>JNVV01000017.1:105272-132319 GCA_000733355.1 Falciphora oryzae
AGTTCACGGGGATCAAGGCTTTCTCTGCCTTCCCAAGTGTGCGGCTTGCACCTGGTGTAGATCCTCGCATCTCGTGCGGCTTTCGGCTTCCCGATTGTTGTTGTTGTCGCCAACGTGCATGCGCCGTCCCGAGGCGTAGCTCTTCTGCCGCGCTCGCAACCCCCTTCTTGCGTCTGCTGGCACCGTCCCTTGCGCCTGTTGGTATTATTTTTTGCATTTTTTCCACGGTTGATTCCCCTGCTCCATTTACCTACACTCCGTGCTGCCTGCTCCTTCTGCACCGCGGCGCCGTCCCTCCTTGCACCGTAGGACCCTATGTATGCCCGCGACGACCATTTTTGTGCTTCCCCTTTACGATTTGCAGCATTTCCATTTCCCATTACCACCTCGCTGCATAATTTTTTCCCGATATGATGTTTGTTCCTTTTGGTTCTTTGGAGAGGGGGCGGACCAGACGCTTTGTGTATAAAAACAGCACATTTGGCGAGGATGGGCGCGGTTGCTTTGCATCCGGCCTGTCTTCTATCTCATTATCATAAAAAAATAAAAAAAATAAAAAGTTGATCCGCCCGAACCGGACCTGCAAATCTCGCATGACGACCCAGCCGTATTTTCCTTCAGAGTGGAGAAGACGCCTTGAACTTTGCGCATGTCGCTCGAGGGAGGCCCACACCCGGCGCAAGCCCACGGGAAACGGAAGCCGGTGGAGGAGACAGGTTGCGCCCTGGGAACGCAGACGCGTCGCCAGGTGCGCGCGCGGGTGCGCTACGGTGGGGGTACCGTTTGGCTTGGTGGGAGGCAAGTTTACCCGCGAGTGCCGAAATGATGCCCCGAGTGCCAACCCGGGCTGATCGCCTTCAGCCCTGTTGCCGCGCCCCGCCTGCTGCTCAGGCTGAGGCGGCGGCAGCTTCCGGAGGCCGGCAACTCGATCACTCGTGCATGACTATATAGGCAGGCAGGCAGTCCGGTCAGTGCATGGGACATGGCGAGCAGGAGGCTGCTTGCTCTACACAGGACAGACCGGACTCTCAAGATCAATCCATTCACACAAACATGAACCACGTGGAGAGGGAACGGGAAAAGCACACCTGAATCGAAATCGAGGTCGCACTGCTGCCATACAAAGTGCATGAATGGTCCCCCAAACCGACGAATGGTGGGTGAGTGAGCGCATCAGCCGTCTCGAGGATCCTCGCCCTCTGCCCTCCGAGTGTCTCCAACATACGTCCCTCTTAGATGGTAGAAAGCCGCAAAAGCTAACACAACAACAATAAAAACAGAAAAAGTAAATGATCCTTGATGCCCCTTTTCACGAAAAGACAAACTCGTTCAATTTGCTCCCGGTCAAAGAAAATAGAAAACTATGCCCCAAAGTATTGCGCCAACTTCCTTGCCTCCCCGGGCAAACGCTAACCTCGGAACCGAAAAAGAACTCCACTCAATGAGTACCTCAAAAATACACGAGAAAAAAAAAGTATCAACCATGGCGGGAAGACCCCAGTTGCTCCTATCCAAGATGACATCCCCAAACGCCATTGTGCGATTTGCTTCCGGATTCCGATTCCCTCTGGGCGACTGCGGTCCCGTCAAGAACTGCCGTCAAGTCAGCCGGCTAAAATATGCCATCGAAGAAAAAGGCCAGACGGCAAGACTAAAGCCCCCCTGGAGCAGGGCTCAGGCAGGTCTAGGCCGGAATCGTCCATCGGTAGGGGGCCCGTGCTCTCAATGGGCCTTGGCTTTATCGTGGAGTCTTCGATTGTGGCCGTTGACCGTTGTGAATGTTGACGCCAGTTGCCGTTGATGAACCGAGCGTCGCAGTAGCCCAAGCTAGTAGAGCGGACGAGAGACGCAGTGCCGCGGTTTCCCTATCCCGGAATCCCAGCCCCACGTCAATCGGCTCATAATAGCGAGTCGCTCCCGCAGGCCACGCTCTGGTCGATGGCCTCGCGTATGGCGCTCTCCTCGAAGACGGGGCCCTGGCCGTCGCACTTGGCGCGGCCCTTGAGCCGGTTGCTGATGTCGGCGATGTCGAGGCGGTTGCTCTTGAAGAGGTCGTGGTTGATGATGTACTCCCACGTCGCGCTCGCGTCGTAGAGCCGCTCGCCCGAGTCGCTCACCACGATGCGGTGGTTCAGCGTCTTGTTGTCGTGGCCCGCGAGCAGGTCCGAGTAGAAGTCGGTCGGGTTGTACGTCATGGGGCCTGTCGTCAGCTGCGCGCTCGCCGAGCCCCTCCCGGAGCTCCCGCTCGGGCTGCCGGCCCCGGACATGGACGAGGTCGCGCGCAGGATTTCGTTCTCGGTGCTGATCTTCTGCAGGTCCCGCTTCAGCCTCTCGTTTTCCGACGTCGCCTGCTGCTGGGCCGCCTCGAGCGACGCGAGCTTGGCTTCGAGGTCCTTGACGTGGCGCTCCTTGCGCTCGCGGAATGCTCGTTGACTACGCACGCACGAGTTAGTTGATGCCGGCATCACGCTTTTTCCCCGTCTGTCAAACACAGTGCAGAGACGCCCAAGACTAGCGCGTCCAGGGGCCGATTCTAGACAGGTCCGTTCGCCGACGCCGAGCTGCATGCAGAGACGGCGCTGGTGTCGCATCGGAAATTGGCCCGTGACACCACCCTCGGGAAAAGACACGGGATGGCGTCGGACAAGACTGTGGGGAGCCGCCGCGATAACAAAGGGGGTGGTGGTACGTACGCAGCTCGGTTCTGGGCCTTGCGCTTGTGCTGCGTCGGGGTCAGCTTCTCGCCCTCCTCGCCCGACTGCGACCCTCCCCTCCGGCTGCTGCTGGAGCCCGGCTGCTCGTCCGGGAGCTCCTCCTTGGGCAGCACGCCGGCGCCCTGGTGCGACTGCGGCGGCGCGACCCCGCCGTTCAGGACCTGGGCGGCGTGCGCGTGCGCGTGCAGGGCGTTGCTGTTGGGCGGTGTCGGCGGGCCGGGGAAGACGGTCGTCGGGGCGGGCTGGTGCTGCGGGTGCTGGTCGGGGAGGCCGTGGCCGTGGCTGAAGCTCGACGCGTAGCCGTCGAAATTTGCGGCGTACTGGTCGTTGGGGAACTCGGAGTAGACGTCCTGGGAGGAGAGGTTGCATGAGTAAGCAGCAGCAGCAGCAGCAGCGGCAGTTCAAGACAGACGTACTGGAGGCGATGTGGTGTTGAAGTCTTCAGACGGGCCCGAGGTGGAATGCGACGGGGTCAGGGGCGGCATGCCGATGAAGTGGTAGGGCTGGGAGCCCGAGAAGTAGGCGGCTTGCGAGTAGTCCATGGCGGGCGACGAGGCAGTCGAGCCGGGTGCTAGTGGTGGTGATGCTGGACGCGGTCGGCGTGTCTGGTGTCGAGGTCAAATTGCTGCTCCTGGCCTCGCTGTGGAGGCTTTCTTTCGCGCGGCTTTGCTTTTGTGCAGACCAAGTGCCGGGCCAGCAGCGTCGGGGAAAAGAGTGGACAAGTGGGTTTTTGAATGTCGGAGTGTCGGACAGGGGGCCACCATCTGCATCGGCCGCCGTTTGTGCTGCTTCAGGTGGAGGAGGGGGGGCGTGGGAATGACGCACGGGCAGCGCCAGGGGACCGCTGGCCTGAGACTGGAAGGGTCCCCGCCTGCCGGCACAGCGCAGGTGGGACAGTGGCCGCAGCGTCGCACGCATCACAGCACAGGCGGGAATAGCACGGTGGGCTGGCTCCATCAGCAGCAGCATCTCTGCCTCGACCTCGCAGCCGGGATGCCACTGCGGTCAAGACAACTCGACTGACCTAAAGCCTGCCCCTGTCCCGCCGCCCAGGGTGCCATGCAATGCGACCTGGCCAGATGCGGCCCCAGACAGTGGCCACAAGGTTTTGGCCTAGGGGATAAGGAGATGGCGTCGGGCAGCCAAACATGAACATAAGCAAACAGGCTGCACCCAAAGCAACCAGGCTACACCCAAAGCAAGCAGCTGCACCCAAAGCAACCAGGCTACACCCAAAACGCCCATCCTCATCTCAACATCCCGTCATCCCGCAGCCAAGGCAAACGGCAAGCCCAGCCACTCAGGACTGCATTAGGTACTCTGCACTCCCGCAGCTGCCGCGCCGTCTTTCCCGCCGTGGTCGGGGCAATCCCTGGCTTCGCACAGCGTCGCGCTCCCGCAAAGTCCGGCCAAGGGCCCCCGTTCTCGTCCCGTCGGCCGCTTACATACGTAGAAACACCCCGGCAGGCAGAATCCCTCCAGGGACGTTTTGGACTATCCCCAATTCCTGCCTGTGCTGGCCCCGTGAATCCCGAGATACCCGTCTTCTGGGTATGATTTTCCTGCTATCCTGGTGATGAACCGACTCGGGGTCGGGAATGGCGTCCAACCAAACAAAGTTTGAAAAAGAAACATGGAAAAACATTTTGCAGAAAAAATGGGAGGACAAATGACAATGGAAATCACTGCCGATTCCCCCGCCGTCCCTCTGAGTCCCGCAAAACGGTTGTCGAATTCTTCGGACGATGAGGGGAACGCTTGCCACCCTCAAACTCTATGCACATCGCAGAATTTAACCTCGCGACTCTTGCCCACGCCGCCATCGCGACTTGCTTATTGCCCAGGGTGTCAGGGGGCCAACAACTCCTCGAAGGGTGTGGTCTTGACGTCCAAATTTCTGCACGGCCCCGTTTCCTGCTTATCGTCACTACACCTGCTGCCGCCCGTCTCAATCATCAGGAAGCTCGCTGGGCTCCCGCGTGTGCGTTTGTTGGCGTTCGCTACACCGACGAAAGGATCTGGCCGGTGGGGGTCCCTGCCGCCGGTTTCTGAACATCAGATGGGACGTTGTGTCTGGGCCGTGTTACTTGAGAAAAGCCAGATCACATGGGACGCTTTGGAACCATGTCTGCAGCGATACCACCCCTGAGAGCTTGTTGGTTCGGAGCTTGCAAAGGTCAAACGGCGCGGGGTTCAAACCCCGAGGGCTAGAGCAATTTTTAACAGGAAAAAAGGCATGTACATCCAGCAGGGAGGAGCAGGAGGTGAGCAGGTCAAAAGGAAAGGAACGGGGACCCGGAGCAAGTCCAGAGGCGAGTACACTCACGGCAAACTCCCACTGGCGGTGCCGCACGTGCGCTCTTCCGATCAAGCAACTCGCAGGAGCGGGCACGGCTGGAAAATCTAGTCTCGATCCAGACGACTCGGAGCCATCGGACAGCCGTCCAGGGCTAGGTCTTCCATGCCCCGACGCGGGCGGCGACCTCGACTGAGACGGCGGCCCCCCTGCGCGAGATCTTCGGCAGTGAGACCCGGAACCGGAGGGTCATGGACTCTGAGCCCTTGGAGGCTTTTCGTCTGACGCCAAGCGGCGGGTGGTGGCCAAAGTTTCTCTGCTGGCCCGTTTGTTATCAGGAAGGGGCATACATGCAACGTCTGCCGCACCGCCCGGTTCTCGACTTTGGCGCTGCAGATCCCACAATGAGGCACGGGCAGACGGGGTGGTGAGGTTTGACGATGCGCCCCGTCTGTTCATTTGGTCGCATCGCACCCCCTGACGTTGCGGCCTGCGCTAACGCAACGCCTCCTGCTGGGCCAGCCGAAACCAGGCCAGGCCCGTGCCGCGGCCCTGCAGGTCTGGGGCGCTCATCCCCCATGCCGACGGTAAGCATACGACTTGCCCAGGCCGGCAAGGGTTGGTGTCGAATACCGAGGTAGACGCGGGCGCGGCCGAGCTGGCTTACGTCTGCCCGGAGCAGTATCACGGAAGCCCGTCGTCGCCGGTCCCAGCTCGGCCAGCTGCTCTGTCCAGAGAAGCGCAGTCGCTCGAGCCCAATGCCGCTGGGATTGGTCGCTACGCAAATAAAGAGAAATAACAAAGGCGAGTAGCCGGGTCTGTGGGGCCGCAGAGGTTCTCCCGAGCCACGGATGCAGATCGCTTGGCCGTTTGATCATCCCGTTGCTCCTGGCCGGAGGAGACGTTCCTTGGCACCGCATTGTGGGCCAGACCCTAGGCTGACAGCAGCTCACGTCGATGCATGAGCAGGAAAGGCTTCCATTTCCCGCCATTTGAAGCTTCGCTTCACCCTTCTACGCAGCGAGGCTGGCGGTGTCAGCCCTTACGCGCTAGTGAGCAGGGGGAGCGGGGAGCGAATGGGGTCATGCACTCGGATTGCAAGGCCGCCCGCCAAGCCTCCAAAAGAACAGAAAAGAAGGAAAGAAAGTTCCGAACAGACGCTTCTCGGCTTTAAGACGAGCGTTGCATGCGTGCGCAGCCGCTGTCAAACTGCGCGTGGCAGCGAAGCATCGGTCCAGCCCTGCGGGTCTGGTGCTAACGCCGCTCCATGAGCACCATCGACACGTTTCCCGCTTAGAAGGGTGGGCGAGACGGGTCGGGATTGGCTGCTTGCGGTCTTCCCACTGTCCCCCGCCCCTCCACGAGGAGGTCTTGATTCATGCGGGAGCGTTCCGAGATCGACGGTGACGGCTGAGACGCGAGCCCAGGCGCGTGCAGCACAGACGTCCATGCCTGGCTGGGCACGTTGCTTGCCGTAGGTTCTGACCGTCGTCTCACCTCGACCCAGGAAGAATGGAGGGCCAGGGTGGAGAGCGAGAGCGACGGTTTTTTAAGCTTATTCACCATCTACATTTATAGATCTGCTGACGGATCAGAGCGGCCCACACTGGATGGCCACTTGCACACACCTCGAGCTGCCACCACCACCCCATTGGGACCACGAGAAAGAGAGAGAGAGCAACGAGCCACTGTCCCCGGGGTGGTCCAGCAGCTGCGCAATCCGCCCCTCGACGCCCCACTTTTGGATCAGGGCCGTCAACTCTCTGAAAGCCTGGACCCCGCGATCCACGCTGTCCTTGGTGTTCCGATTCCGCTCCACGACCATGACGGCGGCCACCTTGGTCCTTGAGTTGGAGACCAGAAACACTTTCCCCATGCCGCCGCGGCCAAGCGGCTCAGGCAACGTCCACTGGCCCACGGTCCGGGCGTTGCGGAGCGGAGTCGGCACCCCAAAATCAACGGCCCGCGGTGCTTTTAGAACGCCGGCCAAGTAGCCGGCCCGTTTTTCATTGAATTCCGGCGTGGCGGCCCAATCCGTTCATCGGAAACGTATTTGAGCTTGTCGAACGCGATAATCATTAAATAACAGTTCAACGCGTGCCGCTAGCGCTTGACCAGTGTGCCGTTGACCGCGAGCTCGGCGTGTTGGGATTTGGAATTTCCGGCGATAAAGAGGACCCGGTTGTGCAGGTCAAAGTTGAAGCGCGCGTGCATCGCCCGGAGGCTGATGCCGTATTTCTTCGCAAAGGCCACGGTACAAAGGAGCAGGTCCGGGCCGCCATTTTGTGACAGCCGGCCCTTACCCGCCGTCAGTCCAAACTCGGGAACCAACGGGCCAGACTGGAGGCCCAGGAGTTGCCGCCCCGTCCAGACCATGCCCATTTCTCGGACCGTGCCTGCAGCTTCGCTCCCGGAATAGGGATCGGTCAGGCTGTCACTGGTAAACCCATCGCCTTGCAGGAGCCGGCGTTCCGGCTCCCGCTTGAACTGGGCCACATCCTCGTCCAGCACCTGGACAGGCTCGACCTGGTAAGGGCATCGTAGGTGTCGCTTAGGGCCAGACGGGCGATGGGATTCTCAGGTGTCAAAGTTGCGAAAACCTGTTCAGGGGTTGCTGGCAAATACGCGTCGGTACGAAACCCCTGTGCACATGCGAGGCATCCGCCGCCCCCGAGCCCAAGGGGACCCGGATAAAAGCCAAGAAGTCCAAAGAGGAAAAGCGGATGTCGACGTCGACGCAGAGCCAGCACCGCGACAGGCCCCCGGCACCATCCTTCGGCCAGCCCACGCGCCCGCCAGCCCCGAATTCCCCTTCCCCCACACCCTGCCGAGGCCACATTTGACGAGCCTGCGATTGACAGCGGTAACCTCGCCGGTAACGGTCCTCGTCGCGGTCCTCACTGGGCGACGACGGAACCACCTTCTCCCTCCCTGTGGGCAAACCGCCGCGTCCGTCTCCTGTAGTCTGCGACTATCCCAGAGCCTGAAGAGATCGCCGTAGAGAGACCATCCGGCGGAACCTGAGGGTAGAAGATCAGTCGTGGCTATGGCTATTGGAAGACATCTCGGGCGGGGAGAGAAGGAGGGCTGACACAAGCCGCGCAGATCGGGTACTAACAATGCTTGCCTGGAACGTGAGCGGGGGCCATGGCGTGTCCAGCAAGCCGGAGACGAAGGCTCGTACTGGTGCGCCCGACCGGTGAAAGGGTGCTGACCGCCCCAAAGAGAGAGCATGAAGTTGTTGGCACAAGTAACTGACAACTCGGGGCCGAGGGGGGAACCACTGCGAAACCATGGAATGCATGTCAGAAAGGCGCCATTCCTGCTCCTTGTAGTCCCAGACCCGACCTGACTGCTGGGTCGCGAGTGGCGAGAGTAGCGTCGGGACCGAGCACTGCGTCAGGACTGCTCCGGGGGGTGAGCGCGTCTGGCCTCTGAACAAGATACCGAGGCGAGGGTGGCCGCACTGGACCGGGCGGACAAGTGGACCTCCCACCGCCGGAACGGAACAGCTCAGGCGGAGGAACCGGAGCCGTGTTGACGGTGGCCTGGACGAAGTCGAACTGCTCGAAGTTGCCGCCGAAAGACGTATTCTTATAGATGGCGAGAGCCCGTCTTGCGGCACTCAATAAGCATGACCGTTTTGCACACCTGGAGGGGCCCCACCAGCTGGGCGTAGTAGGGAATCATCATCCCCAGGAATTCGGAGGTGCCAATGAACGTCCCCGGCTCCTTGAGCGTCCGAGGCATCTGCCTGTCGCCAAAGCCTTGAATGCGCGACTCCGTGGTGAAGAGGCCAAGCGAGTCGACGTAAAAGCCGAGGAGCTCAACGCTTGGGTACCCAACGTACGACTCGGTGGGGGAGATCGCGATCCCCTTGTTTTTGAAAAGAGCAAGGATCGTCTCCAGGTGGCGCGTGCGGTCCTCGAGCGAGTCACTGAAGATGATGATATCGTCGATAAACGCCCCGCAGTAGGCCTTGTGCGGGGTAGCCCAGAGGGTTCGTATTGAGCCGTGGATATGCAGGCGAACACGCACAGCCTCACCATTGGCTAGCGGTGTGATGGCCAGGCGTCATGCAGGCCGCATGCGTTCAATGCCCGGGCGAGACCTCAAGCTGCTCGCTAGTTGGCTCTTTGGCCGGCTGATCCGGCTCATGCATTGCTGCCCTGGTCATGCGTTGCTGCCCTGGGGAGCTTGAATTTCCATGGGAACTGCATGCAGCTTCAAATCATAACCCAATTTGATATCGTCGGGGCGTCCTCGCCACGCACTTATCTTGTCACGCAGCCATACGTGCAGCACATTCAATTTCCATTTAACCTTCGCATATTGCGAGCTCGGACGCTAAGAGGCTTGCCCACATCCTGCCCGTGTCGAGTCGCACATCGTCCTCCCACGAACAAGATCCCAACCCAATGCGTTTATTGACTGCGAGCATTTTAACGTAATCTCAGACCAACACTGCGACCTCTTACGGGACTTATTTTCGCTTCGGTCGACCAAAGACGTATTCGAAATGAGTCTCCATCAATCAGCGAGGGGGGGCAGCCCAGACGAAGTGAAGTTTCTGCTCGACAAGGAGGGAATCGACGTCAACTCCGTGGATTCTGATGGACAGACGCCGCTGTCGCATGCGGCCTCGCGGGGGCATGAAGAGGTGGTAAAGCTTCTGCTCGACAAAGAGGGAATCGACGTCAACTCCGCGGATTCTAGTGGGCGAACGCCGCTATTGCATGCGGCCTTTCAGGGGCATGAAAAAGTGGTGAAGCTTTTGCTCGATAAGGAGGGAATCGACGTTAACTCCGCGGATTGTGATGGACGGACGCCGCTGTTATATGCGGCCTGGCTGTGGTATGAAGAGGTGGCGAAGCTTCTGCTCGATAAGGAGGGAATCGACGTCAATTCCGCGGATTCTGGTGGGCGAACGCCGCTATTGCATGCGGCCTTATACGGGTATGAAAAGGTGGCAAGGCTTCTGCTCGACAAGGGGGGAATCGACGTCAATTCCGCGGATTCTGATAAACGGACGCCGCTATCGCATGCGGCCGAGATAGGGCGTAAAGAGGTGGTGAAGCTTCTGCTCGATAAGGAGGGAATTGACGTCAACCCCGCGGATTCTGGTGGACGGACGCCGCTGTTGCATGCGATTTTGCGGGGGCATAAAGAGGTGGTAAAGCTTCTGCTCGATAAAAAGGGAATCGACGTCAATTCCGCGGATTCTGATGGACGGACGCCGCTATCGCATGCGGCCGAAACAGGGCGTAAAGAGGTGGTGAAGCTTCTGCTCGATAAGGAGGGAATCGACGTCAACCCCGCGGATTCTGATGGACGGACTCCGCTTTATTGGGCCATAGTGGTGAGACAGGAAACACTGGTGGAGATTTTACTTATGGACGACAAACTAGCTTCCGGGAGCGCGTACTATCGGGCACTGTGCCGGGCGGTAGAGAAGGGGGATGAACGAGTAGCAAAACTACTGCTTACCGAGGGCCTCGTCGATCCTAACGCCACGGACAACCACGGCCGAACGCCCCTGTGGTTGGCCGCGGAGAACAGGCAATTCAAGATAGTGACAGAACTCGTCGCCTCTGGAGCCGACGTCAACTCCGAGGATAGCGATGGCACGACGGCATTACTCCTCGCACTTCGGCATCGGGATCACGATATCATTGAGTTTCTACTCAAAAGCTCGGCTCACACAAAAGGCATCACGGCGGGCGAATGGCTGACGGCGTATGGAAAACAACCGCCCGATGTTGTACGGCTGTCCGAGGGAGGCGAGGGAAAGAAATTTGTGCACTTTCTTGCAGAGAGAGAGATTCCGGATATATCAGCCCAGACCTCAACTAAAGATCGGCCAGAAAGACGTCTCTTGTGTGCTACTCCATGCTCTTGATATCGGAATTGAACTTAGCTGACTATAAGAACAAGCATATTCGCAGACTTCTCATCCTGGCAGCAGTCCCTACTCCCCAGCCAGAAGAACGCCTTGCAGCCAGTCAAATCGACAATTTTCCACCGAGGTCAGCAAATTGGCTCAGGCATCAACATCAGTGTCGCCGGTTTATTTCCGACAGAACAAGATACAGAAAGCGAGCGTTTCAACATACGTTGGGACGAATGCGGAATAGCATGGACTATGCTGCCACACTTGAACCCGAAGAACGGATCGCGTTGGACATCGATAGACCATTTCAGCATGCTGCCATATGGTTGGATTCCGGATGATGGTGTCGACTTCTTCACACAGTTCATGCACAACCTGGAAGGAAGATGGCTGGAGCTATGCGACGCCGCTGATGAACATCTATTCAGGCGTGTGAGTGACGTTTTGGACCTATTCATAATCAAAACTCTCATTTTGCTTGACCTGCTAATTAAATCTATCATACAATTCAGCGTTCTGATCAACTGGACAAGAAGGGGGCCGATCCCGACCTTGTGCATCGCCTTGCCGACGATGCACAAAAATGGACTGAGCTTCGTAGTGCTCTGCGAGGCCAAATTCAGACAGCCGGAAAATTTGCTGTCGATCACTGCCGTCGCTACAAAGGAGACAAAGGTCCAAAGGTCATGCAGGAGGCGATAGATGGCTTTTGGGACAGTGTCAATCGTCGGATCACCCACCTGGATCAAACAGTCAGAGATTTGCTACAGTTTGTAAGTCCACTGTCTAGCCTCTCCGACTGTATATCTGAGCTGACCTTGTGCAGGAATTCGCCTGGGTCTCGATCAACGAGGCTCACAGATCAACGAGCATCGCAAGAAGCATGAAGCGTCTCAGTTGGGTCACTGTAAGATATTGCTTGAACCGGCCACATCACTTGAGCGACGCTGACACACTCAGTTTATCTTCCTTCCTGCGATGTTCGCTTCGGTAAGGCCCCGAACAAGCACTTTTCTTGGTGTGTCGGTTAATAACGCGATTTTACACAGAGCCTGTTTGGCATGAACGTGGATATACTGAAAGACAACCCCGATTGGCGTTGGTATGTTCTTTTGGGGGGTGCTTTTCTAATCCTCACTATCGTGGGATGGCTTGTTTTCAAATACGGTGAAGTCCGTGCAACCCTTAGCCACCGCGTCTTTCTAAATCTAACGAGTGAGATAGGTTGAAGCATGGGCTGAGCGACACATTGGGACACGGATCGAAAGACTGCGGGAATCATGGCACGCTACAGGTATTGGCCAGCAGAATGATCAGCAAACGGCCCCGACGGCTGGCATTTTGCCACTACACCAACACCGGAACGGCCCAACCAACGCTGGCTAGAACTCAACCGTTGACGACGCCAGCTTGGCTAGTGTATTCGGCAACCTTCCCGGAGCAGCACAGAGCCCCGGTGGAGCTAAGGCAGGGTCAATGACTGTACAGAAACTGGTGTCCCTGTCTGCCCTTCTGGGTGTCCTCGATGGCGTGGCTTCACACGAAGGCCGGGTGCTGGTCATGACGACAAACTACATTGAGATTGAGCGTCTCAACGATTTGGAAATCAGCGGCTCCATGGGAGCTGATTCGGGCGGCCCGAAGCCGTCACATGTTTCGTACATATCCGGCTCTTGGGACGGCACTTGTTGGTTGCTTTGTCCAATGGTCTGACCACACCATAACCCAAGATACTGAGCTTCCTACAACCTAGGCCGCGGTAACCCTGTGCCCGGAGCTCCACCTAATGACCCGGCCGCCGAAGCGCCCCTCCTAAGTCTGCATGCAGAGGACCAGGACATGTGGCAATCTTGACGGTCCTGCTGGCTAGGGCCCTGCGCGTGGCTCTTACCTCAGGTAGTCAGGGGAGGCTAGATGGGGGCACTTTCCACGACCACCTTCAGCCAGGCCTGGAAAACCCCGGCGCGCTGTGTTTCACAACGGTCAACGAGTGACCCCCTCGTGGTCACGTAATTTTCTGGCAACCGTTCTGCGCAAAGCGTCTGTCTGTCGATACCAGAAGAGATAATCTGTCTACATATATAGTGGGCCTGCGGGTTGCCCCCATTCACCTCATGCTGCGGGGGCGCTTATTACTGTCGCGGCTGGCGCTTTTCTGCCCGGGGCGTTAGCAGTGGGTGAGATGTTGGGACGCGTAAAACCAGCAGCAGCAGCGGCGGCGGCGGCGGGTACCACTTGACCCTGACAGCCACAGCCTTGTTAATGTTCGGACCTGCCTGGTGGGCAGTCTTCCAGATCTGCCATTCAGTGCACTCGTCCGGATACGGCAGCAGGCGGCGTAGGAATAACCACACCCAAAGCCCATATATGGCCCGGAACCGCGCCCAGGTCCGAAGCGGCCCGGTACCTTGGCTCGAACTTGGGCGGAACGTTTTGGGGCACATGTCGCAGCAGACGCCTAGGAGGCCCGACAAGGGATCGAACGAATGAGATCTGGAGTGTCCCTTTAATAGTTAGCGACGAGATTTCCAAAGGGGATTATGTACATACGTTTCTATTGACGCGGGGGTGATCGGGGTGTGCTCATTTTGCTATACGCGAACCCCCAGCAACATTGTCGAAATCCTGACGATCATTAGCCTGCGTATCGCAAACGTAATGTGTACACCCCTTACCTTTTGTAAGACGGACAGTCTGGCGACTGCATCTCGACCGCCCATCTCTTCCACCCGGCCAGCCTTGAGCCTGTTTGCAACAAATCGCTTGACGCCTGAACATGCTTTGGCGCACTGATGCCATGTTCTCGTTAGTAATCTCCGGGTTTTTCAGTTAAGCGACGACCACTTCAAGCCACCGCTCAATGCCAGACCATTGAAGGATGTGGCCGCCTAGCGCAAACGTCTGTACTCCTCGTACCCGGAAGACGGAGTGGATCGTGCCAGAGGGGAAAAATGCCGTATGCCCTGGTGAGAGAATGACGTATCTCCATTTACCGCCGGCATAGCCATGCAAATTGGATACCCATTCATCTTCTTCCTGCTGACTTGGGCGGCCTGGTGGCGAATAGCTTAGTGACGAAATAGGAGAGTCGAGGCCTCCTCGGTGGAAGTCGAACCTGTAGTGGCCTGCAGGGGTCACGACCGAAAAGAGTAAATTCTGTTATGAGGGAGTGAGGCATAGGGTGGTCGCACCGGGCAGGACCCTCCACAAAGAGGATTCTTGCAATCCGGCCTGCGGCTTGCACCCTCTCTAGATCACCATCATCACCACCACAACGGAGTCGTCGGGCGTGCCCGAAAACACGGCGGCGTTGTTCATCCTTTTTTTCTGCCGCGTTAAGGGAAGAAAGAGAAAGAGGGAGGAGGAAGCCAACGAGCAGGTTCCGAGACACTGCTTCCCATGAAGGATCAAGCGGGTAAAAGCCTCAAAGTCCACGTAGGGCCCCACGACGTGTCGTCGGCTGTGCCTCTCGGTCCGTATCCTGGGATGCCGGTCAAAGCACCTGTTTAGCGAATTTCGTAAAATTTTACGTATGCCGACGAATTGCAGAGCGTCAACTTTTTCGCTCCCTCGGTATGTGTACTGCAGCAGGCGAGCTGCCCTTGAGATGGAACGTCCGGTATCCTTCGGGAAGTGGGGCCGCAGGGCTCGCTGCAGCACCCGCACTGGGAGGCTCGGGTGGGGGTGTAATGGCCGACACCACCATCGACGTTGCCGCCCAATCCACATGCGACATCGAGGTCAAATGGGGTAAACGGCAAGTGCTTTCGGATGGAGGAATCGAACAGGGTGGGAGAGACGCGGGGCGACGTTGCGAGAAGTTTGGCGCGCAATCTGGGTGGTATCTGGCGCAGTCGAGCATTTGTACTGAACTTGAGCCGTCACCTACCTTTAGGTACATGCCGATGCACTAGATGCGCGATCGGTAGCCCCTAACCCGCCTGTGGAAGTAGTCAAGAACGTGGCAGAATAGTCGATATCAGGGCCGCGAAGCATGAATATCCCGCCTCAGCACCCGCCGGACAGGAACCTATGGCGCATCGTAGGCTCCACCAGCTTTGTTCCCCCCCGTGGTGTCACGGAGTTGGGCCTTGTCGCCCGATAAGGGAGGAGGCTCCACAAGGTGGATCCCGCACAGAGATATCCCAAATCTCTGCAGGGCTAGGCCTCCGGCCTCCAACCTACTCCGAATATAATCTTTCTGCTCCTCCAATTGTACTGCCCTCGACTGCTTTAACAGGTGGGATGGTGTGGCAGGTTTGCTTCTGGGGCAGTGGGAGTTTATCTCAAGCGGAACTTTGCCCGCAACCGCATGTCGGCCCCAAGGCCCCACTTCGGTGTACCGTAAGGCTCCGCGGTGCCCGTGCGTGCACCTACAGCCACAACCTACATTTATTGCGCGTTCCCCTCCGTCATATCTGCAAGCAGGCCCGGATACCTTCAATCAATCAACAATCCCTTTTACGTGTTACGGCGTGGCAGCCTTGGAGGCTTGCGCAGCCCCGACTCGCAGCTAACAGGGCTGTAAGCCCCCCATTGGAAGTCAAAGTGTCGACTTTTTCCAAGTCCTTTTGCGCAGGTGGGGTGGGGGCTTCTCCGTGCCGAACCGTGACATTTGTCACCAATTTCGCGGGCAGCCGCCGCACCGGCCGTCGTGCTCCTCACGTCCGGTCAGTCCAGAAGGCCGTGCGTCCCAGGCAGTCTTCCAACATCCTCCTTGCCTGCCGAACACGACGGCCCGCCGTCCGGTATGATTCGGTTGTCCCCCTCGCAGTATGGGCACGGGTCGTCGGCGGACCGGAAGAACCTACGAGCAGTCTCAGTCCACAAGAGGAGGACTATGTTCGCCAGTGCAGTGATCTGATGGTCGCCTACAAGGGCCAGTGGACAGACATTGACCTGACCGGCAACCTCGAGCCGCCTGGGGATTTGTTCACCAATGTCAGGTTCCTCAAGGATGCAGGGGAGATACAGACCGAGTGTCACGGCATGTGGGGGTCTCCCAGGCGCACGGGCCTGGCAGCCGATTAGATAAGCCCCTCGGCGGATAGAGTGCACGGCACGCGCCCAGGCCTCCGGCCTCGATTTCTTCCCAATACATCTCTCTTTTGGCCACCTTTTGCAGCCGCCCCAGCCGCCGTGACACCGAGTACGGTATGTTTTATTCCCGAGCCGCTCATTCACACCGGTGGGCACCTAATGGCTGCTTCAGACGTCGCCTTCCGCAGCAAAAACAGTCAGCTCTCCGTGCACCGGGGCGACGTTGAGAGGCTGGTCGCTCAAGGCTACCTGCAGAGGCTCAGCTGAGCTCTGCTCTGTTGGTATTGTGGCGCAATAATACACTCCCGCAAATCCCATTGGGCACCAAGCGAGCAGCCGGTCCGCGATCCAAGCAAAGGCCACGGCCCGAAAACCAGATGGCAGGTGACAGGGAAGTGCTTACAGCCTCCGCCGGGTAGAAAGGCGGGCTGCCGACATGAGCCCATGCGGGCCTACCGACCCCAGCGACAGTGCAAAACCATGTGCTGCGTTGACTTTGTCGGCATGCAATGGCATTGGCACTTTATTGCTTGGCGGGCAGCCCCGCCCACATACACTCGCCACACTCCCGCCGTGTGCGTATCCCTCGCATAATTCCCCGCTCGCCTGGTGAGTCTTGATATTGGCGTTCAGAGCCACTGCGGCGGGGCAGTGAGGGTCAAACCACCCATGCCCATGCACGGAGCGATTGGCACACAGCGACACAGCTGTGGTGGGAGACAACCCATTCTGGCGTGATTCTGTCTTGGCATATATGGTCATACAGCGGGCGCTTCCACGCCCGCAAAGGAGGAGGAATGGGAGGTTTAGTGGATACTGGCTTCACGAACCCACTCCAAGCAGCTTTAATATCAAATCAAATGGGCCGACTGGGAAAACGACCAGGAGTGGTACAACGCCGCCAGATTTAAAGGGAGCCCTTACCTCCTTAGCCAATACCACAAAGATTATCCGGAGATGCCAGGACCCCCCGTCCGGCTCAAGCAATGGCTTCGGGCCTACGATGATGATCTAGACGCTGCTAATCATCCCGATAACAACAAGCCGGCAGGGGCGGCTCCGAAGACCAAAACTGGCGTCACCAGGGCAAAGAACCCTGAAATCGAACCCCCAAATCCCGTCAGCTCGAATGCTGCCCGAGATTTGGTCGCCCGTTACCGAAGACCCGATTAGGACCATGGATGCCCGAGCCTTGGTGCATGTGCAGATCGGTTTCGACCGAGATGCGCCAGAATCTGATATCAATCACAGCCTTGCAGCCTCGATGACCTGCATGAGGCCGTGGCTGAGGGCCGCATCGTCATGATCCCCCACATCCTGCTGCAATGGAGCAACGAGCCATGTAATCGAAGCTGCTCACCCAGCGCCTTGCGGTGCCACACGCTCAACCAGGTAAACTCTCACCAACAAAAATGAAGTGGGGTCACTCTGCGTGCGCAGTGACGTCGCGATTGTCTTCGGCCCCCGTGCCACCACCACGGCCAAATGCTTGCCCTCTAGCAGGGAGTTAGCTTCGCTCTCGGCGGAGGGACTGAACCCGAGCACGAGCCGACAATGACCCTTGCCATTCGACAAGCAAGCGAGCCCACTTGTTGCCCCCTTCCCCGACCGGACAGTCGCCTTGGCAGCCACGGGAGCTAGCAATGGGGATGGTGCAGTGTCGGACGGATTCGCTCGTCTCAATCTCCCGCTTGACTGGCCAAAATATGCGCGGGATCCTCTCAGATGCCAGGCAGGGGTGGCAGCCGCGGAGTCGTCCTAAGCCTGCCACCCTACCTCCAGACGTGGCCCTTCAAAGGTTGTCTAGACGGTTCGTGCAACCGGGTTAAGACGGCCCATTCCCCCCGGCAACGCGGGCCGCGTTTCCACCGTCAGCTCGGCCGCCCTTTCGCAGCCATGGCGTGCGGCCCGTCGTTGAGCCGCGCGGGCCATCTACCCCGTTCCGGCCAACCCCCCGTCCCGGCCCGGTCCAGGTCCCGGCAACCCCGCGACGGCTCGGCCCATCTGCCGAGTGCCGTGTGCCTCTGCACCTGGGCAGTCTTGAGCTACCTTTGGTTTCGTGGGCAAGTCGCGTCCGCCCGTGTCTACTCGGTAGAAGGATGAGAGGGCCCGGGAAGTGTGTCTGCTCGTTCTCCGCCTCACGCCACCAATGGCTGATAGTATCGGCCTCATTCCCAGGTAACCCTCCGACGAAGGTTTTCCACACATACCTCGATTTGATTCTGACTCCAGTCATGACGAGCCGCCGCCGCTTTCAGGGGGTTGGCATGCAGACTGGGAGGCAGAAATGGAAGACGAGGAGATGTGGGCCACCATCGTCAGTCAGAAGCCGTTGAAGAGGAGAGTCTGCCTCAGATTGTAACCTATAACCCTGCTTGTGGTCTATCAAATTGTCCATAGGATGGGTGTCTTCAAGATCAGCTCCTAAACTTCGCTGCTACCTAGGGTTGCGGCGGACGGGCCACCAGGACGAGGGCAAACAACACATTCCCACGGTTTTCCGCCGTCTTCTTTTGCCACCGCTGAATTCACGTCTCCAACTCCTCATATTGCACTCACTTGCACCTCAGAATTCGCCAGCAGGGAAACAGCAACTTTAAAAGACCCAGTCACCTGCACCCACACCGACAACGAAGCTCCCGCCACAGCTTTCCCGCAACAACAAAAAAAGAAAAAAGAAAAAAAGAAACAGAAAACGGAGAGGCAAAAAAGCGAAGCAAGAACATGAGGCAGCCCAGTCGGGCGTCGTACCATTCAACCACTGTGCGGACCTGGACAGCTTGATCTTTTTGTCCAGCTGCCACTGTCTCGTCCCTTCCTTCTTAAGATCAACACAGTCACTTCCTTCCATTCACCTGTCCATACCCACCTTATCACCCGCCTTTGTTTTGCCTCCGCCCGTCCTTCCTCTTGATCGCGTACCTGCCGTTCCCACTGGCACCGAGTTATCTCCTTTTTTGAACCAGGTGCCAGGCAGCTCTTCTGGGCAGCCGGTAGTCATTCTTTCCCTTTTGAACCAGGTGCTGGGCAGCTCTTTTTGGGCAGTTCCACTTTCACCATCGCGTCACTTCCTTCTCACAGATATTCCTCTCCAACATCCCTTCTCTATTCGGTTTTGGTCGAGCTCCCCCACCCGCGACGGCGCCACCGCCAGTGGAAGGCGCGACCGAGAACTTCCTCCCAGACAGCCGCGTCTCCTTCCTCTCACAGGCGCGTCTCCTTCCTCTCGCAGGCGCGTCCCACTCCACCTCCAATTCTCCAGTCTTTCCGCCTGCCGTGCATGACTTCCCACCATGACCACCGCGCGGTTCCTTAAACAGAGGCCAGAGAGGGCCGGTCCACCCCGAGCGGTAGAGTCGACGCTGCCTCACAGCCTTCTGAGCAGCCTCTCCAACCCACCCACCTCGAGCACGCCGCGCACCTACACCACAGCAGGCACCGTCTACAACCCCCAGACCATGGCACCTATCCAGCGACCGACCAGGAGGGGACGCATCCTCCGCTGGCATCAGTCTCAGCCTAGAAGCATCCTCAGCCCAAGGTCCATGCTGGACAGCCAGCACCCGAACCTGGTCGTCCTCAGGCCGCCCAAGCCCACCACCTCGCGCCCCGAGACTTACGCGCCCCTTCAGCAAAACTACGACCGCGCCATCACCCCGCCGCTGAGGGACGACCCGGTGCCCGTCCGAGGCATGGAGACCGCCGCTTCTCCCCTCGCCCAGCACCTCGAGGGAATGACATCTCCAGGCCCCGACGTGGGCGGCACAAGACTTCCAGAGAAGCAGGACGATACGAAGCCGGCAAGGGCCGACAACGACGAGGACGAAGACCCCGCATTCGCTGCTGCTGTCGACGCCCTGGCCTCGCAGTTCAACGTAAAGGGCCTCACCAGCCTGGCTTCGTACAAGAACCCGTCGCAGAAAGCCGCCCAGCGGGCTCTGGCTCGAGCCCGCTCGTCCTCCGCCGCCCCGGTTGCCTCGAAATCGGCGTCGCTGGGCACGTCTCAGGGCCAGAAGATGGCCACTTGGGCTCCTCATGGAGCCTACCCGGCCTCGCCTGGACATGGTGCGTTTTACAGCCCTGGACTCGATGCCAGAGTCCAGGCCTCGCCTGGATATAGTGCGTTTTACAGCCCTGGACTCGATGCCAGGGTCTCCCGTTCTCTCGGCGACGGTCTCCACCCGGTCGGCGGTGCCTATCGCCACGACGTCGCTGGCCAAGTCCCTTTCCGAGGAGCCGGCGCCTTTGCCTGGACCGCCCACCCAACGCCCCAATATGCTTCGTCTCTTCCAACCGGCACCTTCGCCTGGACCGCCCACCCAATGCCTCAGTATGCTTCGTCTCTTTCAACCGGCCCGGGGGCGCCTCTGCCACTCACCGCCGGTCCTCCAGGCCTTCGGAAACACCAACCATCATCGATTGCCCCTTCCCATCGAGGATCCAGCGATGCTAGCACAAGCACTGACCAGTCAACCGAGGACAGCAGCTCACTGTGGGAGGACGAAGGACCCATTTCCGAGCAGACTCAAGAAGTTGGATACCCCGAGGCGCTTCAGGCTTTGATTGATAACATCATCAAATCTCCTGAACCTTATAAGCCTTCCCCGATTGGACCCCCGGTTCGGCGACCGAAGCCATCTTGCAATGGCTCTGGCCTCCAGAAGGTGGCCGGTCCGACAGCTTCAGCTCCCGCAGTCCCCAAGATCGAGCCGACCTCCTCTCTGCGTCTCTATTACCCATACGGGCTGCCCCCCGACTTCAACCAGATCCGCATTTTATCTCCCGGAACCCTGGAGCAGGATCCCTACATTGCACGCCGCACCCCTGGCCCCAGGACCCAAGAGCAGCTCGACCGTCACCAGATAAGGGTCAACCAATCCTGGTACGCCGGCGTCAAGGGCATCCACAAGCCCATCGCGGATGTCATCAGAGAATCCACGAGGAGACATATGTTCCGGGCTGTCCGCCAGTTCCGGCAGGCCGAGGCCATGACCATGCCCAACTCCAGGCTTGAGCGAGCCGAGTTTCCACGCATCTCACTTGACGAGGCAATCAAGATGGACCGTTCCGAGCATGCTGCGCCGCTTCTCAATATGGCGTTCGCCGCCCTGCTGAGCCATGCCGACGAGTGTGGACCCAGCAGGCGCCGTAACAACTTTGTGACCCCCGACCCATGGGTTGTCGACAACTCTGAAGCCGGGCTCAAGAGCTTCTTTGCCAAGAAGTAGTGTCAGCCTACGTCACCTTCAGGCGCCTACTAGGGTCAGCCTACATCCACCTTCACAGCCTATACGTCCACCTTCACCAGGCGCCTACTAGGCATCTACTACGCAAGTCCTTTCTTATCGCAAAACATTATAGTCGAAGATCTTTTCATGGCCTTTTTTCTTGTTTTCAATGCTCTTCTCGACGTCTTTCTTGCCTGATTGATTCGAGATCCTTGGCTGTGCCTCTTGTTTTCGGTGGATAGGCGCATGGAAACTGCCGAGGAGCGGCTAATCTGGTTATCATCTTTTTCCTTTGCTTCTCTCCTTGTTCTGTTTGTCCTATGTTTTGAGCAAGACCGACGGGGCTGGATGGCGACCTGGGGCGGCTGTTCTACCATTTTCTTTCTTTTTGGTCAGAACCGACGGCCACATTGGAGACGTGACCATGGAGAATGGATTGAAAGGCTTCACATTTTGGTCACGACTCAACTGTTGGAAGGGAAACTATATACCTTCCCAACACGAGCATGTACGGCACCTCTGCTTTAGTATTATGAGCAAGACCGGTGATGTTTGGTTGCGCGCAATAAAGCTTTGTATTCTAGGTAATCCTCGTCTCGATGGTGTTCTGGTCCTCAGGTTGCAGTTCATCGCTTTGCTGTCAGCTCTACCCCGGAAATACATAAAAGTATTCATCCTACGGTCGTGCTGCTGGTGGGAGACGGGAACTACCGAGTGACTAATGTGTGGAAAATCTCCTCAAAGCCAAAGGCCACAGACGCCCGCCCTGCACTCATGATGGCAACGTCCGTAGGCGCAGCAGTGTCACTTTTGTAGCGCCGTCGTAACAAGAGCCTAGTCTTTTGCTGGACGTCTTGATGCTTGGGTCAAGCAGGCACCTAGGTAACCAATCTCGAGAAAGAATGAGATGGTGATCAATGTGTGCGGTACCTGGGGGTCATTGACCCCCTGACAGTATCGCGTCTCGATGCAGCTAGCAGCGGAAGCCACCCGCGGGTGGGAAAAGGGGCGCCAGGAAGCTGGGGCACTGGGGATGGATGCAAACATTGGGAGTCACGAACAGAAAGACCAATGGCGCAGCCTCCGCGGGAGGGGGGACGTAGGCCGGCATCCATTGGTAGCAGCATAGCATTGGCGGAGCAGCCTACACCTGGGAATCCCGCGGAATGGAGACTTCAAAGGTCCGGCCATGGACCGGGTGGGCGTGCCTGGGTAAGACGTGCTGTAGGACATCTCGTTGACCTGAATGAGGGCTCGTGGCTCTTTCGCGCGTTGTCGCTTGGGGGTCTGGGCTTGGAAAATGGAGCAAATGCTGGTACGGTGCTTCTCTTTCGAACATCGGCTTGTGCAGGATGGTGGTTCTGGATGGACTGGTCACCCCTGCCCACGCTATCCATCTCCCGGGATGCATCACGACGGGCGGGAGGGCTGCTTCCCCATTGCTTGCTTGGGAAGCACGGGTTGCGAGTCGGCGTGGACGGGGAGGGAGACGGACGCGCTGGGAGCGGGCCCGGGTCGGGAGCGGAGGGTGTATCGACCGGCTGGGCGGCTGAGGCCTGCGTGTTCACGCAGCGGGGAGGGGATTGCTACAAGGCTGGGCTGGTGGGAGATCCGTGGGGAAAGCGCAGCGCTGGCACCGGGCATCCCCGGCCGCCGACATCACTGACCTTTTTATCTGAGGCTGCAGATGATAACTAGCGTCTGGCTGGCCCCTTGCGATCTGAGCTTTTCCTTGGGGGTCTATTCCCTTTCTATCCGTCTATATATGTGTATTGTTTCGTTAAATATGCTCGCGCCGTAAATGCGGACTGGCCGTGGCCTAGGGACTACTGCTGCCTGAGCTGGGGTCCCATTGGATATGACAGACATTCCGAAAGGGCCTTGGGGAGAGAGAGAGAGCGGTCTCTAGTGCTTGATAACCTAATACAGGACGCCGCCCTTTATTGTGATGTCTACAGTACAATAAACGCTGTCGATGCGGTCTCCGCATTCCCGTTGGGTGGGGACGCCGGGCGCCCTGGCTTGTGGCTTGGGTGGTTTGAGATGTTGCAATCAGGCGAATGGATTCATGCGCTGCTCGCTGTTTGCTGCATACCTTCTCAACACGCTCACGGCGGGGGGGTTTTTTTTTTCTTTGTTATCGTGTATGTAATCGGGCCAAGTACCGGCCGCGAGGTGCACACAGTTCAGTTTGCCAGCCAGGATCATGCACCGCCCATGGTATTGCCCCCAGGCGCCGATATGGCGAACTGCGCCCGCACAGGCGACGCACATTACTAACCAAGGGCAACGAGTTACCTACCGAGAAAGAAGAGAAAGCCAGAACGGCACCGACGGCCGGCGGCTCGGCCGTCGGTGGGGCTCAAGGTGCCTTTGACAAGGCATTCTAGAAGGGCGAGATGGCGTCATTGTGGGGCGGCGGTTAGGGCGGGCGCAGATGTCGAGCAGTTGAAAACAGCGCAGGGAACATCTGTAATGGCATACGCCAATCCATGCCCCGACCCCGCGACGGGTATCTACTGGCAAAATTGAGTGGGGGCCGCCATGCCCTGCTTGAAATTTGAAAGGCCGCGCACCGATTCTTGGCGGCTGCGATGTGAAATTGAGGCTGTAATTGTGCGGTTGGGCATATGGATAAAAGCCGTCTTCCAGCCCCTCCACCTCTGTGAGAAAACCTAACCCGAAGGCGGGGAGCGTCGCGCACCAGCCCGGCCTCGCTCCTGTCACTCCCCGCCAGCTTCCGGGCTGGGGCAGGCGGTTGTAGAGAGTAATCGACTTTCCCCACCAGAACCGCCTGTGCCCCTGCCCTGAATCGCAGCAGGCCCCCCGAGGAGGCGAGCACGTCATCGGGGCTAGAAAGCATCCCATAGCCACCCCGTCCAGCGACTCTCCCGTTTGCCGGGCCGTCACTCGCCAGCGGTGGCACTTTCCATGGATCCCGAAAGCGGTGCGCCCGGCGCCAGCCAAGCCGTCCGACCTGGTTCCGGCTGAAGCCAGGAATGCGCAGCTGTGCTCCATCTCATCCGTGCTGGTGCTGCCC
Source organism: Falciphora oryzae (assembly GCA_000733355.1). Classification (NCBI taxonomy): domain Eukaryota; kingdom Fungi; phylum Ascomycota; class Sordariomycetes; order Magnaporthales; family Magnaporthaceae; genus Falciphora; species Falciphora oryzae. Next base: position 129,481 of record JNVV01000017.1, read on the forward strand.
GTATAAAAGCCAGGGTCGCCATGTGAAAAAGTATTTGCCTGATGCAGTCCAAGTATTGACCTTCCTTCTTGCGTAAATATACATCGAGTTGTTCCTCGTCGGGTTCGAACTTTATTCCGACCGCAATCTTTTTTTTTTTTCTTCAGGAGGACCGCTAAAACAGGAGCCCCAAATCTTCCAGAGCATAGATACCCACCACCCTGGGAAAGACGAAGCTCTCATAGCCGCTATCAATCCACACAACCCACCGACACCATGGCGAACACACCCCATGGCGGCGTGCTCAAGGACCTGCTGGCCCGGGATGCCCCGCGGCACGCCCAGCTCTCCGAGGAGGCCGAGAAGCTGCCCGCCCTCCCGCTCACAGAGCGCCAGCTGTGCGATCTAGAGCTGCTCCTCACCGGTGGCTTTTCGCCGCTGGAGGGTTTTATGAGCGAGAAGGACTACAACGGGTGCGTTGATGCGATACCCCTTGGTTGCTTGTTGACGACGCACATCTAACACAAGAGCCAACCCGCCAGGGTCGTCAAGGAGAACCGCCTCGCCAGTGGCGTCCTCTTCAGCATGCCCATCACCCTAGATTTGGCAAAGGAGACGATTGATGAGCTGAAGATTAAAGTTGGGGCTCGCATTACGCTTCGCGATTTCCGTGATGACCGCAACCTGGCCATTCTCACTGTTGAGGATGTGTACCGGCCAGACAAGTGAGATAGGAGCTCCTCATGACTTCCCTGGTCCGGCCGGGGAAGATAACGGGAACCATTGAATGCTAACCACCATATTCCCACCCTAGGCAGCTCGAGGCGAAGGAGGTGTTTGGAGGTGACCCGGAGCACCCGGCCGTCAACTACCTGTTCAACACCGCCAAGGAGTTCTACGTGGGTGGCACGCTCGAAGCCGTGAACCGCCTGCAGCACTATGACTTTGTAGATCTGAGATGTAAGTCTTCAGTGGTATGCTCAAGGACACGAGGCCGCACGGCAGTCCGGAAGGATGTGGTGGGCTGACGGGCGGCTTGAAACAAAACAAAAGACACCCCCGCGGAGCTTCGCACTCACTTCGACAAGCTTGGCTGGAGCAGGGTCGTGGCCTTCCAGACGCGCAACCCGATGCACCGCGCGCACCGCGAGCTCACGGTGCGGGCGGCGCGCTCGCACCAGGCGAACGTGCTCATCCACCCCGTCGTCGGCCTGACCAAGCCCGGCGACATCGACCACTTCACGCGCGTGCGCGTGTACAAGGCGCTGCTGCCCCGCTACCCGAACGGCATGGCGGTGCTGGGCCTGCTGCCGCTGGCCATGCGCATGGGCGGCCCGCGCGAGGCCATCTGGCACGCCATCATCCGCAAGAACCACGGCGCGACGCACTTCATCGTGGGCCGCGACCACGCCGGGCCGGGCAAGAACAGCAAGGGCGTCGACTTCTACGGCCCCTACGACGCGCAGCACGCCGTCGAGAAGTACAGGGACGAGCTGGGCATCGAGGTGGTGCCGTTCCAGATGATGACGTACCTGCCCGACAGCGACGAGTACAAGCCGGTCGACACGATCGAGAAGGGCGTGCGGACCCTCAACATCTCGGGGACGGAGCTGCGGGCGCGCCTGCGGAGCGGCAGCGACATCCCCGAGTGGTTCTCGTACCCCGAGGTGGTCAAGGTGCTGCGGGAGTCGCACCCGCCGCGGTCGGCCCAGGGCTTCACCGTGTTCCTGACGGGGTACCAGAACAGCGGCAAGGACTCGATCGCGAGGGCGCTGCAGGTCACGCTCAACCAGCAGGGAGGGGGGCGGTCCGTGTCGATGCTGCTGGGCGAGACGGTGCGGAGCGAGCTCTCGTCGGAGCTGGGCTTCAGCCGCGAGGACCGCACCAAGAACATCGGGCGCATCGCCTTCGTGGCGTCGGAGCTGACGCGGGCGGGCGCCGCCGTCATCGCGGCGCCGATCGCGCCGTTCGAGGACTCGAGGCGGCACGCGCGCGAGCTGGTGGAGAGGCACGGCGACTTCTACCTCGTGCACGTGGCGACGCCCCTGGAGTACTGCGAGCGCACCGACAAGCGCGGCATCTACAAGAAGGCGCGCGCGGGCGAGATCAAGGGCTTCACCGGCGTCGACGACCCGTACGAGGTGCCCGTCAAGCCGGACCTGACGGTCGACCTGGAGAAGCAGTCGGTCCGCTCGATCGTGCACCAAATCGTGCTGCTGCTGGAGAGCCAGGGTCTGCTGGATCGTTTGTAAAGAGGATGGGAAACGAGCCTCCAGGTGTGAAAACTGGGACGGGTAGATTAAATATCTTGGTAAGGTATCTAGACAAGATTCGGGTTATTTTTTTTTTCTTTTCTCCCACTTTCCCTCCATGTCCCTCTTCACCTTCCCCCGAAAATTTTTTCCTGTCGGACCCGCTGTTAGGGTGCCGCTAAGGAACACGGCCATTTTTGGTACTGGTCCCACCAAAACGAGCCGGAATCGTTATGTGGGCTCTAACAGGCCATTTGGCTCTGTTTTGCCCGCGTTCGTCCGTCTCCTTTCAACAACGACGACGGCGACGCAACTGGGCTAGAGGTGCAGAAAAGGTTGGCAAAGGTTTCGGGGTGCCTATTGCCAGCCGAGGGAAGGTCCTGCACCCCTCGCAGCCCAGGGCGCGCTTCGCGCGCGCCATTTTTCGACATTCGTTGCTCCAACCTCCTCGCATCACCAGGTTGACCGCCCTTCGACTTCCTTTTCGCTTTCGCCTCGCGCACCGAGCCGAAACGATTCCGAAATGCACAAGAAGACTGCTGGCCGGTAAGCAGTTAGAACACATCGGACGAATAGCCGGCCCGGCCGCCGCCGTCCCCCGCCACACA
>JNVV01000017.1:135324-154837 GCA_000733355.1 Falciphora oryzae
CGTATCGTTGGGATGCGGTCGACCGAGGAGGAGTCGCGTGTGTGTACGACCGAAAGGGTCGCGTGTATGTACGCCCGAAAGGGTCGCGTATGTGTACGCCCGAAAGGGTCGCGTGTGTGGCGGGGGACGGCGGCGGCCGGGCCGGCTATTCGTCCGATGTGTTCTAACTGCTTTCCGGCCTGCAGTCTTCTTGTGCGTTCGAATCGTTCGGCTCGTAGGTTCGCGAGGCGAGGGCGATGGAAGTCAAAGGGCGGTCAACCTGGTGATGCGCGGAGGTTGGAGCAATCCAATTGTCGAGGTTTCGGCGCGCGCGAGGCGCGCCCTGGGCGATAGGGTGCAGGACCTTCCCAAGCTGGCAATAGGCACCCGCATACCTTTGCCAGCCATTCTCTGCTCTTTTGGCCCAGTTGCGTTGCCGACGTCGTTGTTGAAAGGAGTCGGAGAACGCGGGTCAGACAGAGCCAAATGGCCTGTTAGACCCTGTTGTGCAGCCGGCTCATTTTTGGTGGCACCACTACCAAAATGGCCGGGATTCCTTAGCGGCCACTAACAGTGGGTCCGACAGGAAAATTTTTCGGGGGGAAGGTGCGGTGATTGTGTTAATGGCTTGGGAAAAAGCGGGTTTTTTAGGGTAATAGCTTTGAAAGGAATCCACCTGGGGTCCGTACAAAGCCTCCGGTGGATTGGGTGATTGTATTAGGATGGTTGTGTGGGTAGGAAATTGTGCTAAAGTGGTTGGAGGTGTGCGTTGGCTTTTTTGGTTGAGTTGTGAATAGTTTTACATAAAAAGCAGTTGCCTGCTTTGTGCGAGGCCCGCCTTTTTTCCCCACTCGTAGGGATAAAAGGCATCCTTTCCTTTCCTCCTTTTTAATCTTTTCTTTCCGTGCGATACAATTACAACAATAACTATAACTATAACCATAAACTCGTCTCTTCCGATCGCGCGACCTTTTATCGCGCGACCTTCAAACTCTCTCTTCCTTTTAATTATTAGTTAAAGATTCCACCACCTTCTTCGGGCTCTCTCTCTTTCGGCTCGCACGATGGCTTTTGTGCCCGCTTAGCCTGCCGTTCAAGCGGTCGTCTCTCCTTCGGTCTTCGGCATGCTTTTTATCCGTACCAACGAGCAAAGTGTCCGCTAGCTCCATTTGCCTACCGGCTCGCCTAACAATCGTGCGTTTATAGCCGCGCTCGCTATTAATATGTATATTACCTTCCCTAGCTCTTTTTCTTTATCGTACGCAGCTAACCTCTTTTTTTTCAAATTTGCAGGACGAAAAGCGTGCGCTTTGTGCTCTGCCGTCCGTTAACATCGAGGTCCGGATGGATATCCCGACCGAAGCCGGTGCTTTCGATCTGGTTGCCCGGATCGTACGACGCGAGTCCTACTTCCGTACGGTTTTAATCCATTCTCGCGGAACTCCTTATCGTCGTTGCCCTTAAAAGTGCGGCAACTCCAATTCGGTGCCGCGCTTCGCACGCTGCGTGCGCCTTCGAGGATACCAAGCTGGTGCCTGCTCGAGCTGCATCTGGCAAAGCCATGGGAGCAGATATGGATATGCTCGTGCGGGGACTGTCTCTCCCGGTTCGTTTGTTGCTGGTTCGAACCGTAGCGATAATAATAATGGTCCTGGTGGTGGTAATGGTGGTCGTGCGGTGCAAAAACGTCTTCCTTCCTTTAGCTTTACTAGTTCGGGTTTAGGTTGTAAGGTGATTATGATTAAGGATTGATTGTGCGGTGGTATTCTTTTTTTTTTTTTTAGGTGTAGGATAAGGGAAAAGGGTCTTTATCGTACGTTGCTTTGCTAGGTCTTTTCTTCTTTTTTTCGGAGTTTGGGTTGGAAAGGACTGGAATTGTACGAAGCCAAATACTATACCTAACAAAGGAAATCTTTTTCTTCGTCAATTTTATTTTTTTCCTTTTTTAATATAGGCTTTTACCTTAATCGTTGCACGATTTGTTAATACCAAAGTTATTAATGCTTCGTTCGGATCTTTTTTTGTTAGGGCGTTAGTAGGGTTATTTCGTCCGTCGATTTAGCGGATTTTAAAAATTTCCTTTCGTTCGTACGATTCCCGGAAAGATATAATATCGATTATTAATTTTTTTTCCGTCGTACTACCTAATTTTATTAAGCATTCGTACAATAATTTGGAATTTGTGCAAATGATAGTCGGGATGCGTGCGATACCTAAAATAAAAGTAATCCGTTTTAATATACTGCTAAGTGCGAAGCCGCTATTAAAACCAGTTGTTATGCCGTACAATTCGCTTGCTAGCACGCTCCTCGTCATTTGCTTGCATTTAGTAGATAACCAATAGATAATATTCCTTTAGATAAAAAATAAAGTTTCCGCACGACCTATTTCTTTTATTAGTACGATTAGGTAACCAAATTGTAATGTCAGGTTTTTATTATTAGCGAATAATCCATCTGCAAAAATGAATAGCTTCGTGCGAGCTAAATCCAAAGGAAGGTAGTTGAGTCCTCGTTGTAGGTTGTCCATTTGCCATTAAAGCCGCTGGTTTAATTTGTCGATGTTTTCTTTGCTTGGGTTGTTCACCTAGGCTGCCACAAATAGGTCGTACGCTGCCTTTGGTTAACAGATGGTTGCCATATATGCACCTCGTGCGCGTTGGGCAATATACTATTATGCTGCGTCCTCGGCCTTTAGTTTTACCAGCTGGAGTTGGTTGAGCTATCTTTTTTGCACGACCGTGATGTTCTTTTTTTAGAGTTCGAATTTACATCCGTTAAATTCCAAATAGTTGTCGTGCGAAAGGAACGTTTTCGGTTTAGCTTGGGAATTAGCTTCGTGCAGCTTTTCCTCCTCCAGGTCCGAGAATGCTATCATTGCAAAGCTAAGCGTATCATTTGTTTGCATGCCCGTAATGCCAAACTTTTATCGTCCGGTTGCTGTAAATAGTAGGCAGGGGTCGTACGATAAAGCTTCCATTCCTAATGCTTCGCGATAGTGGGAATAGTAAGTTTTCCACCAGTAGGTTCCAGATTCTGCCATTCCGTATAGTGGCCCTTGTATTTATAAAATGGAATCCGTTGGGTACTTGTGGCGGATTTCTTTTGGCAGGTTTGCGATAACTGTTCGTGCGAGCTTTTCTTTAGACTGGATATAGGCTTGGGTAATGTCCCTTGCTTCGTACGATGCTTTTAACTCTTCCATTAAAGTTGGGCCGATGCTAAGGAGTAAGCGCTGGCTTATCCGTTGGATGGTTGGAGCCTGGGTAAGGAGTTCCTCCTTTTCGGAATCGTTAAACCTTTGCGCAATTATCCTCGTTTTTTCGTACGGATGGTCCGAAATCTTCCCTTTCACTTCTCGTACAAAGCGGGTATCCCATATCCGGAATCCGGCGTGCTTATTTGGATCGTATTTAACGATCTTGATGGTACTTCGTGCGATGAGGTTATTGATCTCTGCCGCGTCGAACTCTTCGAACGGCTTTTCTGGTGTAGTGATTTTTCCTTCCGTACGAAATGATAGGGCCAGTTCCCAGTCACCTTTCTCTTTGGTAGTTAGGTATGCTGTTGGCTGTATGTCTTTCCTCGGTCTTCTTTTGCTTTATTTAGGGGGAATGACCGGGTTAAATTGGGCGGTAGCTTTTGCTGCCTCGGGAGCTTTGTGCGATGGGTTTGGCTTATTGTCCATCTCTTTTAGGGCTTCGTGCGATAGGTCTGGTTTATCGTTCTCCTTTTTTGAATTACGGATATATGGCTTAGCTTGTGTTAGCCGGAATACCTTTGGTCCGCTGTTTATAAGGACGGTAACATTAAACTGGTCGGTTATTTAGAGGACATGCGGTCCGGTCCAGCCCTTTTTTTTTTTTCCAAACGAAAACTTCGCTGCCGAGGGGAAGTTGCAGTAGGTCGTGCGTGCGAGGTCCGTTCCGGGTGTTTAGTGCTCGGCTGACCTCGATTTCCGCACGGATGCTTCGCAACATTTTCATTGCCTTTTGAACTGCTTCTGCTTTTTGTACGATGTTTGGGGACGGAGCGGAGTTTTAGTTAATCCGGGGGTAGGTATTAAAGACTAGCAGGGTTGGTACGAGGCCGTTAGGTCCTGCTATATCGTTTAATGCTTTGATTGCCATTTGCAACAATGTTTCGTTATCCGTGCAATATCCAAGTTCCTTTTTCAAGATATCGTACGCTCTTTTAAAGGGTTGGTGCGCTCGTTCGATCTTCCCGATAGCCTAATGGGCTTTTACTGGCATCTTTTTATACGACACCCCTACCACCCTAGCGTAGTTGCGGAATATTTCCGACGAAAAGTTCGTGCTAAGGTCGTGCGAAATGGTGTCTGGTGGCCCTTGGTAGGTAAAGATCCAGCATTTGCAAAGGGCGTTCTATGCGTCCTAAGCTGATAGTGATCGTACGAACGTCGTAATTTGGAAAGATGTTGCTGTATCGATAACGTGCAGTGCGTTTTTCCCTCCCAAATGTACGATATCGATAACGATTTCGTAATTAAACTCGCAATTATTTTTAATCGAAAATTTAAACCGTTAAGGGGCCGGATCGTATGTTTGGCAATGGTAGCACACTTTGCCAATCTCCTTTAAAATCTCTTCCTTTACGTCGAAATATCCTGCTTCCTTTAGAAGTCGATGGAGGCGCTCCGTACGAGGGTATCCGAACTTTCGATAAAATCTCCTAAGCTTTTTTTCCGTTAGGAATGCTGCTGCTTCCGCACTACCTACGTTAAAAAATGGGTGCCCCCATTTCCTAATTATAGAAATAGTTATTCCGTCTTTTCGCACGATGTTATTATCGACGTTATTAAAATAACATTTTAATTTGTCGGCGTCGTGCAAGCAAAACAGAAATGGGGTTTAAAAGTTTAGGATATGGTAGGTAACTTCCCCGAGGGGGTTTTCTATCCGCATCGTACCAATAGAGGTTTTTACATTGTTTTTTCCAAATTTTACTTCCGTTAATCCCGGCGTCTAATCGATTTTCGCACGGGGGTTCTTTTTCAAATATGCTTCCATTTGGCATTTTCCGACTGTAGAAACTCGTGCGGCGCCGGTGTCCTAAAGCTCGCTTTAGTAAATCGTATTATATTAGTTATGCAGTACGAATTGGTCCGACGCTTCGCTTAAGTTGGTTTGGTAAATGTCCTCGCTAGTCGCGCGATGGAGGTAGGTATAGTCCTGGAAGTATTGCACTAATGGTGCTCGAATTTATTCATTTTCCTTTTTATCGTACGATGGTAGTAAGCCTTCGTGGTTTTAAAGGAATGCTTCGAAATTATCTCTTTCGTTGCCTAGGTTTTCGCACGTTTGGAGGTACCGTTATCTCGCACCTTTTTGTTCTTTGCGTAGGTGCTTCGTTAACCAGCATCTTTCCTTTTTGCACATATAGCAGCGTAGTTTCGTGCGATGTTGGAAGTTGCTATTTGGCCGGTAGTTACCGCCGCCGCCTATCCGGAAATTGCCGCCTTAGCCCGTCCGGGGTTTGTTGTTGTTATGGTACCGTCGGTCCGTATAATTGGCGTCGTGCGGTCCTTCTTCCAACAGGAATTGGGTCCTGCTCGTGCGATCCATCGTCACCTGTAATGCTGCCTGGAAGTTTGCGAATAAAGCTTCGCACGTTGGCTTTTGGGTAAGGAGTGCGATTTCAAACTCCGGCACTCCACGGCATACTTAAATGACGACCGTATGGAAGGCACTCTCCCTTTGGTAGCTTTCACCCAAAGCTTTTTGTGCGAGCTGAAACTTATCCAGCATCGTTTCCAGCACCTTAGGCAATGTTTTGTTTGGATAGGCTTGGCGCATTCGCACGAACGTCGTCGACGTCCAGTCTGTCCAATAGAGCGTATGGTTAATTTTCGAATTGAAATAAAAATTAAAGAGCTTGTACATTTCGTCCCATCGCTTTCCAAGTCCGATATAATTGATATAAAAATTTTCCGCACGGCCTGATAAGATATCGGGGAAAACAGCGTGGTACTGGTTTTCCTCGATTTGGAGTCGTTAATAGCAGCCGATAAAAATCCTTACTTTGTCGAACAGGATGTCGTACGGTTTGCCGGTGTAGTTCCGGTCCGTTTTCCATCCCTTTTGGAAAGCTGAGATTTTGTTCGGCTCCAGCGGGTAGCTATGTACCGGCAGCTTCGGGGGCAGGTTGTATTCCATCGGGGGGATGGTCGTGCGAGGGGTTTAATCCTCCGGGAGCTGTAGGAAGTTCCAAACTTCCTGTATCGTACGTGCTCCTGGTGGGATGACACCTTCCCCCCGAAAAATTTTCCTATCGGACCCACTGTTAGTGGCCGCTAAGGAATCCCGGCCAGTTTGGTAGTGGTGCCACCAAAAATGAGCCGGCTGCACAACAAGGTCTAACAGGCCATTTAGCTCTATCTAACCCGCGTTCTCCAACTCCTTTCAACAACGACGTCGGCAACGCAACTGGGCCAAAAGAGCAGAAAATGGCTGGCAAAGGTATGCGGGTGCCTATTGCCAGCTTAGGAAGGTCCTGCACCCTATCGCCCAGGGCGCGCCTCGCGCGCGCCGAAACCTCGACAATTAGATTGCTCCAACCTCCGCGCATCACCAGGTTAACCGCCCTTTAACTTCCATCGCCCTCGCCTTGCGAACCTACGAGCTGAACGATTCGAACGCATAAGAAGACTGCAGGCCGGAAAGCAGTTAGAACACATCGGACGAATAGCCGGCCCGGCCGCCGCCGTCCCCCGCCACACACGCGACCCTTCGGTCGTACACACACGCGACCCTTTCGGTCGTACACACACGCGACTCCTCCTCGGTCGACCGCATCCTAACGATACGCACGGCGCAAAATTGGCCTGTTTAAGCTTCTACTTAAGCACGCACGCGCAAAATTGGCTTGACGCCCGCGCCTCTGTTTGTTGCCACGCGGTAACTATATTAAAGTATAAGTGGCATCGCACGCGCAAAATCTTGACGCGGCTCTGTTTGCCAACCGTGAAGTGTTACGAATTGCCGTGCACCACGTTAGCAAACCGCGCAGCGTATTCGTTCGATGCGCGATAAACACACAAAGAGCACATAAGGTTGTGTCACACGGAAGAACCTGTGGACTCACCTAATCGGCCCCACAGAAGGTCCGGGAACCGGTATAGGTGCCCAACGGCCCCGAGGCCCAAAGGCCGAAGGCCGGAGGGGCAGTGTGAATCATGTATTCAATACTTCGCACGGATCACAGGGTGGTTTATATAAACCCTGCCATCTCCTATGTCCTCCAGGAAAGATTCCTTCTTCCTCAAGCATTTCTTGAGCCCATAGAAAGATTATCTGCAATCTAGAGATTCTTTCTCCAAGCCGTTTTTGACCCCTTGTTACAGGTTGGAATTAGGCCTTCCAGCCCCCGAATTTTCTTTCTTTGGCCGGGCCCAAGGGGGGACTATTGCGGTACCTCCCCAACTAAACCCGGCCGTACTCTATTTCCGGCACCTTGCCGGCCGACTGCTTTTCTCTACCACCAACAGCAGCGCTCACAGCGCCCCGGCGTTTATTCGCCCCTTCTTTTGCCGATTGCCCGCTTACTAACAAGGAGCGCCGGAATGCGGCCCGAACTTCGTGTGCCTTAGGCTTGCCCCTTGGTTTAATTTGTTAGCCGCCTCGATAGCAACATATAGCCTAGTGTCAAACTTAGGTAGCGCTAGCACGTCGTATGCCCCCTGGGAGGCAGGGACTGGTAAATCCCAACTATAACGACGTTAAATATACTCTCTCTCTCTCTCTCTCCTGGTGGGATGATCCTAAACATTTGTGTTTGTTCCCGCACGAAATCCGTGTTGTCGTAGAGCTGTTTTACTTCCACGGTAAGGATTGCTGTTGGGACTGCCCTGGCCGGAGTGACGGCTGGCCGAGCTGGGGCTGTGTTATGCGAGGATGCTTGTCGTCCAAGCTGTGGTGTCCGGGATGGACGTGCTGGTTGCGTTGGCTGTAAAGTGGGTGTCTCGTACGGAATGTTTGGAGGTGTAGGGTCTAGTACTCGCATAAACCTAGCCGTTACTGTTCCTTTTAAGATATGGGTCCCATCTTTTATTAGAAATTAGTCCATCCGCTTTTTGAACGTACGACCGATTTGGTTAAATAGGTCGTGTGTCCATCCGGCGAACTCCTTTTAAAAGGTTTAACGTAGCGCTTTGCTTTTAATAAATATCCAGATAGCTTCCGCGACCGATCGTGCGAAGTAAATTGTAATTTCGTTAACCGAAAGTGGCTGAGTTGGGTCGACGTCGTCTTCCCAGCGTTCGGGGTCGACGTATTTGCGCTATACTGATAAGGGGATGTTTGTCCTTTCGGCGATTTCTTTGTACCAATCCTGGGAAGTCCTGCCAGGATAACCTTTATGCGATGTTCCCGCCGGTCCGGCGACGGGTGTGTTTGGGGTCTCGTTTTCACTTGATATGGTAATCGTACGAGGGTGTAAGGTAAAAGAATGGTATAGTAAAAGGGTAAGGGGAAAAACGAAATAAAATGTTAAATAGGAAAAAAAAAAATGAAAATATTAGAAAGCTGGTGTGCGCAACGGAGCGCGATTCACTTCCCTCTCCGCACGAGCTAGGCCTCCGTCTTTCAATCGGCTATCGTTCGTACGAAAAGTTAGTGAACCCGTCCAAGTTCCTTTCCCCTAATTCCGATTGCCGTTTATAGGGGAAAGTTGCTTGGGCAGTAATACGGGACTGATAGCACGAAGCGAATTTACAACCTCGTTAACTAATACGAACCGTTTCTTTACGTTGCCAATTTGTAGGTTGTAACCATTTACTAATTAGTGTTCGTAGCACGCCGATATCGATATCAGCCGGTTAGGGTAAGAAGGCTTTGGTATATTCTGTATATCCAAAGTCGTTTATCTTTTAAAAACAACGGAAGGGCTTTTTATGCGAGCCCTCTAGATACATATATCCCAATCACGGAAGCCGCGGGGTGCGGTCGTCCAAAGCCAGTCCCGGTGCCGGGCCTGACTTGCGATTTGCACCGCCTCCGTGCATAACCGGTGATCTCCGTGCATGACCCGTGATCACCGTTCATGACCGGTGGTCCCCATTGCCGGTCCCTCCGTATCAGAGAGGCGGGGCCTTTCAGTCCCGGAGTCCCTAGTTATTAGGGATTCCCCTTGCCCGTGCTTCTACCTGTCGTGCGACCTCTTGCTGCCCTTCCAACATTAATATATTTTTTTCGGATTTTTATTATTACCTCGTTATGGTGAGTTTTAAACACTGTGTAAAATACTGTGCACTTTTTCCAATTTTGTCGAACTAACCCTAATAAAGTAATAATAAACATCCGAAAAAAATATATTAATTTCTTTATATAACGTGGTTCACCAGCGAGTCGGTCAAACCACCGAGTCGATCACTTCGAAATCCCATATTAAACGCGATTTTCGACACCCTTGCTAACTTGGCCAATTCAAACACAAATTAAACCAAATTTAAAAATGTTATATTTAACTAACGTGGTTCACAAGCGAGCCGCGCACAGAAGCGAGTCGCGCACTTCAAAATCCCATATTAAACAGCGTTTTTTTTCGATTAAATAACTCGCTCGATTTAGGGCTAAATTCCACCAAAATTAAAACAGTTATATTTAACTTTATAAAGATTATAATTTGAATTTTCCGCATTTTTATTATTAACCCTTGTAGGTTAGTTTGCATATTTTGCATATTTTACACAGTATAATACACAGTGTTGCAAACTAACCTAAAAGGGGTAATAATAAAAATGCGGAAAATTCAAATTATAATCTTTATAAAGTTAAATATAACTGTTTTAATTTTGGTGGAATTTAGCCCTAAATCGAGCGAGTTATTTAATCGAAAAAAAACGCTGTTTAATATGGGATTTTGAAGTGCGCGACTCGCTTGTGTGCGCGGCTCGCTTGTGAACCACGTTAAATAAGAAATTTAATTTAATTTTCTTAAATTTTTTGCATTGCCCTTATAGGGTTAGTTTGCAACACTGTATAATACACCGTGTAAAATATGCAAATTAGCTTAAAACGGTAATGGGAAAATTTTAAAAAAAAATTAAATTAAATTTCCTATTTAGTTAAATATAATCTTTTTAAATTTAGTTAAATTTAGGCTTAAATTAGCCGAGTTAGGAAGGGTGTCGAAAATCGCGTTTAATATGGGATTTCGAAGTGATCGACTCGGTGGTTTGACCGACTCGCTGGTGAACCACGTTAGTTAAATATCTTTATGTAAATTTTAGTACAATTCGGTTGTAAATTAAGCGAGTTATTTGGTTAAAAAAAAGCGCTGTTTAATATGCATTTTGCAAGTGTGTCGCTCGGTGATGTGTGTTGCTCGCTGATGAACCACGTTAACAGGTTTTTTATTTAATTTTTAAAAAAGGATAAATATTACCTTTAAAATATAATTTAGCTTATTTAGTTTTCCGAATCGCTATTTTCGCTGGAAGATTTTTCATTTTGTTCAAATTCCTTTTGTAAAACCGATAAATCAGTCATATTCCAGCTTTTTAATAATAATATTTTACGGCTTGTTTTTCATTTTAATTTATTACAGCTTGGGGTTATAATATTAGTAGCGGTTGCAAATAAGCCTTTTATTGCAGCCGAAGTAGCCGGAATCGATTATTTATTTATTTATTTATTTAACGTGGTCCATCAGTGAGTGGATCACATCACCTCGTGGATCACCCACACGCGTCTACGCGTCAATTGAACTTCATCCACGAATATCTCCACAACAAACAATGGTGAACACAAGCGACGAAAGCAGGATCATCTTGGCCCTTCAAGCCATCAATTCGGATCCAAAATTGAGCGTCCGGAGTGCTGCCAAGATCTACGCGGTTAACTATTCTACTCTCGCCCGGCGCAAAAGCGGCCAACCTGCTCGACGCGACACCATATCCAAATTACGGAAATTAACGGAATCCGAAGAGGAGGCGCTTGTTAAATACATACTCGAGCTGGATTCCCGCGCATTTCCTCCCCGGCCTTTTGGTGTTGAAGATATGGCCAACCGATTGCTTGCCGAACGCGACGCGGGCACCGTCGGCAAGTGCTGGGTCGAAAGGTTCGTCAAACGCCGCGCAGAGCTCGGTACGCGTTGGATTCGAAAGTACGACTACCAAAGGGCCAAATGCGAAGATCCCAAGCTTGTTTCTGCGTGGTTCGACCTCGTGCGGAATACTGTCGCCAAATATGGCATCCTGGATGACGACATCTACAATTTCGACGAAACCGGCTTCCTTATGGGCATAATCGCGGCCGTTATGGTCATTATAACATCGGAAGGCCGTGGCAAAGCAAAGCTGGTCCAGCCTGGCAACCGGGAATGGGCTACAGTTATTTAAGGGGTTAACTGTTGCGGTTAGGCGATCCCCCTTTTCATCATCGTCAAAGGGCAGTACCACCTAGCCAATTGGTACTCGGAAACCGACCTCCCACGCAATTAGGTTATCGCAACGAGTTCCAACGGGTGGACTACGAACGAAATCGGCCTAAAATGGATCCAACATTTCGACAAACACATTGCGTCGCGCACGAAAGGCCCCTATCGTTTATTAGTGCTGGACGGACACGAAAGCTATCATTCGACGGATTTCGAGCTTTATTGCCAGGAATATAACATTATTACGCTTTGCATGCCTCCGCATTCGTTTTATTTCCTTTAGCCGCTTGACGTTGGGTGCTTCAGCCCGATAAAAAAGGCGTACGGTCGACAAATTAAGAACCTGATGAGGTCGCACGTTAACCACGTAACTAAAGTCGAGTTCCTTTCGGCGTTTAAAGCGGCATTTTTTAACTTTATGACCGAAGGAAACATCCGAGGAGGCTTTTAAAGGGCTGGCTTTGCTCCTTTTAATCCGGATTCGGTTTTGGAAAAGCTGGATGTAAGGCTACGGACTCCAACTCCCCCGAAAACGCCTTTAAACGACCCCGAACCTTAAACTTCCAAAACGCCGCGGATAGCTAAAGAAGCAACTTCGCAGTCCGAATACATTAAAACTCGAATTACCAATTACCAAAGCAGCTCTTCGACACCCATGCTAGCGGCTGTGGACCAAATCGCAAAAGGGACGAAGGCTATAATGCATGAGGTGGCCCTTTTCCGAGCCGAAGTGTCTACGCTTAAAAAGGCGAACGAAGCACTAAGCAAACGCTGGAGGGCCAAAAAAACACGTGTCCGACTTGGAGGGTCATTTACTATCAACGAGGTACGAGATGTTCTGGACCAGTAGGAGCTGGATGGATAGCTACAGCAAGAAATGTGTAACACCCCGATCCGCAGCCACGATCAGCAGCCCTAAGGACCGCCACGGGTAGCCTTAAGGGGGGACTCCGGTAGTGGCCAAAGGGGCGTACGCCAGAGTGGCATGTTGTTCCAAACCAGGAGGTTAGTGGCATGTTGTTCCAAACCAGAGGATTAGTGGCATGTTGTTCCAGACCATAACGCACCAAAGCACAGCCAGCCCGGACGGGCATTATGGAGGAGGAGATTCTGCCGACGGCAGCCGAGGGGTGGCTGGGAGGCCGTGCATAAAAAGGGCCTGCAGGACCCCCTATGAAGGGAGTTCGAAGGCCAAGCAATCGTTTCTTATTTCTTGTTATTATTAGCTTGTCGAGCTTTGCACAAACCAGACTGTTGAGTTGCTGAACCTTTGAAATCCCCCTTTTTCCCTTTAAACGTGACCTCCCTTCCCTAAGGAGGCCGCCGTTTGTTACAATTCGATTGCTTCCTCCGCTTAGACCTTTAGCATTTATTAGGCATTATGTCCGACTTTGGCGACTTTATCGAGGTTAACGACGCCGGACGGGACGAGGATCCAAGGACAGGGTCATCCACCCTGCCCCTAGGACGCGAGCAACCTACCCCTAACAACCCTAAGGGTTACCCCGAGTTTAGCATCCATAGCGTTGCTTTTTACACCCGTCCTCAGCTCGCCTATTACGTTTTACGTGATTGCGTTCCCACTAAGATCCTGTCACAATTCCAAAAAGCCCTAATCGAACGGAAGGCAGTGCGCGAGGCCTTTGGCCTCCCAAACGATTCGGACGATCCGGATCACCCTTAGCCCCAGCCTTAGCCTCGTTTTCGAGCTTCGACCCCTTAGCAGCATGGCCAGGAGATCAACCGCCCGTTAGGAGGACCTGCTAACCAGTTAGCACCCCGCGCACTATTACACCACTCTCTGGTTAGGGACGACGACGAGGAAAACGATACCTTTCTTTCGTACGAAAAAGATAAAGGTAGCCACAAGATCCTATGGAAAATGCCCGAATTGAAGCTTCCAAGCTTAGTACAGGACTTTGACCATTGGGAAAGCAAGCTCGACCTTACCTTCGAAGCTAATTTTAACGGCTTTACTACGGCTAGATCACGTATCGCAGCCGCTGTCGGAACCTTTAATAGCGACCTCAATTCCGCCTACAACGGCTCGCGCAAAGCCAACCCCATTTTGGGCCTGCATTGGCGCAAATTTATGCGATGGCTTCGTAATACCATATTGCGAGGAGATTTTTCACTCCTTCGGGCCACTAACGATTTGCAACAACTTATATAAAAGAACAACGAGGACCCCGGTGTTTTCGCAACACGGTACCGACGCGTGTGCGGCGAGGCAGGACAAGCAGCAGATATTAACGGCTACGTGGTCCGTTTGGTCCCCGCTTTAAAAGTCCAAATCACCCGTGGAATGCACCATAAGGCAAAGACCTTGGAGGACCTTATCGCCATAGCCTAAATCCTTTAGGATACTTTAGGTACGGGTGCCCGCGCCCCGTACGACGAGAAAAAGGATCCCTAGAAATCCTCCAATCAAAAGGACCAAAAGGAATCGAATAAGGATAAGGACGGGAAGCATAAACCCCGAAACAGGCAGGAAGGGCGCGACCAACGTCCCAATAGGGGCAACGGACGCACGACACTTTCACCCACCGAACGCTAACGACGTTAGGGTAAAAACGCATGCATAAAGTGTGGCAAGCCCAACCATATGGCGAAAGATTGCAAAAGCTCCTTTTCCGCTACCAAGCCCCCAATTAAGGGCAGCGAGCCCCTTCCGGACGGAAAAGCTAAGGTTAATTCCTTAAAGCGCAAAAAGGAGGAGGAGAACGGAGAGGAGCCAAGCGACAAGCGCTAGAAAAACTAAAGGGGAACCCGGTCATCCCCGCACCGGTGTTCCGTAACGACCAGCTTCGCACAGCCCCTGCGCTCGTTACTAAGGGGACCGTTAGCGCTCCCAACGGCGGTCCAAAAGTTAGGGTCGAAATCGGTTTAAACACGTTCGCCGAAGTGAACACAGTTTCTATCACCTTTTGCAAATCCTTAGGATATCAGCCTTGCAACCGTCCCAAATACGACCACCAGTCTCTCACTTTAGCCGCTGCAGGTGACTAAGGTGTAAGGACCTACGGTGTTTATTATTTACGCCTAAACCTTTGTAACCAGTACGGCACCCCGGTAGAAGTTATCCGGCCGTTTTTTGCTATCGATCGGAACCTAGCAAACGCCCCCATCCTCGTGGGCATGCCATTAATGCAGGAACTGGCTATGGACCTTTACCCGGCCGAAAGAACTTGGCGTTTCAACCAACGCCCGCGCATTCATCAACTATCCGCATACTAATTCCGAAAAAAACTCCAAGCAAAGGATCGTATATTTGTTTGTTTTATTCGCTTTAACCCTTTTATCGTCCCCGAAAAGGACGATTCGTTCGATGACCCTCCGGACGAACCGCCGGATTTAGAGAACGTTTTTGTAAGCCTCCGAAAAAGCCATTCCGACGTATTCGACGTCCGTAAGGGAAAAATGCTTCCGAAGCATGGCCACGGTGACCATGCCATCGATTTAATCCCGGGCAAGGAGCCCCCGTGGAAGCAGATCTATCACTTATTTTCCGCCAAATCCGAAGCGCTCCGGGAGTACCTCGCTAATGCCCTCGCACAAAGTATCATCCGCGAATCGCAATCACCCGCAGGAGCATTTGTTATTTTTATCCCTAAAAAGGATAGCACGTTGCGCTTGTGCGTCGATTACCGAAGGCTAAACGATATTACCATTAAAAACAGAGCACCCCTTCCATTTATTGGGGAAATGCTCGACCGGTTAAACGGTGCCAAATGCTTTTCCAAAATCGACTTCGTTAACGCCTATTATCGACTTCGCATTAAAAAAGGCGACGAATGGAAAACCGCGTTCCGTACCAAGTACGGGCATTACGAGTACCTCGTGCTACCTTTCGGGCTTACCAACGCTTTAATATCGTTCTAAAGCTATATTAACCGGGCCTTGCGAAGCTTAGTGGACGATTTCGTTATCGTTTATTTGGACGATATCCTTATTTATTCTAATAGCGAGGAGGAACACCAGCACCACCTAAAGTTGGTCCTGGATCGATTTCGCGCTTTCGAGCTTTACGTTAACCCGAAAAAGTGCACCTTTTTCCAGCAGGAACTTAAGTTCCTAGGTTTTATCGTTAACACCGAAAGGCTTAAAATGGACCTTACGCGTATCCAGGTCGTTCGCGAATGGATTAACTACCTACTTCGTACGTACAAAGATATCCAAATTTTTATTGGATTTTGCAACTTTTACCGACGATTTATCCACGGCTTTTCCCGCATGGCGAAGCCTTTGCACGACCTTTTGCAAAGGATAAAAAACGGACGCAAACCAGGCCAAATAGGCCATTACTGGCAGGAACCACAGCAGCAAGCGTTCGAGGACCTAATTAACGCCTTTACAACCGCGCCAATGCTACGGCACTACGACCCGCGTTTACCTTTGCGGTTGGAAACGGATGCTTCCGATTTTGCCAAAGCAGGCATCTTGTCGCAAAAGCACGGCGACTAGTGGCACCCCATAGCCTTCTGGTCCCAAAAGTTTAAAGGGGCCGAAATCCGGTACCTTGTGTACGATAAGGAACTTTTCGCAATAGTGGGAAGTTTTCGCTATTAGCGACATTACCTCGAAAAAGCGCAAACTATAAAGGTATTTTCGGATTATAAGAACTTGAAGGCTTTTATAAAGCAGGAGCGCTTAAACGGACGTTAGGCACGCTGGCTATTACAATTGGCGCTGTACGATTTCGAAATCAAGTACCGGCTAGGGTCCTTAAACCCGGCGGACGTTCCATCTCGTCGACCGGATTATATAAACGGTTAAAAGGAAGGATAGGAGACTTTTATTAAAAAGCTTTTGCCGACGCTATTTAATAAAATAGGTTGGAAAGACGTGCTTAGTTATAAACAGCACGCAGCAAAGGACATTGCCGAGGGAATGACGCCCAATAAGCCTCCTTAGCCAGTAAGCGCAAAAAGCGCACCTAACGAGCGATCCCCTGGAAACTTTGTTTTTAACCGGCGAAGCGAACGGGACAGCGTACGTTTGGCACAATTTACGTTAGCCGACGATCCAGACACCCTTAAGGTCATCCATACCCTATAGGTGCAATTTGTCACTCGCCAGGAAGCACGTACCGCTTTAAATTGGTTTAAAAGCAACGCATCGGATTCCTTTAAAGGGATCCCAACGTCGCTAAGGAAATGGATTGGAGACGTACAAAAACGGGATCCGGCGAGCATAAATTTGCTTAAAAGGCTAACAAAAGTTAAAAAGCCCCGCCTGCTAGTACCTGACGCGAAATATACCGCACTGCACCGAAATATTAAAACGACGCCTCGGCAGCAAGGAGCATCGTGCTTCCACCTAACTAACGGTAACGAGTTGATTTTCCGGGGAAGCCAGGTTTATGTCCCTGCAAACGAGGCTTTAAGGACCGAAATCTTGAAACAATTTTACGATTTTCCAGGAGCCGGTCATTAGGGCGTAGCTAAAACCCTAAATTTAATCCAGCGCTTTTTTTGGTGGGATAGGGTTAAAGGGGATGTTATTGCATATATAGCATCGTGCCTTCAGTGCTAAAGGAAGGCGATTTATCGTTACAAGCCTTACGGCAAGCTTAAACCCCTGCCACCGCCAAAGGACGGACAGCTTATAAGAAAGATTTCTTTGGATTGGGTAACTAGCCTACTTAAAAGCAGGACGGCGAGTGGTTAGGTTTTTAACGCGATTCTCGTCGTCGTATGCCGGTTAACCAAATACGTAGTGCTTATCCCTACACAAACGGATACAAGCGCCGGATAGTTCGCAAAACTGTTTTTCGAGCGTATCGAATACGTATTCGGCACTCCTAAAAGCATCGTTAGCGATCGGGATAGCCGCATTACCAGTACCTTTTAGGAGGAAGTGTACAAACACCAAATCATTAAAAAACGCATGTCGACCGCCTACCACCCCCAAACGGACGGGCAAACGGAAGTCCTAAATCGTGTAATCGAGGATTACCTCCGCAGCTACTGCGCTGGTTCGGAAAATTCCTGGGCATTACTGCTACTACTAGCAGCGTACGTTTATAACAATAGCAGGAATTTTACCATAGGGCATTCGCCATTCTACTTCCTATACGGATCGGATTGCGAAATGCGGATTAATATCGCGGACGATATCCCTAAAGGGAAGGTACCCGCAGCAAGGAACCGTATCAAACGGCTTCACGCAATGCGTAAAAAACTTAAAAAAACGTTATTGCAAGCACAAAAACGGTCAGCTAAATATTATAACAAAAACCATACCCCCATACAATTCGCAGTTGGAAATTTAGTAAAGTTATCTACGAAAAACCTGCGGTTAAAAAACAAAAAGTTAGTACCTAAATGGATCGGCCCTTTTCGGATTACCAAACGCATCGGTTAGCAGGCCTACCGATTGGCATTTCCCGAGCACCACCGCCGTTTGCACGACGTTTTCTTTATGCAGTATTACGAGCGGTACATTGCTAGAGAATAAGGAGACGAGGTGCCGCTGCTTATGCCCGAGTACGAAAACGACCAAAACGAATGGGAAGTCGAAAAGGTACGAGACGAGGGCCATATTAAGGGCAAGAAGTACTACCTGGTTAAATGGAAGGACTGGCCGGCAAAGTACAACATTTGGGAACCAGAGGAGCACCTCCAAAACGCACCCGCGAAAGTGCGAGCCTTTTAAAAGGCCCGAGGTCGGAGGAACTAAAAGATCCGCGAGCTCCAGGACGTGGAGCCAAACAGTGAAAAGGAGCCTTGAGAATCGCCAAGTTGGTCATCCTTTTCTAAGGGTTTTACTGGAGACCAGCGCCCACCCCTAGGCGAAGGGAAAAAGACGGTCAACGCCCTTGCAAGTCCACGAAGACTTGCCGTTGCACCAGGAAGAAGGAGGAGAAGGTTGGAGGCCGAGGACAGCCTTTTTAGGAGGGGGATAGTTGTAACACCCCGATCCGCAGCCACGATCAGCAGCCCTAAGGACCGCCACGGGTAGCCTCAAAGGGGGACTCCGGTAGTGGCCAAAGGGGCGTACGCCAAAGTGGCATGTTGTTCCAAACCAGGAGGTCAGTGGCATGTTGTTCCAAACCAAAGGATCAGTGGCATGTTGTTCCAAACCAAAAGGTTAGTGGCATGTTGTTCCAAACCATAACGCACCAAAGCACAGCCAGCCCGGACGGGCATCATGGAGGAGGAGACTTTGCCGACGGCAGCCGAGGGGTGGCTGGGAGGCCGTGCATAAAAAGGGCCTGCAGGACCCCCTATAAAGGGAGTTCGAAGGCCAAGCAATCGTTTCTTGTTTCTTGTCATCATTAGCTTGTCGAGCTTTGCACAAACCAGACTGTTAAGTTGTTAAACCTCTAAGATCCCCCTTTTCCCTTCAGACGTGACCTGTCACACGGAAAAACCCGTGGACCCAACTAGTCGGCATCACGAGTCGGCCTCACGGAGGTTTGAAGACCCGCATAGGCGGTCAACGGCCCTGAGGCCAAGCGGTGAAGGTCGGAAGGCAGTGTGAATCATGTACTCGATACTTCGCACGGATCACAAAGGGTCTATATAAACCCTGCCATCTCCTATGTCCTTCACGAGAGATTCCTTCCTCCTCAAGCATCTCTTGAGCCCATAGAAAGATTATCTGCAATCTAGAGATTCTTTCTCCAAGCCGTCTTTGACCCCTTGTTACATGACCTCCCTTCCCTAAGGAGGCCGCCGTTTGTTACAAAATGCGCGATTATGGGGGTTAGGAAAGGAGGGCGACGACAACTCGTCGGCGATGTGGCACGTGCGGCAAGACCGGACACAATGCGCGCACCTGTTAGGAAAAAGTAGAAATGTCCGATGTATATAGTTCCGAGTAGTGTGAATAAATTTTTGGCGTTGTTGGGTTAACATGCGCGTCGATTGTCCGGAGGTTGGGTGTGGGTGCGTTACTCGGTGGTGTGAGTCACTCGGTGGTGAACCACGTTATTTATTTATTTATTTAACGTGGTTCACAAGCGAGTGGACCACACAAGCGAGTGGGCCACTTCCAAATCCCATACTAAACGCCGTTTCCGACCCCCTTGCTAAATCGACCAATTCTTATCCAAATTGGCTAAAATTTGTTATAGCGACTTTTAATTAACGTGGTTCACCACCGAGTGGCGCACCCTCACCGAGTGGCGC
>JNVV01000017.1:162168-173719 GCA_000733355.1 Falciphora oryzae
GATGGATATTCCGTGGCGTGTCGCGGCCGATGACCCAGCGGCGGCTAACCCTAGAGAAGTGGCAAGTAAAGTGTATAACTTAAAGCAGACATAGCTCCAAGGCCCTTCGCTTAAGCAGAGATATTAAAATATATATGACATCACAACGATAGTACATAGAAAGCCATCACTCTGTAAAAGCAAACCGAAAGAAGGTCACTTGGCTAGAGGCATGTCCTAGGATGAGTATATGACTATGAGCCGCCACACATGTTGCTCGATAATCGGCGGGAAGCCAGAGAACGCTCTCGTTGAAATGTGCTCTGCCCTTGACAGCCCCTGCACCGAGCTCTTGGGTGGCCCAGCCCCGAAGCCGAGGGGCTGAGGGGCCGAGTGTTGGTGGAGCAAAAGGTCCAAAAACCACAAAAAGAAACGGAGGTCACCGACCCAACTACTGATCTAGCCCTTACGAACTTATCTGTTGGAGGAAGAGGGGTTAAAAAACAGGCGGTTTCGGATCCAAAAACGGGCGCCTCTCCGCCTGTTAGTGCTGTCTGTTTTGAGAAAACGGTGAAACCGGCTATCTGTTGGTCGCTATCAACACGTCGCCGTCGGGCAAGGCTACACAGGCAGCCGCCGCCGAAGAAAATCCCGGAGACGGTCAGGGTTAAAATAGCGTTCCGAAAGACGAGCTCTAGAAAAGGCTCTCTACAAAAGCAGATCATCCAAAATTGGCCACCTAGAGCATGCAGAAGATGCTCTTTGCAAATGCGAAGTCGCCGGGACTGCATGAGGTTCTTTTCTCCTTGCGAAACCGCAGGCCAAATCAGTAGTTGGTTGGTGACGACCAGCGAATCCCTGGTGTTGCATGTTCATTTTAGGAGACTTTTCGTCTCCATTCCGACCTTTTGGCGATCCGCGAGCTTAGGTGGGACTTTCCTGCCCACCTGCGCCGTCTCGCTGCAGCGGCTGATGCTGATGGGGCATCGATGACGGGCCGAGACAAAATCGCTGAACATTGCGCAGCCAGAACAGAGCAGGGGCCACTTGTTGTAACAACAAACGGCGAAAACTGGAAGCTGCGCGCCCGGGAGACTTTTGGAGGAAGACCGGAGGTCGTTGGGCACGCAGGCGCGAAAGATGAATGATCCCATCCTCGGGAGCAGAACGCTAGCGCCCTGGTCGACCTGTTCGCTCCCTCCTACCTTCCGTACCAACGATTCCATACCAGTATCAAGAGCAAGGCAATGCAGCAGCTCGATCCCCGCGACCTAACGGGCTGTGACATTGAGACCATGGCACTTGTAGTCGCATGCCTGAACCACTAGTACCATGACAAGAGCGCGTACTTTGCACTTCTCAACACACCAGGCATGGACACGACGACGTTCCCTAGCCCCGGAACGAGTCTTGGCTTCTTCGCCAAGCGCCACGACTGACACCGCACCGCGTGAATCGCGTTCACCGTCGCCCTCCCGATCGCCGTCCTACGTCCCCATCCCGCCGCCCGCCATGCCCGCCACCGAACCCCGCCTGCTCGTCCTCGACGGCGGCGGCGTCCGCGGCCTGTCCTCGCTCATGATCCTCCGCTGGCTCATGGCCGCCGTCGACCCCGACGTGCACAAAGCCAGGCCTCCCTAGGGCATCAAACGTGCTAACGATTAGCCATCAGCTACATACAAAATCCCGACCCAATGGTATATATCCGGCTAGCTAGCAACTCAAGCCCTTCAGGCTGCGCCAGGCAGTGAGTTCGCAAACTTGGCTTTAGGCCACTTGGCCGCCCACTTGAGAGCCAAAGCTACTACGTCTCCCTCCTAGAAGTGCAGCCCTTGAGCACGTATAATCCTACCCATTTTCCTTCCTGCCTGGCGGAGTAATGGCGGGTAATTGCGTAGCAATCAAATTTCGGGCCCCCGTCTGTCCAAGAAAAAGGTATTCCCGTTGGAACTTCGGAGCGCTTTTCTTCTTTTCGTTCTTCAGGGGGATGGGCCCCAGCCTGCCTCGTATCGTTCCTCCTGGCGCCGACTCTACGGCGTCGGGAGGGAGCGTCGCGACGAAACCTTCTCGTAAGCTGGAACGGGAATGTCAGGTATTGCCGTTGCTTTCCGTCGCTAGCAAGGTGCTGGGCTTTCCCGTGTTTCGTTGTCGTAAGCGAGCCTCTGGCCGGTGCCTTGCCGGCGTCCTTTCGACAACGACGACGGCGACGCAACTGGGCTAGAGGTACAGAAAAGGCTCGCAAAGGTATGGGGGTACCTATTGCCAGCCGCGGGAAGGCCCACACCCCTCGCAGCCCAGGGCGCGCCATCTTTCGACCTTTTGTTGCTACAGCCTCCCCGCACAACCAAACCGCCCTTTGGCTTCGCTATCGCCTTCGCCTCGCGGACCGAGCCGAAACGGCTCCGAACGCACAAGGAGACTGCTGGCCGGTAAGCAGTTAGATACCTCGGACGAATAGCCGGTCCGGCCGCCGCCGTCCCCCGCCATCCTCGCGACTCCTCCTTGGTCGACCGCATTCCAACGATACGCACGGCGCAAGATTGGCCTGCTTGAGCACGCACGCGCAAGATTTGCCTGACCGCACGCGCAAGATTTGCCTGACCGCACGCGCCTCTGTTTATTGCCACGTTTTTGCCCAGGTTCGTCCGGCAGTTGGTATCGCACGCGCAAAATCTTCGCGCGGCTCTGTTTGCCAGAACCGTGTACGGTTTTCCCTGCACCACGCTGGCAAACCGCGCAGCCTATCGTTCGATACGCGATAAAACGCACAAGGAATACACTGGGTTGGAATTAGGCCCTCCAGCCCCCGGACTTTTCTTTCTTTAGCCGGACCCAGGGGGGGTTCGGAGGTCCCCCCCCGCTCAAACCCGGCCTTACCCCTTTCCGGTACACTTACCGGCCGATAGCATTACTACCACCCGCAGCGCTCACAACGCCCCGGCGTTTATACACCCTACTGCCGATCGCCCGCTCACCAACAAGGAGCGCCGGAATGCGGCCCGACCTCCGTGTGCCTACGGGTTTAATTTGTTAGCCGCCTTGATAGCAACATGTAGGCTAGTGTCAAGCTTAGGTAGCGCCATATGCCCCCTGGGAGGCAGGGACTGGTAGATCCCGACTATCTGACGTTAAATAAACTCTCCCTCCCCCTCCGCCGCCGTTGCTCAGGGCAGCTTCCTTCAACAACGACCCTGCGAGCCAGTCCGCCGCCGCCAACAGGGCCGGCGCCACGGTCATGCTTATAGTCCTGCAGAGTTTTGACGGCAAAAAAAGGGTCGGATGCCCCGGGGCCGCGGCGCCCAACTTTCTATCGCAGCAGAGGGACGGTGTGAGGTGAAGCGGCACCTTTATTTTGCGGGCCTGAGGTGGTGTCACGGAAGCTTATGTATATATATCCCCGCGAGGGGGCTGACGCCAAAGATGCGCTGCAGGAATTGAATGTGTTGTAGAAGCTAATTAAAAAAAAAAAAAAAAAAAAAAAAAAAAAACAGGAGCTGAGACACCTGCAGAGCACAAGTCTGCCCAACTTATCCAGCAGTATCTTTCACATGTTCGAGGAAGCAATCTAGACATTTGATTTACGCTAAACGACTCAGGTCGTCTACCCAAGATAATCTAACCATGGGGGCTGATGGCTGCCCTCGGGGGAGTAGAAGAGAGTAAATAGAACGGCAGGAGTGAGTACATGTATGAACATTGCGAGGTCTAAACCTCGCCCTGTTGCAACTTCCACAAGGGGGACGACACCCAGGGAGGTATAGGGGCTCAGGACCAGGATAAGGGTGAAGGTGTTGGTAGGAGTATGTACTCATGTGGGCTCGGAGATCTCCAAAACAGGGTGAACAATGATCCCTTATATCAGAGGAATCATAATCTATTGTGCACGAAGAGGAAAGGAATCTATCTGCCAGAGAGGGAGCAGAAGGGAGGCTATATATACATGATCCAGATCACCAAAGGGCCCTTCCCCTGCTCCCAGCCTCCGTGGGCTTGCGGGTCCTCGGATCCCGTGATCTCTGATCACGGGACCGGAGGATCCGAATCTCTCTGGGCTCTGCCGATTGCCTGCACAGGCCAGTGCAATCCAACACCGGCAACTTTTTCTTTTGTGCAGGCAATTGGGAGATCCTTTCCCATGACAGATCCCGTGATCCAAGCTCTATTGGATTTTGTAAGGTAAATAACAAAGGGAATCTCCGGACCAAGTAGTCCGGATCAGGAAAAGAGTGAATAGCCGCTTTTAAAGCGGCTCGTCGCTTTTAATAGCGACAATAGCAACGATGACGTGATGGGGTCCACCGGATTTGGCTTGCGGTGCGCGGGCAGAGCGGTGGGTGGTGCAATTAGAAAGCACAATAGCAGTGAATAACCTTAGCGGGTGTCACACGGAAGAACCTGTGGACTCACCTAATCGGCCCCACAGAAGGTCCGGGAACCGGTATAGGTGCCCAACGGCCCCGAGGCCCAAAGGCCGAAGGCCGGAAGGGCAGTGTGAATCATGTACTCGATACTTCGCACGGATCACAGGGTGGTTTATATAAACCCTGCCATCTCCTATGTCTTCTATGAGAGATTCCTTCTTCTTCAAGCATCTCTTGAGCCCATAGAAAGATTATCTGCAATATAGAGATTCTTCTCCAAGCCGTCTTTGACCCCTTGTTACAGCGGGCTATTCAGGTTGTGATTTAATGCGGGACAATAGGAACGCAGATTAAGGACTTTTTGCAGGCCGGATCTAGGCTTTATAAAGAGCCTTCCTTCCGGCCCTTGAGAGGTCGGGCAATTTGATCTGGTAAACCTCGTTAATCCAGATCGTCCGCTTGTATTGTCCTTTGTTTGCAGCATTTTTACCCGCTTTGTTCGATTAGTTTTTTGTCGTTTGACCTTTCGATCGCTTTCGTTACTATGGGCAACAAAAAGGGCAGTACCTAGTTTGGCGCGGTCGCTAAGAAGGTTTAAAAGCCTCGATTTGTCGCGCGCAGCGGTGGCCGATCCTCAAAGCGGCTCCAAGGCATTGCCGCTGAAGCTTTCGATTTCGCGCTGGTTAATCCTGCACCTCCGGTCGCGTTTGCGCCTGCGCCCGCTCCCGATTTGGCTATCGATTAGTTTTTTAACCAATTTGACGATAACTCCGATTTCGAAAATGCCGATCCTGCGCCTGCTTCGTCGGACAAAAAAAAGGCTATCAAAATCGTTAGACCCGTTATTAGCGGCAAAACGGTTTCTGCACCGGGTCCGCGCGGCGGAAAGGGCGCCTTGCGCGCGGTCCCTTGCCTGGGTTGCTTGAAGTCCGCTTTCGCCGGTAAGATGAAGGAGGGCGATGGCTGCCGGGATATAGTCCCGGCTAAAAAACGCTGCTGGCTGTGCGCGTTAGGCCACACTTGCCAGCCTATGTAAGCATTTCGGTTTTTCCAAATCTTTTTTAAAGCTCGTTTTAACTATCCTCCAGTCCTTCGATCGCGCTGCGTCCGGCGTTTAAGTTTATAGTAGAATGGGGTCGCGGTAATCGCGATAAGAAGGTAAGTTTGTTTTCCTAATTTAGTGCTTTAGGTGCGTTTGCTAACGTGTTTTTTGTAATCCTTAAACCTTTAATAAATAGCGTATCGTTACTAAATGCATGCTGCAATTGGTAGCTAAGGATGGGGAGGGTTAGGAGGATACCAATGCCGACTTCCTAATAATGTCGCGATTAAAGCGGAAGGCGGCGGGCCGCGCGGCCGCTTTAAGAATGTACGAAGCTGCTTGGCTGGGAAATGGTAAAGATGACGAGGAGGAGGAGTAAAGGAGGGTTTTGACGGGATATTTGGAAAAGTTTGGTTGTGAGATCGTTTGTTATTTCGGTATGGTCGTTTGTTGCTTTTTTGATTTGAGCATCTTTGTTTTGTCGATTTTTGCGTTGTTTTTAGGGATTTTGGCGTTTTGGTACCATGGAAAACGATTTTGTATGCATTTTTTGGCTTTTTTTTTATTTGTAATCCCGTTTTACCCATCTTTCCACTTTTACGGTGGTTGAATTGTTGCTTATAAGGTTTTTTAAAGCTTTGTTTAGCAGCTCCTTTGTTATAGCGTCGGCCGGGTTATCCGCCTTTGCGATCCATTTGATTTCGTCGATTTCGCGCGTTTCGTAGGATTCGCGGAAAGCTATAATATCTATTATAAGGCGTTTTTCCGTGGTGGTTCCAAGTTGAATAAAATATTGATAGAGCGAAAAGCTGTCGGTGCAAATGATTAATTTGCAGGGGGGGGGGGGGGGGGGGCAGATCCAGCTTTTTATAGATCGTTGCGAGCGTTGTTTTTAGGATATAGCTAGTATCGAAGCCGCTAACTATGCCGTAGATTTCGCTCGCTAAAACGCTTTTTGTAACCCTTTTGCACTTTACGGAGCTCCAGTGCAGGATGTTGCCGGTAACCCGGAAACTGTTTTTTTGCTTTGTAGCTTTTTCGTTGCTTAAAACGATTACAAAGCCGATTTGTAAACTAAGGTTTTTGTTATTAGCGAAGGACCCGTTTACAAACACATACAAACTAGCTGTTTGCAAATTTAACTGTACGTAATTTAGACCTTTGTTTGCGTTGTCGATTTGCTATTGGATCCTTTTGTTAAGCTTAGATACGTTTGTATTTGCAGGATTTTTGGCTTATGCAGCTACAAAGTAGTTAAAAGCGGCTTTTGGTTGGTATATCGAGCTTATATATGCCCTTCGTGCGCGTTATACGACGTATTGCTGTTGGGAATCGTTTGATCTAGCAGTTACTAGCTCCAAACGATTTGCCTGTCCCTTTTGCTGCATAGTAACAGCGTTTTGTTTAACTAAAATTTTGCACCCGTTAAAGTTACTTTCGTTTCCAGGGTGCAGGATCGATTTCAGTTTCGCTTTAAACCCGGTTTTTTAAAGCGCTATTTTTTCCCTTTGCATAAATTCGGCGTTACTTAGGTTTAAAATGTCGTTGGTTTGTATGCCAACTATTCTAAAGCTTTGGCCGATTTTTGAAACAAATAAGCACGGATTATATTCCGAAGTGGAATAATTTAGGCGTTTTTTATAGTGTTTTTAGTACGTGACGAATGTAACACCCCGATCTGCAGCCACGATCAGCAGCCCTAAGGACCGCCACCGGTAGCCTCAAAGGGGGACTCCGGTAGTGGCCAAAGGGGCGTACGCCAAAGTGGCATGTTGTTCCAAACCAGGAGGTTAGTAGCATGTTGTTCCAAACCAGAGGATTAGTGGCATGTTGTTCCAAACCAGAGGATTAGTGGCATGTTGTTTCAGACCAAAAGGTTAGTGGCATGTTGTTCCAGACCATGACGCACCAAAGCATAGCCAGCCCGGACGGGCATTATGGAGGAGGAGACTTTGCCGACGGCAGCCGAGGGGTGGCTGGGAGGCTGTGTATAAAAAGGGCCTGCAGGACCCCCTATGAAGGGAGTTCGAAGGCCAAGCAATCGTTTCTTGTTTTTTGTTATCATTAGCTTGTCGAGCTTTGCACAAACCAGACTGTTGAGTTGTTAAACCTTTGAGATCCCCCTTTTTCCCTTCAGACATGACCTCCCTTCCCTAAGGAGGCCGCCGTTTGTTACAACGAACCAGTGCAGCTTTGCTTCGGTTAATCCGTAAAGCGGTTTGATTAGCTAAAGGGCCGTGCCTTTTGGGTACCGATGTTTTAGCTCCCTGGGAAGGCGCAAAATAACCTCCCTTTGCAATTTTATTTCGGATTGGGTGTACGTTTGGCTGATGTTTTTGATTATTAGTATAAAGCTTTATTTTATGAGGGACGGGCTGATCGCGAGGATTAGGCGTTAGCTGTATCGCATAATCGTTAGGGATTGGGTAAAAAGGCTTTTTTTTCCCAATCGCTGTATTTTTGCATTACAAGTTTCGATTTTTTATAAGGGATCGAATTGGTGCTTTTAACTTTTTTAACAAAACGGGACCCAAAAATTTTCGCGCTACTAATGCCGTTTAGTTTGATCGGTTTAATTACTTTGGCGGCGAGGAGTGTTTCGATTTTAAACCAGTCGGATTTTTCGAATGGGCGTCCGGGAGCTTTAATTTTGCCCTTTTGTTAGTATTGGAGCGCTAAACGTAGGGATTCCTTTTTTTGGGGCTAGAAATGCCGTTGCTGTTTGGCGCGGGGGTCGTTTTCGTCGTTTGGGGGCTGGTGCTTCGGGTGCCGTTAGTGCCGGTGCTTTTTAGGCAAGTGCTTTCCGTGGTTTACCGGGCTTGGCGGGTGCGGGTGCGGGTGCAATTTCGATTTCGGAAAGGGCTTTGCTATCGCTGGATGCGTTTGCCGTTACCGTTTTCGTGATTTTTGGCGGTCTTCCTTTCCGTTTTGGTTCCGTTTGTGGCGGATATTCGAACGGGGCTGGTTGCTTTTCCGTATTTGCAGTTTCCTGCTTTTACGCTTTATGGTATGGTTTGCAGGCAGTGTTTCGGAACGTTGAAGGGCCGTTGACAGTTTCGATCGTCACTTCGTTGTTTGTCACTTAAAGGACTTTGTACGGTCCTTTTTACTCGCCGTTTTCCCTATGCACCAACACCTTTATTCCTAAAGCTAGCGCTTTAGGCAACGTGCTTTCCGTGCTCGGCCCGTTGCGTGTGTTTAGTGCGTTTTATACCTTGCGTTTGGCGTGGAGCTTTCGGAGTTTACCTATGGCTTTGGTAATCGCTGCCGCTTTTTGAATTTGGCTTTTCGTTGGAGGAGAGTTGTTATTAATGCGTGGCATGGCTCCGAAGACGAGCAGCGTAGGGATGAGGCCGTTAGGGCTTGTTGTGTCGTTTATAGCTTTAACAGCTTTTTAAAGCGCGGAGTCGGGGTGCAGATTAGGACATTCCTTTCAGATTATTTTATAGGCTCGGCGGAGTGGTCCGTGGTACCTTTCCACCTTGCCTATCGACTAGTGCGCCTTTATTGGGACCTGGCTGTAGGTGATCCCAAAGAGCTTTGTTTCCGTTTGAAATTCGCTCGCGGCAAAGTTGGTACCTGCGTCGTGAGATAGTACATTTGGGGTGTTATACAGACGAACCTGTGGACTCACCTAATCGGCCCCACAAAAGGTCCGGGAACCGGTATAGGTGCCTAACGGCCCCGAGGCCCAAAGGCCGAAGGCCGGAGGAGCAGTGTGAATTATGTACTTAATACTTCGCACGGATTACAGGGTGGTTTATATAAACCCTGCTATTTCCTATGTCCTCCATAAAAGATTCCTTTTTCCTTAAGCATCTCTTAAGCCCATAAAAAGATTATCTGCAATATAGAAATCCTTCTCCAAGCCGTCCTTGACCCCTTGTTATATGGGGGTTTTAGATAGGTATCTAACCAGCAGCGTTTGAGAGCTTCCCAAGTTTCTTTTGCGCTTATGTCTTTTAAGAACGTTACGGCATTAAATGCTGTGCTCGCATCGATTATATAAAGTACTAGTTTGCTATCTAGTTGCATTACGTTAGCAACGATTTCGTAATTAAAATCGAAATCGTTTTTAAACGTAAATCGAAAACGCTGTGGTGCGGGTGCTTTGATTTAACAGTAATGGCATACGCGATTAATTATTTTTAAAGCGTTGCGATTAGCTTTATGGCCTGCCCGTTGTAAAACAGTCCAAAGCTTTTCGACGGAAGGGTGGCCAAAGCGTTTGTGCACGCGTTTAAGCTTAGCTTCCGTTAGGACGGCTGCTTTCACGTTTTTTGGTTTCGTTATAAACGATACGCTTGTTATTATATGGCTAACGTCGTTAAGGAAAAACTAGGGGTGGCCGTGGCGTCGTATGATCGGCACGCGTTTGCCGAGTTTGGTTACCAGTTCGTTGCGGGTATTATTGAGGTAAACCCCAAGCGCGTCCATATTATCGATGCAAAGGAGGAACGGTATAGGCGTAAGTACTATATAGAACGTAATAGAGCCTATTGGGGTCGAAAGGGTGATTTTTCCGACGCTGGAAATAGCTTTTCCTAATCCAAAGCGCATACGTTTTTTTTTTGCTGGTGTCCAGGCCGAGATTAGGCAGATGGCGTTGCAGGGCTCGGAATTGGGTTGTTTTTGCAATTGAAACTTTTGCCGCTCCGGTATTTGGGATGATGCCGTACCATTTGTCGGTGGTTGTGAGCATGTATTAAACAAGTACTTGCTTTGCTGGCGCGGTGGGTTCCCTTTTGGCTGATCCTAAAGTTTTAGGATGCAGTTGGTGCAGGAAGGCTTCGTTGGCGAGGTACGTTGCTATGGCCGGTGTTATGAAATGAGTGCTCGCTAGATTAAATTCGTTATTTGTTGTTTGATTGGAATCGTACTCGTTCGTGGCTTCCGTGTTTTCCTCGTCGCTGTTGCCGGGTTCGTAGGCTGCGAGGAATTAGGTGTATCCTTTTTTTAACTTTTTACGAGCTTTTTGCCCTCGTTTTTATAGCGCTTTGGATACTTTTTGTTTTTAGGGCGTGTGATTTTTAAAGCGGTAATTAGGCTTTCCGTAAGTTTAGCATTCCAATTTGCGTTTTTATGGTTTGTTGAGATTGTTGCCAGTACGGTTGCCTGTCCGCTGATCGAAACGAATAGCGTTTCCGAACCGGCGCTTTACGAAATGGATGCTTAAAGCGTTGACGTTTTTTTTTATTTGCATCGTGCTTTTAAGTTGGGAGGCTAAAGCTTTAAAGGTTTTTTTTGGTTTAAAAAAAGCTAACGTGGTTTATAAGCGAGTCGCGCATATAAGCGAGTCGCGCACCCACACCCGACCTCCGGTCAATCGACGCGCATGCCAACCCAACAACGCCAGCAATCCATTCAAACTATTCTAAACTATATACATCGGACATTTTTACTTTTTCCTAACAGGTGCGCGCATTGTGTCCGGTTTTGCCGCACGTGCCATATCGCCGACGAGTCGTTGTCGCCCTCTTTTCCTGACCCCCATGGTCGCGCATTTTTTACTGTAGCTGTCTATCCAGCTCCTATTGGTCCAAAACATTTCGTACTTCGTTGATAGTAAGTGACCCTCCAAGTCGGACACGTGTTTTTTTGGCCTTCCGGCGTTTGCTTAGTGCCTCGTTCGCCTTTCTAAGCGTGGTTACCTCGGCTCGGAAAAGGGCCACCTTATGCATTATCGCTTTCGCCCCCTTTGCAATTTGGTCCACAGCCGTATGAATAGGAGTTGGAAAGCTGCCCTGGTGATTGGAAATTCGAGTTTTGATGTGTTCAGATTGCGAAGTTGCTTCCCTGGCTGTTTTGGGCGTTTTGGAGGTCTAAGGTTCGGGGTCGTTTAGGGGCGTTCTCGGGGGCGTTGGAGTTCGTAGCTTTACATCCAGCTTTTCCAGAACCGAATCCGGATTGAAAGGAGCAAGGCCAGCCCTTCGGAAACCTCTTCGGATGTTTCTTTCGGTTATGGAGTTAAAGAATGCCGCTTTAAACGCTGAAAGGAACTCGACCTTAGTTACGTGGCTAACGTGTAACCTCATTAGGTTTTCGATTTGTTGACCGTACGCCCGCTTTATTGGGCCGAAGCACCCGACGTTAAGCGGCTAAAGGAAGTGAGACGAATGCGGAGGCATGCAAAGCGTAATGATGTTATGTTTTTGGCAGTAGAGCTCGA
>JNVV01000017.1:180785-194010 GCA_000733355.1 Falciphora oryzae
TTTTTTTTTTTTATACCAGTGCAACGTCGAGCTAGGAGTGTGGCCATGGGTATCTGAGGGATTCATCGACAGCTACATAGTTGACATGGAAAAGGAACACAAAACTCAATTTATTAGCTGTCTTCTCACCCATTTCTGTTAGCCATGGCCAATGCTAGTCTGGCTGGACTTTCAAAAACCTGAAATTGGCAATTGGGAATGGCATCGGCCGACTGGACAGGCCATGCGGGTCAGCTGGGCTTTCAGCCAGTTCCCTAATCAGATATTGTCACGACGATTCTTGCCAGAATCGGCGTAGCTTGGCCAGTGGCTGTGCCAGCTGACACCCTTGCAGCCACCCAGATTCCCGCGCAGCGTAACAGACAAGAGGTCTCCGCGCTGCGCTGGCTGGCGGTCGGCGTAAATGGCGAGGCAGTGCAACTTCTCGGCGCGGTGCCCGATGCCAAGAAAAAGAAGAAGTTCTGGAGCTATTTTTTCGCGGGGAGGAAAAAACATGGCGACGCCACAGGCCATTTCGATCGGCGCTTGACGTCGAAGGCAGACGAGCGGCCTCTGCTCGCCGCTCGGCGCGTCGTCGCGCAGCATCCGCCTCATCACCGTCCTCCCCGGCGTCTGGTCCGAGCCGATAACGTGCAGGCTCAATGCGGCGCAGCTCCCTGCGGGCCAGACGCAGGCGCCCAGGCGGTACCGAGCGCTCTCGCACGCGTGGAAGAACAACGGTGGCGCCGCAGACGTGCCCATCTTCGTCAATGGCGTCGCCGTCGCCGTCAGCGGCAACCTGTTTGCGGCCATGCGCCGCCTGAGGCACCCGACCCGGGAGCCGTTCGAGATCTGGATTGACCCGCTCTGCATCAACCAGAAGGACGGCTCGGAGAGGATGCATCAGGTCTCGATGATGCGTGACATCTCCGCCACAGCGAGGAGGTCATCGTCTGGCTCGGCGAGGCCGGCACCAACGACGACCTGGGACAGGCGCTGCTCCCCTCGCTCGGCGGCAGCACGCCCGACGCCGCGGCCTCGTCTCGATCAGCCGAGGACGGGCTCGCGCCCATCGAGTGGCTCGCCGACGAGTGAGACCGGCCGAAGATCACGGCCTACGTCCGGTCCGTGGCCGCCAACGCGTCGAGCCCCCTGCTCAGTTCGGGAAGGCGGGGCATCTTTGGCGCCTTTGCGGTCATCTACCTGCTCTCGGAGCGGGTCCCCGCGTCCGAGGTCAAGCATCTTCGGCACATCGACTATCCACGCCCATCGTTAGGGGCCTGTACGCCATCATGGAGATGCCGTGGGTAGGTGGATCGCATCTCTTCCCGTGCGGGATTCTGTCCCCCCCCGCCCTACTGACTGGCGCAAAATCGATTCACAGTGGCGGCATATGTGTGTAGTGCGGGAAACGGTGGTGGCCAAGAAGGCCACCATCCACTACGGTGGGATGTCGACGCCGTGGGACATATTCTCGCGGGCGGCCCTCGAGTACGACCGGACGTACCTGCTGGCCAAGGCCAACTCGGTCTACCCCTACCTCCGCGACGGAAAGCCCCTTGTGCACTTCGCCAGGATCGTGTCCCAGGTCGAGTCGACGAGGCGGCTGTGGGAGGGCGTCAACACGTCGCTGCTGCCCCTGCTGCGGGATTTCCGGTCCCGGGAGACCACCGACGAGCGCGACAAGGTATTCGCGCTCATCTGACTGGCCAGGAATTGGGGGCGGGGCATCCGCGTCACGCCCGACTACGGGCTGCGGCCGAGCCGGGTGCTGTGGGAGACGGCGACAAGGCTGATCGCCGGCACGCAGCCGCTGTCAGTCCTGGCCGGCACCCTCCAGCAGTACAGCACCGGGTGGGCGCTGAACCCGTCGTGGATCCCGGACTGGTCGTGCCCGCCCAAGGTGCACGAGAACGTCCGGCTGGCTAACGCGCCCCTCTACGACGCCGCCAGGGGCCGGACGGGCCCGTCAAGGTCCACGGCCTGTGGACGCTCGAGACCACTGGCTGCCTTGTCGACAGCGTCGCGGTCGTCGGCCAGGAGCTGCCCGCGGACACCAGGGGCGGCGGCGACGGTGGCGGCCTCAACAGCAGGTTGCGGATGATTATTACGGAATGGGAGAGGGTCATCCCGGAGAGGCTGGGGCCGGGGGCCTACGTCGGCGGCGGCGGGACCACAGCGGACGCCTTCTGGCGCCTGCTGTGCGGCGACACAGTACCACAAGGACGTCGGGGAGGACGAGTCGATCCGCAAGGTCGGGTTCCGGAGGGCGACAGCCGCTACCGCCTCCGCCTTTGAGGAGTGGCGCGGGGGGGGACAGCCAGGGCATGGAGAACCGGCGGACCTCCATCATAGCCGGGTACTGGCAGGAGTCCGGGGGTGGGGCCGTGCAGAGCCGCAACGCGTTCCACCACGCCGTCGAGTGCGCGTCGGGGGACAGGCGCATCTTCGCTACGACGAAGGGATACGTCAGGACGGGGCCGAGCGGCGTCCGGGAGGGCCACGACGTGGTCGCGCTGTCGCGCAGCTCTCTGCAAAAGCAGATCATCCAAAATTGGCTACCTAAAGCATGCAGAAGATGCTCTTTGCAAATGCGAAGTCGCCGGGACTGCATAAGGTTCTTCTCTCTTTGCGAAGCCTCAGGCCAAATCAGTAGTTGGTCGGTGACGACCAGCGAATCCCTGGTGTTGCATGTTTTTTTTTTGGGAACTTTTCGTTTCCATTCCAACTTTTTAGCGATCCGCGAACTTAAATGGGCCCTCCTGCGCCGTTTCGCTGCAGCGGCTGATGCTAATGGTTTGGCTGTGGTTGAGACGGGGTATCGATGACGGGCCGAGATAAAATCGCTGCAGCGAAGAATAGAGCAGGGGCCATTTTTTGCAATAACAAACGGCGAAAACTGGAAGCTGCGCGCCCGGGAAACTTTTGGAGGGAGACCGGAGGTCTTCTTTCTAGCGGGAACCGGAAAGAGCCAGTCCGGACCATCGAGCGGTTTCAGCGGGTTTAGACGCAAAGTAGCAACTCCGCGTTGAGCCGCGGACGCTATAAGGTGCAAAACCGATGGGGTTATAACAGCGATGACCACACCTGGCAGGCTAGTGGGGCCCTCAGGGCACAGCCCCAGAAGGAAGAGGCAGACTAG
This sequence comes from Falciphora oryzae, assembly GCA_000733355.1. Taxonomy (NCBI): domain Eukaryota; kingdom Fungi; phylum Ascomycota; class Sordariomycetes; order Magnaporthales; family Magnaporthaceae; genus Falciphora; species Falciphora oryzae. The sequence continues at coordinate 183,907 of JNVV01000017.1, forward strand.
TACCCGAAAACGAGCCCGCCCCGAGGTCTTTGGCCCAATGCCTCTTCCATCAAGCAACCTGGACGACCTCGGCCTGTTCGTGGAGAACGCGGTGTTCCGATACCCGACCGAAGTCAAGCAGGATGAGATGCGTCCTCGCCTCTGTCAATCGGCCTCCAGGTCCGGACTGCGGGGCACCGCTCGGGACAACGGTATAACCAACCGTCCACTGCCAACCGGGCGTGGGACTCCCGGAGGCGGCGTTCTGCCCACGCTTCCAGCGCAGGGAGACAGACTCGCTATTCGCCATCTCCGCCCAAATCGGCAAATTCGAGCGGGGGCAAGGGAGAGCCCCTGGCGACGTTCGTCCAGAGAGGGGGCGTTGCAACAAGTGCTGAGGGACGCAGGCGGCCGACCTCCGCACACGCCTATATAGCATATGTGCGATGGAAACAAAGATCTGGATATCCAGCGACGAGTCCAGGACCTCATGGTGGCCTGGGGTTTCCACCATCGACAACACCCTCTCAGACGACGCTACAAGACTGGGGTAAACTGTCTCAGCTTTCAGCTCTTTCTTGCATAAAGCCACAAAGGCCCTAGAAAGACACAGATGGATGCCCGGTCCAAATCTTTCGAGTGTGTAATATGTCTTGAATGCCACCAGGTCTGTCGCAGCAACAAGAATCTTCTACGCACCCCAACGAAAGATGCAAGTGGGGTCGGATGCCGGGGAATACGCGGCAAGCAACCCCTTCGAATGTCCCGAAAGGAACTACAACGGCTGGCGATCTGCTCTACTCCCTTGCCCAGCCCGGTCTTTGGCCTACCGAGGGTTTCGTGGCTTGGCCCAAATGCTGTCGATTGCCTCCTCTCTGTATTATGTCCGGAAGGTCAGGCATCGGGGAGACTGGGCCCAGACCGCTCTTTACATCGCATTCGATCCCGATTCTCGTCACCATCTCCTAGATTTGTCCTCGCCAAGTCTTCCACAACGGGCTTCGGTCCCCCATTTACAAACGCAGATTCGAAACGGCAGACGCGGCGCTACGAAAGGACAATCTATATCGCCGTCCAGGGGTTCTTTTGACCGTGGAACTTTGTATAACTCAAAGGGGCCAAGCAGCCAAGGACTCCGCCGACATTCCGTAGACAGGCCCGGAGATCTAGAAGGTATTTATTCTCGGGTTTCAGGCTCGCAACACTGCTGACACAGTGAACCAACCAATCCTCTAAACCGAGATGCTGTTAAGGCGAAGTAACACCTTCTCGATGAAGCGGACGCCAATCAGGATCCCGTCCTCGTCCTTCATGTCCTCCTCGTCCCCAAAGTCCCCGTTGTTGCTGTCCAGGCACGTGAGGCAGGTGACCACGACGGCCGCGTACCGGTCGCCCATGCGTGCCGGCAGCTTCGCCCTGGCCAGCCGCACGAGGTGGTCCTTGAGCTTAACCCGGCGTTGGAGGTCCGAGGCGGTAAGCCCCATGCCCAGCCCTACCCTCTGGAATGCCTCCGTTAAAATGCCAACGCCGTCTCCCTTCTCGGCCATATCCAACACTTCGCTCGGGTACCCCCGGCCTCCGCCCCCCGCGTCCACGGCCGCGTACCCGACGAAGCTGCGCCCGACGCCCAGCTCCAGCAGGCACACTCCCAGGCTGTACACGTCGTGCTGCATAATGTAGTCCTCCTGCGCGCGGAGGCCTTGCCGCGATGGGTGGCGGTACAGGTCGCGCTGCCAGTCGTCGTCGCCGGCCCGTGCCGTATGCGCCGTCGCGCCGCGGAACGAGTCGAAGCCGACCAGGAACGCGGACCCGAACGGCTTTTCCCGCCGCTGCCCGGAATGGTCGAGCTCCGTGCCCAGCAGCATAACGGTCTCGGGCCGGATGTTTTTATGCACGAAATCGCACGTGTGCAGAAAGCTAACGGCCTCAGCCAGCTGCCGCGCGACGCCCAGGACGGCCGAAAGGCTGCACGCTATCGGTATGGTGCCGGCCGCGAGGTGCTGGCGGAGGCTCGTGGGGGCCTCAAATTCGAGGGGGATGCTGAACACGATGTCGATGGAGGCGAGACGTTTCGTTTCGGCGTCGCGGTGCTTGACGAGGCCCTGGCATTCCAAGATTCCGCATCCGGATTGGACGTGCTGGAGCTTTTTGGCCAGCGTTTCGGCGTCGGCCCGGATTCTCGTCGCGTCAATCCCTGATGTCAACGGGATCGAGTCAACGGCGTACGTCTTGGATGAGGCACCCGCCCGCTTGACTAATTTTGTCGTGGAGAAAGGCACATTTTCAAGCGTGGCCCAGTCGAGACCGTTCGCTGGGAGGCTGATGTGGATGTTGTTTGCTTCGCCCCTGATGGAGACGCGGAGCTTCTGTGCAGAGACAAGCGTCGAATTGCTGGTTGGAGTCTGGAGGCTCATCGTCGCAGTCACGCCCGGCGCCGGCACCTGCGCCGATCTGGCAAGCTCCGAGTCGATAGCCCCGTCGGCGACGCGCATCATCAGGAACCAGGACGGGTCGAAGATGTGCTGCCACCGTTCCAGACTCGCGACGGTTTCGTCGAGCGAGTCGCGGACGATCATATACTTCCAGCGGTTGACACCGCCGACGTCCTTGTTGTCGCCGCCCGTTTTCTGCACGACCGATTCGATTTTGCTGATGGCGAGCGAGAATTTGCTTTTGAGCATCTCGAGCACCTGCACCTGGATGCGGCAGTGCTCTTCCCCCAGCGTATTGACGACCCTGCCGAGAAACTCGATTTGCAGGGCGGTCCGGCTCCACATGGCTTCGACGATGAGGATCCTTTCCCGGATGCCCTCATTTGCGCCTTTGAAGGACTGGTACGCCTTTATTAGGATCGCGCCGTACCTGGCGCGGCAGCAATCGATGGCGCCGGGCCGTTTGTCAACGCCTCAATTGCTCCCGCAACAGCAAAGCGCAGGAAAAAGGGAGCGGGGCGGGCGGAGGACTCACTTGAGACAGAGGTCTGCCCCTCCAAGGGCAGCCAGGATTAGTTCTGCCGAAGCCATTTCCCCAGCTGGATTTCGAGGTTTTCTGATCTCGGATAGTCCTGACCTGGGATCCTTGAGGTTGAAGGCCGCCCTGGCGCGAGGCGACGTGCCGAGCCAAGCCACAGCTGAAAGCTGACCAGCCAGACCCCTCGGGCGTTTGGGCCCGACGCGTCGCATCACGGGGACGAGAACACCCCTCCTTGTTCCAACGAGCCGCAGCGGTCTAGCCTCTTCTGTATTTGGCGTAACTGCTCATGCTCAGCCCAACTGTTGCATAAAGCATGGCCCCCGACCGCCCGGCCTTTCAGCATCAATCACCAACTCTCGTCGCACATGTTGCTTTTCTAGTCGAGGAGGCACGCATAGTCGGGTGCCCAGCAACGGACACCGCAATCCGAGCCCTCGTCCAAAGAGAAACGTGCCTTTGCCTTGATTGAACCGGGAGTGACGCCTGTGGGGAGGGAATCAAAAATGGGGCTCCGCGACATCCTCGCCAACATTTTTGACCGGGACGGCCGCATTCCCCAGGTCGGCTACATTTGCCAGGAAGACATCACTCGCAAGACCTACGTCGTTGGCAACACCAACATCGTTGGCAACACCAACATCATTGGCAACACCAACAACGAGCCGCTGATTGTTGCCCCTCCCCAGCCTCCCGACCATCCACCACGGCTCGCGCCACGCCCGCTAGGACACGGGACCCCGCCGCCCGGAGCACGGCCCGCGTCGGTCCCCGCCGAGCAAGCTACGGCAATGCCCGCAAAGCCGCCCCCGCGGATTATTGCCCTTCCCCCACTTTCCAACGATCTACCACGACCCGCGCTGCCCCCGTTAAGATACGGGACCCCGCCGCCCGGAGTACGGCCTACGTCGGTCCCCGCCGAGCGAATTACGGCAATGCCCCCAAAGCCGCCCCCGCGGATTGTTGCCTTTCCCCCACCTCCCAACGATCCACTACGACCCGCGCCGCCCCCGCTAAAATACGGGGCCCCGCCGCCCGGAGCATGCCCCACGTCGGTCCCCGCCGAGCGAGCCACGGCAATGCCCGCAAGGCCGCCCCCGCTGAGCCGGCTCCTCTCCGACCTCGTCCTCGACTCCAAGCTCGAAACCGTCGACTTCGGCACCTGCGTCCAGCACACATTCCTCCGCCCCGGCCGATCGGCGGGCGAGCGCTACGTCAGGGTCGAGGAGCGGTGGGCGCGCGAGGCGACGCTGGGGGAGGGCGGCCACGGCGTCGTGTACCGGGAGAGGCTCGAGGGGCAGGCGACGCTGCGGGCGGTCAAGGAGATCAAGAAGAGCGTGTGCGCCGAGCTGGACTACTCGAGGGAGCTGGAGGCCATTGTCAAATTTTCCCATCCCAAGGTTCGTCTCATCTGCATTTCCCTCATCCGACCAGTGACTGAGACTGCCCTGCCTTTTAACAGTACGCCCACTGCTTCGTCACCTCCAACGGGTGGTTCGAGGTCGGCGATTCCATCTTGATCTCGATGGAATATCTTGCTTTCGGAGACCTCGAGGCCCACATTGCGCACCCCCTTGCAGAGAATGAGGCCCGTCAGATTTCCTCCCAGGTGCTCGAGGGTCTCGGGTACATGCACGAGAACGGCTTTGTGCATCGCGACCTGAAGCCAGGGGTAAGTCCAAAGCTGCCGAGGCCAAGCCCCTTTAAAGCCCTGAAACTGAACTGTGGTCCGCCTCGTACAGAATATTATGGTCGTGTCCAAAACACCAAAGTGGTTCGTCAAAATTTCCGACTTCGGAGTCAGCAAGCGCCGGCTGCCCGACGTTACGCTGCAATACACATCCAAGTGGCTCAGCGTCAATTACGCAGCCCCTGAGCAGTTCGGGCTCGGGGTGGACGTTGGCGCGGCGCGGAGGTCCCCTTTCGCCATGGACATCTGGTCGCTCGGCGCTGTGGCCTACCGTGTTCTCACAAACAGCGTCCCGTTCCAGCTGGGAGACCTCGCCGCGTACGTATACGGCTCGCCGGACAAATTCCCCGCCTCGAGGCTGCGGAGCTTCAGCGTCTCCGAGCTGGGCGTCGATTTCGCCGCAACGGTCATGACCCCGCTGCCGGCATCCAGACCCTCGGCTGCCACCGCTTTGGAACATCCTTGGTTCCGTGCATCGCTCGCCGCTGCTAGCGAGGGTCAGGGACCCAGGTAAGCTCGTTATCTGTCTTTCAATCCGACGGTTTGTTTGTTCTAACTCCTCCGCCACCGCCACAGCAATCCCCAGGCCGCACCTTCTAAGAGCGCGGAAGACGACACGCGAGCTTCGGATGCCTCGGCCGCTTGGAGCACGGTTCCTTTTGAGGGGACCATCGAGACGACTGTCACGCACGTGTCGCTAACAAAGACAAAGCCACAGAAAGATCCAATGTATTACCGAAACCCAGAGAGGGAGAGGGAAAAGAGGGAAAATTAGCAGAGCACCGCAGAGGCGGACGTGCCGCGGTGGACGATGAGGTCATTCCGAGGAGTTATCTCGGAACCCGCAAGACGGTAAGGCAGGCAGGCAGGCAGGCAGGCAGCATTTTGGTCGGCCAACCAAGCTGCCTGCCTTGGCCCTTGCAAGGGCGCAGTGGAGTACGCCTGTGGAAATGATTGCCTTACCACCACATATATGCCAGCACACGAGCACAGAAATTGAAGGGGGCTATCCTGAGCCATTTCGGATGGACCATCCGAAGACTGACACGGGAGAAGTCAGCTAGAACACTGATTGGATAAAATCAGCCGCTGGGCAGGCCGTCGTCAAGCTGCTGCTCGAGAAGCCAACCATAACAGATTTGCTAAGGAAATGCTAGCGAACCTGTTAGTTCGATACATGCAAATTAGTAATAACGTTAATTGACCAGATAAAAATGACATGCAGAGGTAGAAAAGGCTGCGGAGAATTGATTGCCGTTATCCATTCTTCCGTATCGCGTGCGTGGGCTGGTGGTGCGCGAACGTTGTCGAGTTGAGCCTGGGTAAAACCTGCACGCGGGCAAATCGACAACATTCGCGCACCACCACGCCCACGTATGCAATACGGAAAAAAATGTATAACAGCAATCAATTCTTTGCGGCTTTCTCTGCCGTTGTATATCGATTTTATCTGGTAATCAACGTTGTTATTGATCCAGCGCGGATGTCTGTCGACTAGGCACGCGTGCAGCCTCGTGCGGGGTATGCCATTTTGAGGTCATCGAGTCTGAGCCTTTGAAACTATACCAGCCCGCGAATCTAATGAGCTCTGCCAGAGCTTCGAGCTGAACAATAGGGCCCAATAGGATTGGAGCGATTAGCCACGCATCATTAGGCATCAACGGGCCAGCGAACATGCACCGGTCGTCCTCCGTCTCCATCCTCGACGACGTCCATCCGGAGTCGGGGACGGCTCCAGCGACGAAAAGACTGCAGCGTCCGCCTCTTCTACTGGCATCATTCGTCCTGGTGCAGCCCTTGTCGGAACCAAGCAGAGTCAAAACGCGCCATCACCGCCGGCGGAATGGAGGTTGTCGGCGGGGTCTCCGTCGTCGCGGCAATCGCGGACCAACTTCTCAAGGCGTGTCTGACTGGCTACCAGCTATTCACCGCCGCGCAGAACGTCGGCAAAGACTTTGAGGGCAACCTCTACCGCCTTGAAGTGTCGCAGCAAAAGCTCAAGGACTGGATCACAGAGGTGGAGAGCGACGGAAAGAAGCTGCACGACTTCATTGATCCCAGCTCCCACCGCTACCAGCTAATCCTTCAGACCCTAGCTAAGATCGCCGGCACCTTCGCCGAAGTCGAGCAGTTGAAGCAAAACTACGGCATTTTCCGCGTCGACGAAGTCCCAGACACCAAAGTCACCCACGTCAAGTCCTTGTTGGAAGAGCTCCATCCGACATCTGCGAGCTCTACGGAGCTGCGTGGACGGGAGGGAATTTTCCGCGGTCTTGGATCGGCCCTCAAGGAGGCGTTCAGGTCGCGGAGCAAGAGCCCGGCGCCTCCGACTCGAGTGCCACCGAGTACATACGAAAAAGCGAGGGCGCCTCTTGATCCGACCCATACACTTGTCCCGCGTACGTCCACGGGAGATGTGCCGGCTCCCACAAAGTTCAAGGAAACCGACCTCGACACAATCGTTCCCGGCCTGGACAAATGAGTAGAAGATGTGAAGGAGAAGGCGGCCAAGTATCAGCAAGCTATGCCCACCCTGGCGAGGTACAAATGGGCTTACACGGGCGGCAAACAGGCCCTCCAGCTCGTCAAGGACTTGGAGACGGATGTCGGGTATCTCGAAAGCCTTACTAAACGCCCTCTTAAGCGTGAGTCAATTATACATGACCCCGAATCACAAACCGCTTGCCTGGCTCCCCTAATAAAAGGCTTCAGTGCTCAAACCTGCGCCAATGCTTCAACTTCCGGCTCCATTCGACGAATTCAAGGTCCCAAGGCAGTTGCAAGAGTCTCGCCTCGGCCACTTTTGCGGCCGGGAGGATATTCTCCAAGAAATGGAAGACTACTTGACCGTTTCAGCCGCCGAGAAGGGTAGCGCACGGAACCAGGCCGTCGTTGTTCTGCAGGGTATGGGAGGTATAGGCAAATCGCAGATCGCGCTGGAGTACATCTACCGCAACCCGGAGGCCTATGCCACTGTCCTCTGGGTCGACGCTACGAACGAGAGCACCGTATGCGACAGCGGAGTACAAATCCTGCGGATGCTCATCACGCACTACTCGACTAAATATCGGGGCGAGCACAATTTCGCCGACGTTGCCACGGATCTTGGAATCCCTGGACAGGTCAAAAACGACGGCATGCTCACGGATGAGGTTGCAAAGGCGCCGTGGCCGCCGGTCAAGAGGTGGCTGGCCAGAGAGGGCAACTCGCGCTGGTGTCTCGTCGTCGACGGGCTGAACGTGCCCGAAGACGGGGATAGGATGCGCGAGCTACTGCCGGCCTGCGACCACGGGCACATCATCGTGACCTCGAGGGTCCCCGTTGCCGACTTCAAGCTCTTCGAAGTTCAAGGAATGGACGAGACCTCAAGTCTGAGGCTACTCCTGCGTGACACGTTTGAGAGTGCATCAACGGAGAGTAAGTTTCCGATGCTTCTCCTATATTTCTCCACCCTCTGTCCGGAGATATTCTAAATATAATATGGAACAGCCAGAGCAGCAGCCAAGTCAACCGCCAAGGAGCTTGGCTATTTGCCATTGGCCCTATCCCAGGCAGCCGCATACGTGGTAAAACGCGCGCTCAACTTCATCGAATACCTGAAAAGGTTGATGAATAATATGGCAAGATACATCAGCGAAAAAATCCCCAAGTATCCGCAGGGTGTGGTTTCATGCTGGCAACTCTCAGTCCAAGCCCTCATGGAGTCGAAGATGATGCATTCGGTTGACCTGCTTCGACTCTGCTCGTTCTTGAGCCCCGATGGTGTATCGAGAGAGCTGCTGGTTCGAGGACTGAGTGCCATGGAATGGTTTGACAATGGTAATATTGTCTCCCCCTGGACCAGAACTGTCGTATCCGTACTAATGTGGTTTCTGCGTAAAGATGAATCACAACTTGACGACTCTATCGACAATCTTGTCATGTACGCTCTGATCAAGCGAAAGTCTTCCAACAACCTGGAAGAAGGTCGGGTATACTGGATTCATCCCCTTGTTCGACGCTGGGCCCAAGACGCGTATTCCGACAACGAATCCATGGTTCTGGAAACCGACAAAACCCAGCTCCAGAAGCTTCATATCAAAGGCTACCTTCAGGCCGTCAGCCTGGTTGGGCACAGTCTCAAAACGAGATACGATAACCGGGAAGCATGCGAGTGGGGCTTCGAACGACGAAACATGACGCACGTCTCGCTGTGCCTCGACACGTACATCCCCGAGTGCGACTTCGTGGCCGATGAGGCTGCAGCGACCGCCAAGATCGCGCTGGCTCTGACTAACTTTGCCGGCCTCAAAAACTATTGGCGCGAAAACCGCGCGTGGGCCACCCTGGCCAAGTTATCAGTCAGCTTGTACGAGAGGCTGATGCCAGCGGACCCGCCACGGGACCTCGAGGCAGAGATGCTTATGGCGAATCAGCAACTGATCGAGGCCAATATGCATATTGGCGTGACCAAACCCGCGCTTCTGGAGGAGACTTTGTCGCGACAACTCCAGCTGCTGGCGCCTGGTGACGCGCATCTGCTTTGGACCGAGTCCCTGAAGGCTTGGGAGCTCGAATTGCAAGGAAAAAAGGACGAGGCGCTGGACCAGTACAAGCGATGCCTGGACAAGATGGCAAAGGCGCTCGACCCGGGACACCATGTCAACATAGCGACCGTCGGCAACCTTGGGTTATTGTATGACAGAATTGGTGACCGGACAAACGCGGAGAAACTCTACTACCAGTCTCTCAAGCTGTGGTTGAAACACAAAGGACCGAATCACATAGAGACCCACATCGCGCTGGAGAACATTGCCGGCTTCAGGGGCCGCAGCGGCGACCCCAATGGAGAACTAGAGTGCCTGATCATTCTGGCCGGAGGATCCGAGGCGACGTATGGCTTGGCAAATTCGTACACAATGAAAGTTCTGGGCTGGTTGGAGCGTTGCTATCGAAGGCATGGTCGGGAGAGCGAGGCCAGGGCCGTCAGCCAAAAGATCCTTGACGGAAAGAGAATCTTGGCAGATGCCAACCGGGTGGATTAACAGGAGATTTGGGAAATGCTCGTAGCTTGTCTACCAGTGCTTTTTTTTTTTTTTTTTTTTTTTAAAAAAAAAAAGAGAAGAGATGTCGATTATTAGGGAAAATGACTAAGGATTTTAAGTCCTTGTTTATATTTTTTTTTTCGGGGGGTCGTAGCCGCCGGGGATTACGGTCCATGTTTCGCGGACAGGCACATGTGGCAGCTGCACCGGCTGTTTGCGACGGAAGACGAGGGGGGCCTGACGTCGACTCGAAGGATATGGGTGGTCGAACGCCGCTATCGACAGCTGCCGATAACGGGCACGAGGCCTTTGTTAAGCTGCTGCTCGAAAAGGGGGCCGGCGTCGACTTGAAGGATAAAAACGGTTGGACGCTGCTATCGTAGGCTGCCGCGTACGGGCGCGAGGCCGTCGTTAAATTGCTGCTTAAAAAGGGGGGGGGGG
>JNVV01000017.1:194059-206031 GCA_000733355.1 Falciphora oryzae
AAGATGGGAATAGTTAAACGCTGCTGTGGATAGCTGCCGCCAATATCCTTCTCCTCATACCTAATTTTTGGCATGGTGCTGTTAGTGCATACTGCCAAATTGTATTATACAAATCCTTAACACTTGCCAATTAAGCGACATAACAACGCCCCCTCCCAATTTACCCTCCCGAGGGAATTGCCAGAGCTGCTCCGTTTTCTTTCTTGTGCCATCAAATGTTCTTCTCTCCCCGCGATCTTCCTTTTGCTTTTCCTGCCTTCGTGGGCCGTGTTCCCATATTGTGCATCCCTTGCGCTACACTTCAAAGTCGTCCCTCTTGATCCGAACCAGGTCTTCCCCCGTCGGCTATTTTTCGGCCACCGTCAAACACAAGTCGCATCGGCACTCGACTTTGTTGCCTTGCCCTGCCCTGTCGCGCTCGCATCTCTGCTGCTGGTGCCCTTCCAAGCCATGGACTCGGGAAAACACACTCGGCCCTAGAACGTCGGCAGTGCCTTCCCTCCCAGATGCTGCCTTCGCGCGTGAAAGAGAAGCAACGGAGGTCGAATACGGGCGGGTCTGGGACAATGATCGAGGGTAGCGACCCCAAGGCCGAGGGTGATCAGCTGCGCCTTCGAGAACAAAGAGTGAGAGGACGAATTGGCGACGCCTTGGTGCCGGATGCGTTCTCTGTGGGCCGTTCAACACGACGTCACGCATCAGGGCCCGCAAATTTCCGCAGACGGTAGGACAAGCTGCCCCTCCAATCTCGAGGTGGCTTCAAGGCGAACCGCTCAACACCAACGTGAGCTAGAGGCCTCCGGCTATGCCTGTATCCTAATCACGGATGCCACGGTTCATTCCCGTCCTCTGCGAGAGTCAGGATTTCCTGGGCGGCAACATCAACGTTGCTTGGCAGGACAGCGAGGGCGATTGTCCGACTGTCTCGGATATACTCCTTGACCGTATTCCTGACGAGATCCTTGTCTTTGCTTGTCACCGGCCGGGTTCTTGCTCGTTTTGATGCCCATCAGCGCATTGCCATAGTTACCTTTGGCTTGACGCCTCCCGTTTTTAAAGCTTAGGCGTCAATGCCGACAAGGCATAAATCACCGGGAACGGGCCGAATTTGCCATAGCTGCCACTGGAATACCGGCTGGCTCGGTCGGCCGTAGCGGGTCAGCTGGAATTACAAAAACCCGACGTCCGTCTACCACCCGCATCACAGCCCAGGCAGAGGTTTGGTGCTCCTTGGCCCCAGGTCAGGAACGCGGGGATCTAGGCTGCCGATCCAATGGCGGGAAGCGGCTGAAGCCACAAACGTCAGCTGCTGTTTCGGGTTACCTTCATCATAATTATCAGCGAGCTGGGTGTTCGTAACTCCGAAATATGGTAAGTGGGTGGAGAAAAGTTGAAAAGGGTATTTTGAACCTCTCATCATCTGATCAGAAATTTCACTCTCGTCTCCAGCCCTGAACTCACACCTGCCATCAACCCCAGCAGTCGGTGCAACAACAAACAAACATGGCCGCCACCAACAAACTTACCACCTGTCTCTGGTTCGACACCCAGGCCGAAGAAGCAGCCAATCACTACATTTCCATCTTCCCCAACTCCTCCATCGTCTCCATTCAACGGTACAATACTCGTGGCCAACACGTGCACGGCAAGCCGGCCGGCACCGTCATGACCGTCGAGTTCGTCCTCATGGGGACCCACCGGTTCGTCTGTCTGAACGGCGGGCCCCACTTCAAGCACACCGAGGCCGTCTCGTTCATGATCGAGTGCGCCGACCAGGCCGAGGTGGACTATTACTGGGACAAGCTCGGCGAAGGTGGGGACGAGAAGCGGCGCGAGTGCGGGTGGGTCGCGGACAAGTTCGGCGTCAGCTGGCAGGTCGTGCCCAAGGCGCTGAAGGAGATGCTGGCGGATCCGGACGAGGAGAAGGCCGGGCGGGCGATGGCTGCGATGTTGAACATGAAGCGGATGGATATCGGGGGGCTGAAGAAGGCTTTTGAGGGGGTGGAGTGAGTCGGATTGACAGGATGATTCGCATAAAAACGAAGCTCGGAGTAATTTTCGGAATGCTAAGCATATACCGCAAGGTGTAATCTATCTGGCCCCCGCGGTGGCGTTGCTGCGCACCTAATGCCGACCTCGAGCCGACGAGGTGCTTGGTGTGGTATTATGGATCAGCCGACCAACGCTGGCCGACACGGCCGACGCCCACGGCAGGTCGGTATAGACATCGGGAACAAGTCCGGGGGACCGGGTATTTCCGGCAACTGCACCCGTCGGCGGACCATCGCAAAGCGTTATAGTTCAATGTGTTGTGTGGTTGCCGGTGGACGTTCCTCGGCACGGGTCCGATGTGGTGCCAATGCTATCTATTGGACCCGGTTTTCCGCTCGCACAGCCCTGCGTTAACTTGGAGACACGGGGCACTGGTGGAACCACGCGCGACTGCAATCCGGTCCGAGGCCGAGGACGGTCGGTGGCTCCGACGTCACGCCGAATGCGAGCCAGAATTGTTCTGCTCTTCACACTTCCCGTGTTTTCGAGTCGACCACGCTTTTCGTGCTGTCGTCCATGCAGTTTTTGGCGTCGAAGCAGACGAGGGGCGCCTTTGCAGTACATCCCACTGCCGACCTGGCTGGACTCGGTGCAGCAGGTGCTCCTGAGGGGCGCGCAGTTCTACGTGCCCGAAGCCAGGCAGCAGATGCCGGGCATTGGCGCACACGATGGACTGGCCCGATTTTTTTTTTTTTTGGGTTAGTTCACGGCAAGGTGGAAGCGGCGGCTTCAGGGGGGCCGGCCTTACTGTCGCGGCTACGCTTGGTAGCCTGGGTTGGCTCGCTGACTGTTTGCGCAGCTGCTATGAAGGGAGGGACCCGGGCTATGATGAGGCGGCGATTGTGGATGGCGGATTTGGGGGAGCCGAGACAAGGGCGTTATGAAGGATCCCGTCCTGCCACCGAGGGGGGTTCATCCCGTTGAATACCAGGATTGGAGGGCAGCTATAATGCGTCATGGGCAGAGAACGTTTGCGCCCTCATTTTCAAGTATTGCCCCTTTTTTGACTGTGTCTGGCGCCGTGGCGGATATCCTAATCTTATCTGGGCGGTGTTAGCACCGCCGCCTGCGACTTTTGCGGTTGCTTGATTGCTGGGCGCCCAATTGCGACCAGGGGGACTCGTACCATTGGAAACTGCGGCTGATATGCGGCGGTTTCCTTCACCATCAGGGAACAAAAGACGGTTCTGCACAAAGGCAGTAATTGTATCGTACTATTTACGCTCTATCTCTATATCAACCCGGCTATGCAAACCCCGGATTTATTCTATTCACAGTAAGCGCCAGCAATGTCCCCCAACCGCCCGGCCGCATGCAACTGTTCGCGTATGCTATCGAAGCCCAGCAGCCCCTTATACCAAACCCCCTCCCCCTGAGTGTACCTAGCCGTGTCAGCAACCCGAAGCAGCACATATGCCAGTGGAAGCAGCGCCGGCCAGCGGCCCGAAAAGCGCGCCTCCGAAAATGCCCGCGACCACGGCCGCAAATCCGGCAACGTTGCAGCCCCCGCACGACGGGGCGCGTCCGCATTGCAGCTCGTAGTGCAGTTCGCCCATGTCGTAGCCGGTCTGGTCGCTGATGACTACGGTCAGCGAGCGCGCCACCTTGGTCGTGAGGACGTCCCGGCTGACCCAGCCGCCGACGCACGTGTCCTTGCCCGTTTTGCACGGGTCCCAAACGCGCTCGTTCACTGTCGTTTGCGTGAACATGCCCGCGTCTCCGGAGCGCGCCAGGTCCTTGAGGAGGCCAACCATGGCGGCCGTGAGGCCCGGCACGTTGCCGTGGCAGGTGCTCTTGATTGTGCAGCCGGAGCCGGGGATATCGATCGACGGCTCGTTGCACATTTGGGTGTCGCTGTTGTAGCGGATCCTGTCGAAGACGGCGTCGATCGAGACGTGCCCGTTGAGCGTGGCGCTGTCACTGTTGGTCGACACCTTGGCATTGATGCCCGGGTGCGATATCGGGCCCGACTGGTGGTTGCACACAAAGGCCGAGCCGCACCACTGGCCGTTGGGCAGCTGGTGGACGAACTTCTTGTGCCACGGGAAACACGTGAACGGGTGGCTGTCATATCGGTGCCAGGCGGAGCCGGCTGGCTCGCTACCGTCGCCCTTGTCGGGGTCGCGGATCGCGATGAGGAAGCTATCACCGTTCTCCGTCCACACGCCAACGCCCGGGCTCCTCCACGGGTACGGGTACCCCGTCACCCCCAGCACCGGCTGGCGCATGTCGGGCGTGTTCGTGTTGGACGCCGACGCACCGGTCCAGACGGCGCCCTTGTAGTAGAGCAGGTGGTGCGAGCTCGACCAGTCGGGGTGGCCCGGGACGTCGCCGATGCCGCAGTCGGCGAGGACGATGTTCTCGTCGGGATTGTACTCGGCTGTGACGCCCAGGAGGACCGCCGAGAGAGCCAAAGTGCGACCTAGAGCTCTGAATGACATGGTGGCGAGAGGAGAGAGAGAAGAGGATTTGTGCTCGATAGTAGTACACAAAGTGGAGAGGAGCTTTGCCTGGTTGACGCGGAGGCGGTAGTGATGCTTTCATCAATGATACCTTGCCCTGGGGGACGCCCCTAAATATACTTATATATTCCTTCTCCTTGTTGAAAGTGACGGATCCGGCCCGAAACTTATCACACGCCGGCCAGGACGCAGACAAAGGGGCAGTTTCCTACGGTCTCGGCCGTTCCGTTGTTGATATTGAAGTTCAGCTCTGCTGACGGGCCATGAAGGGCCGGGGTTGTTGATGGCGAGATACCGTTCAATCAACATTACACCTTCTAGCCTCCTAATGCATGCATTTCTTCTGCTCGCCGTCGTCGGCAAAACCCTGTGTCGTGGTTGGGGCGGTGTCAGCTTCGGAAGTCCCGCTGTCAGCCAGCGTGTGAATGGTGTGTTGCTTCTTAGCCTCAGCTACGACGTTTGGCAGCTGGCCTCACACCGCCCTCGGCCGACACGACCGAACTAGGTGTGTTCCGCCATCTCGCCTCTCAAAACTGGCGTAAATTACCTATTTAATCACCCTACCTGTGAACGCTTGTCCAAGGCCCCAAAGGCCCGCAAGCATCCGCGTCTGGACAGCCCAGATGTTCAAAGCCATGCCGTCTCGTCAGGTGTTATGGGGAACGGTAGTGCAATGGTCTCGGGATGGGACAAGCAAGGGTTTGCGAAATACGACGAACGACACTGAAGGATCACATACGCAAAACGGAATTGGCATATACTAGTAATCTTTGTCCCCAGGCTCCGACGCACCACAACAGCCGATAGCATCTCCGGGGTAATGGAGCGTTTTCCGGTTCTAGCTTTGCGGGATGTCGGCGGAATCGGCGATGTTGTGGGGCCGTGTGCATCGTGCCATCCGACGTCAGCAGCGCACCTTTCAGCTGCTAAGAGATTTTGAGGTTTTAACCTTGACCTGCATCTGAATCGACGAACGACCAGGAGGGAGCCACCGCCGCCCAGATGGTTACAAGCCTTGTCGCATAAACTGCCAACCACCTCATATTCCGATCACTCCCGAAATAGTTGTCCCTGATGGGCTAGTCTCCCTTAGAGCTTCGTCTGGTGAGAATTTACCCCTACCACATATATTTTAGACCAAATGGAGGCTAGTTGCGATACAAATGACCTGCGCGAACTGCTACTGGGTGGAGAACACGGAGGATACAGATGTGTCCGCATCGAGCCAGCCCACCACAGGGGATCTATCACTTCGTGATTGAACCATTTGGCACCACTGTATATCAAGTCACGGAGGCCCAAGGGCAACCCCGTTGCAAAAAAAAGGGTCGCGTGGGGATGGGCATCGGCGGGCGGGCGAGCAAAGGGAGGCGCCAGCATGAAGGGCCTATGTAATAACAGCCCAGGGCTCGGAGGTCGGCTCTAAGGCTTAGCAGCGAACAAAGTTGAAGCTGGGCCCGCTCGCCCCACGACGGAAGCCGAGCCGAAGGGGGGCGCGCACCGAATTGGCTGGGGTATCCGCAAGGGACTCGTTCGCGATCCTTCCTGTTGCCTGGTGTCCAAAAGCTGGCGCACAAAGCCACAAGCCAGGGGCGGGGTGCCTAGGTGATGCCCATGAATAGGGTCGGTTGGCATCAATCCGAACAGGAACAAGGACCGCCGGCGGATGCGCACCACTGCGTAGACGGTTCTCGTCCTCACCAGAGTGCGGCAACAACCTACACAGGCTCGACGAACACCCGGGCGGGTAAAAGGAGAACGAGCAAAAGAGATGGGAGGAGAGATAAAAGCTGCATGACGAAGAAAACAAAAAAAGAAGAGCAAAACAAAACGACAAAAACATAAACTAAATACAGCCGCTCAACCGCCCTGAACGCCCAATGCAAAGTCCAACCGCCTCTCATCCGCAACAGGCTTTGAGAGCCGTCCCGTGGGAGCGTCCTGCATTGCCCCTCCCATCAACCGTGCCCGAAGCCCCTCGATGAAGCGCCGATGTTCTTTTTCAACCGTCTGATACCCTCTTTAGTAACGGCCGCTGCGCCATGTCTGCTCGATCCTTCTGGGCGTGCCAAAAGTGGACCCTTTAGGCTCCCGGGCCTCGAGCTGCTCCAGGTCCCGCTTGGCCGCGCCGATGTTCTTCTTAAACCGCTCGACGTCCTCCTTGGACATCTCGCCGCCACGGTGGCCCTTGCCCGAGCTGGGCGTGCCAGAGGTTGCGCTCCTGGGCTCCCGAGCCTCCAGGTGTTCGGCGTCCCGCTTGCTGAGCTTGGCCATGATCCGCTCGGCCTCCTCCTTCGACAGCTCACCGGGACGCCTGCCACCCTTGGGAATGCCGCCCGCCCTGTCCCGGCGGGCCTCGAGGTGCTCGAAGTCTCGCTTGATGTTCTTTGGGCGGACGTCGACCTTAGGCTCCCGGGCTTCGGGCTGCCTGGCCTTCAGGCCGGGTCCCATAAGCGCGCCGCAGCCCCGGGGTCCGCACGCACTAGAGTTCGGGGAGTAGCTTTTCTTGGTGCGACGTGCCTCGAGCTGGGCGGGTTCGTCGCGGTTTCCCAGCGTAGCCTTGGCCTTGGGTCCGGTCTTGCAGCCGGAGGGCGGGCACATGCGCAGGTCGGCACCACGCGCCTCGAGCTGGACGGGCGCGGCGGGCTCGTCCCGGGCCTCGAGCTGGACGGGCGTGGTGAGCCCGTCCCGGGCCGCAACGACGGGCGCTGCGGCGACCTGCGTGGCTGCGAGAGCCAGGAAGGCGGCGAAGGCGGAGAAGTGCATCGTGATAAGGAAACAAAACAGAAGGAAAAGACAAAGGAAAAAAGACAAGGAAATGGGATGACGGTAATGAGAAACTGAAGCCCGGAGATGGTGCTGGGGAGCAGAATCGTGGTGAGTTGTCATCGGCAGAGGAGGCGAGCAGATCAACAGAGTCCTGGCGGTCGGTCGTCAGGCGATGCGGCTTGGGTTTCTGTTCAATGTTCCATATTGAGACATAGCCATCCTTCCCCCTGAACCCCATCAGCCGCCCGCTAGGGGAAACAACAAATTCACCCTTTTGGCGTTCAAGTTTAGCCAGCGAGGGCCAGTGTCAGCCGTCACAGTGACAAAGGCATCTTCTTCGCAGTAGCTGACCGTATCCATCGCCGTGGTAAATGCGATGTGCACATCGAGATGTGGGTTGATATGCGCGGTTGCTTCCGTGCTGCTGGGGTCCCACAGTGTGATCGCATCGCCGGTTCTGGATGCGAGCACCTTGCCGTTGGGTGACCAAGCCATCTTTCCACTGATGTTTGTGCGAAACGTCTTGAGAAGCTCTCTGCTTCCCACAGCATCCCACATTGTCAGTTTCCAGTCGGAGACGCAGGATTGTCCAGAGCCACACGCCGGCACTTCCACCGTATGCTATCGTATGCCCATCCAGAGCAATAGCGACACATACAGTGTATCCCCGATAGTCCAGAGCCCGCAAACATACCCCATTCTCAGGGTCCCAAAGACGAATGGCATCGCCCATGGACGCTGAGGCCGGCAACCCGCTCGGCAAGAAATCGACTTGGAGTACTCCATCCTTGTGCTCTTTCAGTTTCCTGACGGGCTGCAGTTCGGGCGGGAAGTTCGTCTTTCCAACTCGCACAAAGTCTGGGACTGACCACAGGAGAATTTCTCCATTCTCGAAACCGGCGGCCACAGTCCGCCCATCGCGTGAGAAGGCCACATCCTTAGGCAGAGTTTTGACAACTACAGCATTTGGCCAGTACCGCCCCACAAATAGGATCTAGGATCGCCACGCGCTGTCCGTCGATGCCACCCACTGCTGCGAGGAGACCGACGCCTAAGAAAGCGAGGGACGTTCGGGAAGCCGAATACAAAAGCCCCCTGTCGAACGTCCGCGAACATGTGACCAAGACGGATCCAGATGCTGAGTCCCATATACTGATCTTGTCTGCTTTCCCCACAGCCAAAAGCTTGCTATCCGGAGAAAAGGCCAGCGATGTGGGGTTATATATTATGCCGCTTGGTTCGAATGGAAATCTGACGAGGCCTCGGCTTTTTAGCTAGAGTACCCTGACGAGACTGTTGGACAAGACATCGGCAAACTACCTTCTGAGGAGGCTAGATTTGGGTTCGAAAACCAAGGGGGGACGATAAATCTGGAGTGGGAACTTGGCCATCAGCATGAGCGCTTCCTCGTCCGTCTATTCGCCGGCTTCCCACTTAAAATTCGAAACGAAAACCCTAAGCGGGGCAGCCACTGTATCTGGAAAGCCAGCGTTGCACCGATGCTCGGGTTCCAGCGGTTCCTGTTCAGCGGCGTCGCCACCGCGATGCCCGATTCCCACGGGATCTGCCGGCCATCCTGGTAGCAGGCCCTATTTAATTACCCCACGTACGACCGGTCGTGAACGCGGCACGGACTTGCCCCTTCAGTATCGCCACCGTGGTAAACCCCCTCTCTCCTCTACAGGGTGTAAGCCATATCGTGTTGTCGCCGCTGCTCCGGATCCAAGCGATCACCTCTCTCCCACGGAATGCTTGAGCTGGGGAGGAGAATTGATCTCTCCTGCACGGGACGGAACTGATCGAAGTCCCCGCAAAAATCAACCACCGGGATGCCGCCGAAATCCCGGCTGGACTCCCGGAGCCTGCAGAGCTGTTCGTTGACGGCGTAGAGCGTCCGCACGCCCAACATGCTAACTTCGTCTATGATCAGGACGTGTTTCTCCTGCCAGTCCATCTTGGTTTGGCCGTCAATACGGAAAGATGCCAAGCTGAATAGTGAGTGATTAAGCCAACACCTAGATCCAATCTGAGTGCTTACAACAGTGAAACACGAGCAGCTAGTGGAAACATAGCAGTGAAGGCTGTGGAGACCACCAGCTCGAGCTTCTCACAACTGATCCATACGAGGAGTCTCCGAAAGTCAATCACAAGCCGGGGTTCTCCTCGGCCCAGCGCCAAACGTCTTGCTTCCCGGCCATGAGTGCGAGAAGGTACCTCTCCCAGTATCCCGTCAGCGGCTCCTCGGGAAGGACCTTTGACTGCGGGAGCTGATTGTGGGACCCTGCGTTCTTAACGTTGGCATCGTCGGCAAACACCCAGCGGAACTGTCCGTCGTCCTCCCTAACCTCGTAAAGGCGCTCGGCGGGATAGTCGGGGAATTTCAGCTCGGGAGACCCGATCTCCCTGAGCGCTTCGCGCTCGGCCGCGTCGAGCCCGGAGCCCCGCTCCAGCCTCCAGAGGCCATTCTTGCCGAACCCCTCCTTGGCGCCGCCGACAAGCGGCTCGCACCTCCACGCCTCAGCGTCGTCCATGGCCAGCCCTTGGCACGCGAGCCGCACGCGGACCGAGCTGTGGATGCGCTCCGACGTGTTAACCAGGGCCTCAGGCGTCGGCGTGTTCGTGTCCGGGTCCGTCCGCTTGAAGAGGCCCGGGTGCCGGACGCTGCTGCCGATGACGCTCTGGATGCGGCTGGGGTAGCGGGTCTGGCCGAGGGCCCACGGCCGGGCGAGGGCCCAGCGGGGGTCGCCCTTGTCCTTCTCGAAGTCGGGGTGCTTGGTCGTCCTGCACTTGTCACAGCAGTCGGCTGTGTCTCGTTTGCCGAGGGGATTGGGGCCGTCGAAGACGGGAGCCCTCGCCCAGGGGAGAGGCTTTCCTGCCCACCACGATGAGATGGCGGATGGCAGTTTGATCCGGTCGGCCCAGTTGGGAATAAAGGGGAAGGGGTGGACTGCTGAGTAGCTCAGGCTGTCGATCAAGGTCTGGCTCATGCGTGCAAAGTTGAACTCGACACCGACGGTGGAAAGCTGGTCGCACATCCCTGGGGGGAGGAAAAACATTACGTCAGCGGATGAAAAACAGGGATAGGAACAGAGTGGACGTACATGCAAGGGTGATATCGGCTATCTGCTGATCATACCAGCTGCCACCAACGTTAGAATGGCTTCCGCTGAACCAAACTTGCTTCAAATTGGTCACCGTATTCGTCGGAAGCCGCTCCCACAGGGCGGGTTTGAATGCGTCCCTCGGCTCGTCCAGAGCAAGGGCCTGGAACGCGTTCTTGACCCTGTCGGAAATCTCCGTGCCGCTGAACTTCCACTGGTCCGCAGACCCGTGCAGGCCCAGCCACGACACCGGCGGGATGCCCAGGGCGCCCACCGTGTCCCAGACGGCAAGGGCTTTGACTGTGATGTTGACACTTGGGTCTGACGCGAATGTGTCCCGCGTCAGGCCTTTTGTCTTCAGCCAGGCCTTGTAGTTCTTCTTCCTCTCGGAAGCCCACTCAGCCTTTTCGTCGGGATTCTTGCCCTTGTACTCCTTGATCACGCCGACGGGGCAAAGGTAGTTGGTTAGGGCCCATTTCGCATTCGCAATGTTCTGGTAGTCCTCGAAAATGCGGTAGAAGTAGTCCAAGCCGTTCGTGGTGAGCAGGCCAATGGTGGCAATCATGTCTGCGACAGAGCGGGCCGTAAAGGCGCCGCGGGAGAAGCCCACGAGGATGATGTCGTCGCTGTCGATATAATTGGAACAGATGAAGTTGTAGCACTCGCGAACGTTCTCCTTCAGGCCCATGCCGCAGAAGCCGCCCGTGTACTGATCAATCTTGAGGGCGCCAGTGCCAACTCCGGGGTCGTAAAGGACGATCTGGTATGTGCCATCATGGCACTTCCGCTTGATAATGCGGGACAGGCGGGACACGTTTGACTGCGGCTCCCCTCTGCGTGGATTCGTGTCAGCAGCAGACCCCCTTTCTGCTTTTTTTTTTTTTTTTAAGCCGCTGGCTGGGCTGTTTTCGATAATGCAATCTAGTTGGAGCCGTGAATTTACCCCTTGGAGCCGAGCTCGTCCATCCAAGACCCATCGCAGCACACGACTAGCCGCTTGGAGGCATCCGCCATGGTGGCAGTCTGTCGATTTCCACCGATGCTTTGGGGGAGAATTAGGAGGACACTGGAGGGAACGGAGCAAAGTATCGCAGTAAATACACAAAGGAGGCAATGGAACAGAATAACCGGGGAGGGATGGAGGGGGAAAAAAAGAAAAGGATGAGAACGGCCAGGCTTTGGCGTCAGAATTGATGGCTGGACGTGCTCGATCTTATGGCGGGACGCCTCACGCCTAGCCTAGATCTCAGCGAATGGGGAAGATACAACCTCCAGCGCTAGGCTCGTCCCAAGCTGCGTCTGCGGTTTCATCCCACTACGCCCCTGTTTTTGATTGGCCGTCTGTCTCGGGTGGCTGCTCAGCTGCAGCTGCGGCAACGACTGACAGCTCCCGCTAAAGCTGTGACAGATCGGAGCTGAGAAGCACCAGACGGGGTGTGGCTGCTGGGTGGCCATCACATGCGATGCGCTAACAAACATTGACTCTGCTCCGCGGTGCAGCGCAGCGTTGCACGGGGGCAGCAGAGCAGCGCCCCCGTTCTCGACAATTCGAGTTATTTTATTGGACTTATTGGACGTCACAAGGCTG
>JNVV01000017.1:232933-244431 GCA_000733355.1 Falciphora oryzae
GCGGCCTTATGTTGTGAGGGAGGCGGGAGGAGGACGGTGGGAGGTTGTTGGGCCGTGTGAGTTTAGTCGGGCTGAGATGGAGGGGTTGAGGGGGTCATGGGAGGACGGTAAGGCCGAAGAGTTGGTTTTTGTCTGACGGGGGGAGATTGTGGGTAGCCTCGTTGGATTTGATAGCACATAATTACACGGAGTTTGGGTGAAGAAAAGCAAATACCCACTCGTTCAACTACCTAAACTACCCACCGGGAACACCTGGGCAGATGTCCCATGTCTTCAATCCTCGACAGCTGGTGAAGCGTCAACCTCTTAACCCGCGATGGTTCCTCCACCCTCCTGATTGTCGGCCCTTGGAACCGTAACAATCCCTCCACCCTCCTGAGTGTCAGCTCCTGGAACCGTGACAGTCAATCCACCCTCGTTCGTGTTGGCCACCGGAACCGCGACAGCTCCTCCAGCCACGTAAGCGTCAACCCCTTGAACCGCGACTGTCCCTCCGCTCTCCCGAGTGTCCATCACCTGACCCACCATGGCCCCTTTTCCCTCCTGAGCACCAACCCGTTAAATCGCGACAGTCGCTCCGTCCTCGCTCGTGCCTGTCACTGGTCCGGCGACGAGTCCCCCGCCGCGTGAGCGTCAACCCCTTGAGCCACGACAGGTCCTCCAGCCGCGCGAGCGTTGGCCCATTGAGCCGCGGCCAGTCCTCCACCCGCGTTGAGTGT
This sequence comes from Falciphora oryzae, assembly GCA_000733355.1. Taxonomy (NCBI): domain Eukaryota; kingdom Fungi; phylum Ascomycota; class Sordariomycetes; order Magnaporthales; family Magnaporthaceae; genus Falciphora; species Falciphora oryzae. Next base: position 233,653 of record JNVV01000017.1, read on the forward strand.
CGACCCCTGGAACCGGGACAGGCCCTCCCGGGAGCGTGTTAGCCCCATGAGCGGCGACAGTCCCTTCACCCCCGTGAGCGTTGGCCGCCGGAGCCACGACCGCCCCAGCACCCGCCTGAGCGAGAAACGCCTGAACCGCGGCAAGCCCCCCGCCCGCGTGAGCGAGGTGCGGCCCCGGAGGCACAGCCGCCCCCACGATCCACCGCGTGCCGTTGGCTCCCAGCACCGTAATAGCATAACCATTCGGCCCCTGGCCTAAGACAAACCCCCCGCCCGGCACCTACACCCCTTTCCAGTTCGCATAATCCCCTTCCCCCTCCCTCGCCAACGCCCGCATCGGATTTCCCCACCGCTCTTCCTCCCCGGTAACATAGCTCTCCACCGCCCGCCACACTAACCTCTCCGCCTCCCCTGCTGCCCCCGCACAACCCGCATCGCCACCCGCCAGAACCCGCCCCCCGCAATCTCCAGGCGGCACTCCCCCTCCTCCTCCACCACCGCCGCCCACCCGACCTCGCGCAACGTTACGTCACACAGCTCCAACCTACTCCGAATATCATCTTTTGCAACCCTATTATTAACGTGAGGCCCGGAGTTAAGCTTTTGGTCGAAAAGGATACCCAACCATCGTAAAGTGGCAGGTTTCCTAGGGCTTCCTATAGCTTGGTGTATGGTAAAGCCCTCCGCCGTAACCGCCCATCTTTGGCGAAGGCGCCGTCGACATGAAGGGATACTGGTTGCTGTAAGTACCCGGCCGTTTCCGAGGTGTCATGCATGGTATTACCCCTGAACCCCTGAACAGGTTCTCCCCTCGTGCCTCGGCCGAATCCGGCCCGGACTCCCCAGCCGGCCTGTTCGGCCGTTGGAAGACAATCGCCGCCGCCCTGAAGCCTACCGGCCTGCAGAATGTCCTGACCTCCATTAACACCCGCTTTTCGATGGTGTCCGACAACGGCCGCCACCTCGCAAACGCCAAGTTATGTATCATAGCATCTGGGGCGGGTAAAATGGGCGGCAGAAAAGATGGTATTCAGAGTAGGCTGTGACCGGAGGCCCTGCCTGGGAGGAAATCTCTATCTACTGCGGCTTGGAGGCCCGTGCGGAGGGCCTGGCAGGGCCAGGGCACGTGGCCCCTTGGGTGCCGTGACAATTGCTGGCCACAGAAAAGGTGCTGCCGTCCTCGGTGGCGTGCCGGGCACGGCGGGCAGGCCTGCTAGAATCTAGGTACAAAGGGGGTGATTCCTCCAATCCGTATGCCTTGTGACAGCCGTCGGGCCTGCCTGCGGGTCGGTCTCGTTGGCAGGGTTGGAGGCCTTGTGCGTGCCGGGGGCTCTGGGGCTCTTGCTTTTGTGCGCGAAGGGTCTTGCGGAGGCTCGAAGGGTCTGGCAGGTGCCGGAGGCTCTAGGGCTCTTGTGCGTGCTCGAGGCTCTTGTACGTGCTCGAGGCTCTTGTACGCGCTCGAGGCTCTTGTGCGTGCCGGAGCCCTTCTTCGCGCTGGCGCGTGCGCCGGGCGTCCCTTTTTTCCTTATACATATCCAAGCTTGCGGATATCTCTTTCCATTGCTTTTACGTCTCGCGTCTCGACGAGGCCGGCGAGGGAGATCGGGCCGGAAGGGCCACTGGAGGGGGTGCCGGAGGGGGTGCCGGAGTAGGTGGTAAGTAGGGCCGGCGTTGGTTGAGTGCCGCAAACGTCACTCCAGACGTGCTTTATGAGCTTGGTGCGAGACCCGAAAACGCGGGCGCATTTGCGGCAAGCCAGGTCGTTGGAGCCAGACGTCGGAAGCGAGGGCGAGGGTGCCCGGTGTGAGGGTGTTTTGCGCGCAGGAGAGGGGGCTTGAGGGCAGCCGTGCAGGTGCGGGCAGGTGCAGGCTGGTCGGCCCTTTGACTTGGGGGAGGCCTTCTGGCGTGTAGGTGAAGGCATTCCGACGGAAGGTTGATTCGGTGGGGGAAGCGTGCGTCGGGCCAACGAAGGGGACGGCGATTGACGGGGCGCCTCGGTCGGAGACGACGTGCCTCGTCTGGAGGCTTCCAAAGCCGATAATCTGGATCGACTTGTCGCTGATAATCCGGATCGACGACGTTCTGTTGGCGTGCGCCTCGGGGGAAGACGGCTTTGGCCTCTGGTCTGGAGAGGCGTTTCCGATTGCCGAACCGCTCTGGCCACCACGGAGGCCAGGGCCAGTGGCCGCGAGTCCAAGGTCCACATACTCCTGGCCTTTGTCGCCATGTTGTACCTGCCCATGACGGCGGTTGCGGTAAGTGCTCAAACCATCGAATGCATGCTATTCCGGCTCTGACGTTACAAACCATCTTTTCCATGCCCATCTTCGCCTTCCATAACGACTGGTGTGATCTCCGCTTCTCCAGACTCGGGCCCTATCGTCTCGGGCTACTTCTGGATCTTCCTTGCCGTCGCCCTGACCACCTTCTTCACCAGCGAGGGATGGTGGCGCTTCGCCGGCCGCCGGAGCCACTGGTCTGCCCACCTCGCTGGAAAACTGGTCAAATATGGAAGGAAAGGCCCGACGTGGGGTAGCAACTGCTAAGGTGGCAATGTGAAGGCAGCAGAGGAAGGCGGCATCGTGTTTTCCTTGCGAAACGTGAAAAATAGAAAGAACTGCATTGGAAGAAGGCACGAACAGTTTTGAGGAAAGAACTGCATTGGAAATTGGAAGAAGGCACGAACAGTCTCTGGCCAGCTGCACCAAAACTACCAGCAAATCTCCAGGCTTTGTGAACTCTTCTTTTTCCGACTCCAGCGCGAAGAGATCATTCGGTGTTGTACTGCTGACCTACCAATTTGAACAGATACCACACACACACACGCACACACACACACACACAACTCGGACAAGATGTTCGAGAACTGGCCAGCCTTTGGCAGCTTGCTGGTGGCCATTCTGGCCTTTCGCCTGGTGTCGCCGGGGGCCTGGGCCCTCAAAGAGGGTGGTCTTGGCGACAAGATCACGGCCTGGTGGAAGGGGGTGGTGCCCAAGCCTTGGCCCTCCCAGGAGCCCCGGACGGCGATCGGTTGGTGCCGGGTTTGGCTCGCGACCGTCCTGGCTTTGCTCGTCCTGGTCCCCTTCCGCCTCGTCGGGCTTGTGCTCCATTGGAGCTTTTGCGTCGACTTTTTCCGTGTCGTCGTCGCTGGCTTCGGGAACGACGGCATGTGGCTCTGGGTGTGGCTGGTCAAGCCAGCATGCATGCCGCTCTGGGACTGGCTGGTCAAGGCATGCATGCGGGTTTGGCAGAAACTTCGCCGTGGCAGCCAGCCCCAGCCCGACTTGGAGATGGGACTGCGAACCGCCTCCAACCCAGTCCTGCCGCCGCTTGACCCCGGCCCACCCTTCTCGGGGGTGCTCGCCGACCCAGCCCAGCAGCAGCAGCAGCAGCAGCAGCAGCAGCAGCAGCAGCAGCCGTCGCCGCCGTCGCCGCCGTCGCCGCCCGCCATCGGCCCAGTCCTGCTCGGTGGCTCTGCCGCCGCCGGACCCCTGACCAGAACCTCGGCCGAGCTGCTCCTCCCGGCCAATCTCCGGCTCAGGCTGACCACTTTCCGCGAGGAGAGTGATGGCTCCAACTAAGGAGTGATGTGGAACGCCCTGGTGTTGGCAGGTATAACCTGCAGTGAGGGCTTCGGCCACTTTCTTTTCTCGTCTTTTTTTTGTCTCTTGTGCTCATCGTCGTCTGTTTCTTGGTCTGGGTTTTCTTATTTTTGATTTACATCATTTTTACCCGCCAACGTTAGGGGGGTTCCCTTGGGGAGGGGAACGGATGGCGAAGCCGGATTCTGCACCTCCCCGTGGGGCCATCTGGAAACCTGGCTGCCGTCGAGGTGGCCAAGGCTAACGCAGAAACGCACTGACATGGCATCTGTCGCGGCCTCCCATCCACTCGCTGGGGCTGCCTTCGACTCTCTGGGACTCTCTGGGACTGCCTTCGAACGAGCACCGATATGCTGTGACCCCCGGTCAAGCTGTCTTCTTTGCACCGGGGCTCGATTCCGACCAGGCACAGCACGCAGCTCGATCGAACTCAGCCAAACGAACTCGAACCGGCCGACTCCACCATACTTTGCGTGTGTACAAGCGCGTTCCAGTCTTTCAGGTGGAACTCGGGAGCACATCTCCATACCAGCTCCTTAAGGTACGTGTGTTGTGTGCTGTGTGCTGTTTCATGTTTGGTCGTGGTCGGCAGTACGCCCGATTCTTCGCTGCGCAATTCGTCTTCTCGCGCTTCTTTTTCTGCGAACCATCAACTATTCTCTTCCCACGGACAACTCTTATCTTTGCCTTCACTAGGCTGCCTTCGTTGCTCCGGTGGCCCTCCCGATCCCAGCGTCGCTGGCGTCGACCCGGTCGCGCCGACCCAGCCGCACGGCTGCGTTAATGACGCACATCCACGCCAAACTGAAGTATGTTTGACCATGTTCCATTTGTTCCCTGCATCCCCTGTAGTTCCTTTCGATGCTGGCAGGCCGTTGGCGTCCGACATTAACACCCAGGCTGACCATTTGCCAGAGCAGCTTAGGGGCTCTATCGGGCTGAAGAGACAGATGTCTTCGGGCTCGCCCTCGGTCTCCATACTGCGCCCGCCGGCGCCCGACGATGGTAAATGGCGCTCGTGTGCCTGGCGCCACTGCACATTGCCACCGAGCCTCGGCGAGACTGCCAGTGCCACTGCACGGCCCAGACCAAGCTCAGGCTGATCGGGGACGCCCACGAGAGGTAACGCCTGGTGTTTTTGACCTCATACGGAGCGGCCGCATTCAGGCCGGGTCAAAGGCATGTATAGCCTCGCTGGTTCCCTCCTGCGAGCTCTGTGGTCCCATTTAGTACTGCTATTTTGCTAACTTTTTCCACGTCGATTGTAGCGACATAACTAGGAAAAGCTCGCGCTCGCTTTTCGCACGGGCACGCGGTTGGATCCAGCCATATCTGATGGAAATACTGCTATCTCCGAAGCTGGCAGGGCCCCGGGTGCTAGAACTCTGTTGCTCGCAAATGCCCCTGACGCCACACGAGGTTCCATCTACCAAGCTCCGCCTGACACGCTTCTGAATTTGGAGTGCCCAGCCACTTTGACAACCACAGCACCCTGCGGCTTCTCTCGCTGCTCTTCGAGCATCTCCGACGACCAGCAGCATGTGGGCACCACACATCGGCTTCAGGCACCGACGGATAACACCCGTCCCGCGTTCAAAGCTTGAACCCCATCGAGCAGCCGTATGCGTGACAAATGCAGACATCACACTCCAACTGCATAGCAGCACCGAACTTATTTTTCATTCCATCCTTTGTCTTGATGCATTACGTTCTCTATTTTGTACAGTTGAAGAAGATAGGTAGTTAGATATTGGCCCACGCAAACCCTTTCACTCCCCGCATTCGCCTAATAGTGTTTACCTTTGAGTTTTGGATAAACCTCCATGCTGTACTTGCGCAGAAACGCTTTGGCCCCCCGTGCTCCGCTATCTCGCGTGGCTTTCGGAGAAAGCAGGATCGCTGTATATATTACTATCAAACTGCCATGCTCAAGTGATTTCTTCCCTTTCCACCGCTCGCCCAGCACTTTTTAGCGAGTCTACCACGCTCCCAGCGATATCGGCAGCCACCGCAAACTATCAAGCACAATGGCAACGAACACAGCAAATCGTCCTGTCGGCGGGAACTTATAGAAGCGCCTGGACGACTTCCGTCGCCTGGGTTTATTCGCCGGCAGCCACCACACATTGGAAACACATTTTCTTCCGCACCACCTACTGCAACAGAGGCTGAAGTCCCACCGACCTATGAGGAGGCGGTTCAACAGCAGCCAGAGGATCGGGATGGAGGCCAGCCCAGCGGTAGCGTTACAGCAAATAATGTAGCCGGAGACGCACCCAGCGCTTCCACGTCGACGATTACCAGCCTAGATCCCCTCGTGGCAGCTCTCCTCCACAACAAGGCACGCAGTCCCATGTACCGTTTGCCATCACCCATCCTCAACCAGGTCGTCAAGCTTTTGGACATTAAAACCCGCTCGCGTTTGCGCCACACCTCAGGCCTCTTCTTCAACTTTGCAAAGCAACTGGGGAAGCCAGTCCAGCCAGCAGCACCGGCACAAAACGAATCTCTTGCGAGCGTTTACAAAAGATTGCCGAACCTCTGCACCGGCTGTATATGTGCGGCCTCCCAACCCGATTTCGAGCAAAAGTGCGCCGCCGCATTCGATACTTATCTCTACTGCAACTGGTGCGGACTGGAGCACCAGGTCTGGCTTTTCTCCCCGGCGCAACGCAACGTGGATTTCGACAACGTTAAAAAGAGATGGTGCATCGCGTATGAGGGTCAACTACGGCTTTGCGCTCACAAGGCAATTCGCCTTGGGGAGCTTGGTTCCATGGTACGGCTGGCACCGCCGGGGCCGGGATCGGGCAAAGTCGTTATTAACAAAACCCTGGCGTCGTGCAGCCACCCGAGCCATAAAACCACGTGTTGCGGCTCCAAACCCATGTTGGCAGAAAGGGTGCATGCTAATGGCTAAAGAGACCTGAATTGGAGCTGGTACACAAACATACCGGTACTACCGGACCGCGAGCCGACGGCACGGCATCTCCGAAATCAGCTGGAGGAAATGCGTCGAACTGTCGGAAGGTATATTGTACCTCCAAGGACGCCTGGCGATTTCCCGGAGCTGCGTTGCATCGACCCCCGGAACTGCGGATGCGTTCGATACGAAGGCTCGGAACTCCTTCCTTGCAAAGGTGTCCCTGCGTGGTGGCGGCAAAGCAATTGCAAACCAGTCCCCCAGACAGCTTCCAGTTCGAGACGCGAGGCATTGCCTTTTGCCAAAACCCACAAAGCCTATGCTTCAACATCCAGGTCGGAGGAAGCTCTAACTAGGTATGTGCTACTTGGCCAATGTCCGGAAACTTCAAGCCGCGGTGTCTCATGCATTACTGTCAAATGGGGGGCGATATTTGCTGTTTCTCGAAACTTCGACTCCTGGATGTACGAGTGGTGCGCCGCCCTCGATCCGGGCTCGTACGGCGGCGGCGGCATCACCAGGGATTCCGATTTCCGGAATATCACATGGTGCAACTCGCCCGGCTGCGTGAACTATTCACGGTCAGATTGGAGGTTTAGGAAGCCTCGGTGGCGAGAGCATAGCAGGGGTTAGCTGCGACCGTGGAGGGGAGATGGAAAGTGAGCGCGCCCTTGCAGACGTGGCTAGCCCTGTCCGCAACGACATCTTGTCGATTTTGTCCAATTTTCGCATTTTCAATGGAAGAATGTTGTTCGGTTATTACAAAGGAGGTGGGGCCCTACAGTCCGGGGTAAGCGTGTATGGAACCCAGAGAGTCTCCTACCCTCCATCGTCTTACTTCAGTTCTTTAGAGATACAGGTCATTCCTCTAGGCCTGCTGCTGTGAAAACTTTTGTAAAACACCCTTCCTCGTCTCGATTCTTTTGATCGTATCCAAAGCCGCCCCAATGTCCTCCTTTTCTTGAGTTATCCTAAGCCGGAGCTTGGCACCTTGGCTGACTTTTGATTCGGTTCGTAGGCCAAGTTGCTAATCGTCGATAGTTTGATCAGGTGACGAGCTGGCACTAACATATGTTCCAACATCTTACAGGCGACTTCCCAGTCATCCCTCGGCGCCAAGGATATCCTATCATGGGATCTGCCGTAATCCCTCCCCATCGACTTCCCCATCTTCCCTGGCATGCCATCTTGTAGGGCCCGGTGACAGCACGATTGCTCGACATAACCGTAGTCGAGTGCCATGCTAGGAGTGCGCCCATCGGGGAGCAAGGGGCACGAGCAGGCATCAGAGGCAAGGAAGTCCTTGGAATATCCAAGGAGCGGCTTTGAATTCGGCATTCCTTTTGCGTTCCGATGCCTCGGAAGTAAGAATCGCTTGTAAAAACGCAGGAAAGGGGCGTGTGGTCTTGGTGGTCGATTGTTTCCGGATTTGCGCCGTTTTGTAGAAGAAGGTCAACATATTTCGCCCGGGCTGCGGCAAACAGGCACTGCATACCTGGTCGACCGTATGAATTTTCCCCGACCCCATTCTCGGAATCGCCAGCGACAAGAAGCAAACATCACGTAGTCTTCAAAAAAGTTTGATGGCAAATCGCCGGTCCCAGGTGGATTGCACGTCCTTAGGTCCTGGGTTAGAGCGGCCTAGACAACGGAAGTCGCGTTATCACACTCAACCGGGTGGAGGTTATACACAACGGCGATGACAGTAAGGGAGATTGGGAGGAGGAGGAAAAGGTGAAAACTGTCCAGGTTTTTTACAAGGCGTTCATGATACGAGGGACATTGCCGATCCTTGCGTGCATGTTTTGTTATCGCAAATATAGCAGGTTCAAACCGGAAGAGGCGAGTCTGGTCGAGAAGCGTGACGGCTCGCCCTTCCAATGCCTTCGGTGCCTCCCGAGTGGGGAAAAGATCCAGGGGGGTGGGTTGTGTTGAGTGTCGCGAGAGCGACCACACGTCAGGCAGCGTGCTTGCGGGCGACGCGCGAGTGGTCGCCCAGGACACCGTGCTCGAGCGCGAAGGTGGCCAAGAGGCGGAGCCGGTCGAGACTGCCGCTGCTGTGCTGCCTTGCATTATTTCCGCAGGCAGCGCGCAAGGCTTCGGGCCAGCCTGAGTCGCCTGCGCAAACTTCATGAACAGCTCTGGTGCATCGCCACATGTTCTTGAACACTGGATGAACATTATGTTGATTGAAAGAAAGTGCCGCAGGATTCAATGAGGGACACTTGAGATCCTGTGCCGCCACGTGCCACTGCACCGTGTCGCGCTCCAAGTGTTTTCAAGCCGTAGATTTCTCCTCTTTTCGGCGATATAGCGCCAACATCTATCGTTCTACATCCAGGCCGCGCGCTCGGTCCCGGCGATACTCGACTGTGCGTACCTGTCCATGCCGCCGCCCGAAAGGCGCACCAAGACGTGGCCATCCTGTATATTCCCGACGCCATGGGCATCTCGCGGAACAGCCAGCCGATCGCGGACCGGTACGCCGCCAACGGCTACACCACGCTAATTGTCGACGCCTCCGATGGCGACCCCATTTTGCTCAACCGCGCCGAGGAGTTCGGCTTTTAGAAGGGCTCCGGCGGCAAGAACCCCCACACTACCGAGGCCGTCGACCCCATCGATGAGGCCGCCATCAAGACTCTCTGGGACGAGCAAGGCCCCAAGAAGCTCGGAGTCGTTGGCTACGGCTTCGGCGCAGAGGTAAGAAAGCTTTCATGCCATCCGACGGCGACGAGATTGCGTGATCCGCCGCCTTTCGACCGCCTTCCTCCAGCAACCCGCCATGGCCTCCTCCAGCCCTCTCCCGTCTGGTCACTTGCTGGCACACGTTCCATGACACCAGCAATCTTTCCACCACCGTGAAGAGCACCGCCCACGAAGCAAGTCAGCTAATAAAGAAGCTCCACAATAGCCGTCTAGCAGCCGCAAGCGCCCAATGATGGCGAGGTCGTCGCGTCTGTGCTGCGTACCCTCGAATCGGCCTGGGGAGGACGGGACGGCTCGGGCAGATTCGCGCCTTGTCGGCTTCTCAAGGCGTCGTGACCGATATGCTCTGCGGCCGCAAGGTCCCTGGGTGTCTTGGCCTCTCGAAGGTGGAGAGGTCGATGCGGTGGTGATGGGACGATGGCCAACCCAGCCGCACCCTTGCGTCGGCCCAGTTTTGGCCTCTTCAGAGCCGTAAAACGGGCCGCCTGTGCCCAAAACTGGGGCTTGATGCAAGACCGCAGCCGCCACGTTCCACTCGCCGAACGCAAGAGACGTCACCAGTGGTACGACCTGCTCGACACCGTGCTCGCCGGCCTCGTAAAATCTGTCCTTGTCCTGGCCGGGGTCGACTACTGTATGTGCCGCCGACGTGATCCTCTTCCTTCATCTTCTCGTACTAGCGAAGGAAGAAGTTGGCCGTCAGTCGGGAGGTGGCCGGCCGGGTTAACCGGGATACCCCGGAGCGCCTTAGGAAAGAGCGTGGGCGCAACGCGCGTGGCCGCCTCTAAAAGCCCGTGCGCGCGCCGGTCGGGGAGGACGTGGGTGTTGGGCACGAAACCCGGAAACGGCGTGGCGGTTCATGGCTGGATACGGAGCGGACGAGGTGTATTCGGGATGGACGATTGGGAGGAGCCGTCACTCGCGTCGTTCTCCACCCCTTCCTCTTTGCCTGCTTCCTCGAGAACCGACGCCTATGACATCTCGAGATGCTCGCGGCGTCACGGCCCGGATCGAAGCCCCACAATGAGTTGGCAAATCTGTCGGGATCCTCGCAGAACCTCCGGGTATAGCCAAGGGCATATACGCCGCTGTCCTCGTCGTTCGCTTGCCGAGGAATAGAGTTGACTTGACGGCCAGGCTTCTTTGGGACGTTGTCGTGGGCGTTTATGTTCTTCCTTCACATTTCGCCCAAAATATGGCGGCTTAGAAGGCTGCCAGCCCGAGAATGGTCGCGGCCCGCCAAGGAATCCAGGTAAAGGATTTTAAAACCACCGGTGGCACTGTCGAAAACCCGAGCTGGGTTGCAGATGATTGCCGTCCACCAATGGCTTTTGGCGAACCGATGTCGACTCCTCGTCCCAGCCACCCTTGAAGGAACTGATGGCAGGCGACCACGTTCCGGCGACTTCCTCGCCGAGCGGAGGGAATGGCGGCGCTGGTGACGGTATGGTGGTATTGTCCGGCAAACGCCTTGAAGGCAACTTCCCCGTCAACAGTTACTCACCTCGAACGCGGCTCTTTCGCCTCGGCAAGCGAGCCTCGACC
>JNVV01000017.1:244580-345785 GCA_000733355.1 Falciphora oryzae
AGAAGTAGGCAGACGTGTAATAGACCGTAACGGGTTGCTTTCTATGCCTCTATGTACCTGCCTAACACAATGGCGTTTGCTCTTTCCCAAACTTTTAGCCAAACCGCACCAAACATCTTTTTTCGTCCGAACAGCTCCCATAGCTCCTATTTTTCTTCCCAGTCCTTTTGGCCACGATAATACTCAGCTCCCTTCCTTAACGTCGATTCCCTCGCGCATTCCTCATCAATACTCCCAACTGCTGCCGACCTCGTTGATCACTTCCAAGCATCTCCTCCTCGTCCGCAGCTACGGTCTGTGCCAACTTCGAAAATGGCTCCCGGCACCTCTAAAGCACGCATCCCCGTTGTATCATCGTCGCCTCAGACCCCGGTCACTGACTCTCCCTCAGACCCCGGTCACTGACTCTCCTTCCAGCCCGATACGCCCGCCGAGCAAATCGTCGCCAAGCACATGCTTTGGTTCACCCACCTCGATCGGGGCGTTGGCGTCCTACGTCCCATCCTGAATCTGCGGCCTGTCGATCTGTCTGGCTGTGGCAATGCACGGTTTTCCTCTCGCTCACCCCGTCTCCGTTAGGTCTATTCTCAAGTCTACCAGCGTTGAGGGAGACCGCCAGCCCGTATCCGTCCTCCGCGATGTACGGGCGAGGCACCTCAGCATCGCCCACCAGCACGGGCGCGTCCCAACGCCCGAGCACCCAACGGCCGCCAGGAAAGACACGGCCGTGTATGGCCAGTTGCAGGAGATGGAAGACGTTGTCCGCTTGTCTGGCGGCCGCCGCCTGCGACGCACGCCGTACCTGCCGCAGCCCGTTCATGCGGGCCATCAGAAGCCCGCTGCCCGCGTCCACGGCGATGACGAGGGCGCTGGAACACACAATGGCCATCAGTCCGAGGAAACTGAAGCTCTGCACCTTGCCCGCCGTGCGGACGAGTTGGTTGCCGCACATGTCCTGGAACGCGACGAAGACGGCATTGGCTGCCGAGTTACCGGTGGCATTCCCTATGATGTCTATGGGAGGGGTGGTGTGTAGATCGGCGGCGTTGTTGGCAAATTCGACCACGTAGGACTGGAGCTTCACAAGGCTGGTCTGGAACCAACCCAAGGCCTCCAGCTGCCACTGGTTTTCCGGCAGGCTAGGAGACAGGTTGCCGTACACGAGGCTGTTAGCCCAGAGGGCCCCTCCCCTGAGAGATTGTACGCTGTAATGGAGCGTCGAGAGGGTCATGTGGGTCAGGATCCTCGTTGCGAGGACGAGCTGCGCAGTGTTAAACCCGGCGGCAAGACCATCTTCCAGGAGCAGATTCTGCAGGGCTGCCAAATCGGTAGCGGGCATGCAAGAGTCTGTCTTTTTGGCTGGATTGCAGAACTTGAACTGTTCGGTACAGGCCATAGGGTTGATGAAGAAATCCGCGACATTGTACTCGGTATCGCCAATTTTCTGCGATAAACTGGCCAAGAACCAGGGATCGAGGGTAGGTTCCATGTAGCGGATATTATTCCGGCTCAGGAAGAACATATTCACGTCTGAATCGGCTCGATTGGAATCCACGGTTGGGATACAGGTCGTGATGTCGGAAGGGTCGTTAAGTCTGGCGGCCTTGACCCAAATCAGTCAAGCCCTCCGGCAACAAGCCGCAGGGCCGGCATGGTCTGGGTGCATACTCAACCAGGTAATCGGTCTGCGTGTTATTATCTTTTCGTATATCCGGTAAGCCCAATTTACCAGGTTACTTGCGGGGCCGAGTTTTAGTGCAGATGGCCCAAAGAAGGCCCGGCTAAAATTTCGCGGCATGTCGCCGGGTTCTGTGGGCGGCTCTGTGTCTCTCATGTCACCCCGGAATCGTCAAACGGGGGAACAAGCGGCTTCGTACTGGAAGGTGACTTGGTCCGCGGGGTACGAGTTGATGCCAAACACCTCATGCGAGTCGAGCAAAGGCCTTCATCGTTAGGCCTCCGTTGTGTCCGAGTTGACATCGATCGGGGTTGGGAAAGGACACGGCGCAGAAGTATCCATCTGTATTGGGATGACGACGGACTTGAAAGGGGATCGACTGATAGCCGAGACGGACGCCTGGTTGTAGGAGGTGCTGACGTAGTTCCTAGCTTGGATCGTGTCGTGGGCGACTTTGCGCGAGAACTCCCTTTAGCGCTCTATGCCCCCGCCGTAGAACGGGGACCATAACCCACAGCGGCCGGGTTGAATGGGGGAAACAGCATCCCCGTTGCCGCTGGTGATGGCAACCCGCGAAACAAGGACCGACGCGACGGCGAAGCCAACCCACACGAAGGCTGCCGGGACGAGGATGCCAAAGGTGCGGCGCCCCAGATTGTGCACGCCCTTGCCAGCCCACGCATGGTAAAGCTTGATGGACCCCAAGGCGACCTTTGCCGGTGTGCCCAGATACCGCAACGCGACCCGAAAGGCCAAGCCAACTACGTCGGCGGCCGGGCCCCTGGCCAGGAATCGATGAAGGAAAGCGCTGTGAGATTCCAAAAGCTCACGCCAGCGAGGGACACCAGCAGAGAGAGGAATGTGACGAGGTAGTAGCCCTGGTCCAAGGGGACGGCCAGCGTTGCCCCCAGGACGGCGGGCCGAGAACGGTCATTCCAGAAGCCGGAGCTGCTCGGTCCATCCATTTCCTGGGGCTCTAGGTACAGTGAGGCACGACACGGTTGGAAGGCGGAGCAGGGGTAGGTAGGTGCGCAACTGTGCACCTGCTGAGCGGTGTCCTGACCGAGCTGGCACTGGCTGCTGGAAGAGCACACTATAGGTACTTAGGTAGGAAAGGTAGGAAAGTTAGGAGGTATAAGCTGGGTGGGGAGGTAGCCAAGCTAGGCTGCGAATATAAGTGCCTGCCTACCTACCTAAGGTTCTTCAGCCTTTCACAACTCCAGAGATGCTGTTTTTTCAGCTGGCACCGCTAATGCAGCCACCTGCCCGTGGCTGCTTGCGCTTGCAGCCTTGCGTGGCAGTGCTCTTGGCGCCGAGAGAACCAGACCGCTCATCAAGCACAAAGTCCTGGACCCCTATTCTCCTGGCACACGAGTATGACAATCGGGTGGAACCAGCACGACCATAGCCCAGGGTCGTGGGAAAGTGAACTGGGCGTTTCCAACGTGTTGTGTCTCTAGGAGCGAACGTGAATTGGCTCCCAGTCGTAAAAGCGGACGGTTCTAGCTACTCTAGAGTAGATTCCATCTGATGACTTCTGCCCGGCCCGTGCGGTTCGGCCCGCTCTGATGCGCATAAGTTGCCGGGCTACGCTCCCCTGACATAATCTCTTAGGGTGAAGAAGGGCTCTCTGGCCTGTAAAGAGCAGCCTTAGCGTCGCTCCCCGCCCTCAAAGCATGCGCCATGTAGCTTTGCTGTAAAGGTGCTAGAGAGGTCTCCGGCGTTTGTGCGGAGCGCCATCGTCTTGGCGGACAGCCGATGGTGCAGACGCATGCCGCCTGCCTCCGACGTATGCGCGGAGCGGCATCATCTTGTTGTCCTTGGACGACAACCAATGGCGCAAATGCTTGTCTCCGGAGCCCGCGCCCGACACTATCCAGGAGGCTGTGCAACCCACCGGACACGGGCGTCCCAAACAGCAGGGGCACCCACGATTCGGTCCCGAAGGCGTGCGGGTTGCATACTCAGCTCGTGCGGCTTGAAGCAGAGGCCGCCAAAGACGGGCGTGACGGTGAAGTTCTGGCCGTCGGGCAGGTGGACGATGGAGCGGCCCATGTTTGCGTCGCTGGTGCTAGGTGTCTGCAGTGCTAGGTGCGCGTCAGCGAGGAGGAGAGCAGGACGAAATGCACGTACGAGCTTGCCAAGAGAATGCGCAAAGAATGACGAGCGGGGCAGCCGTCGCGATCAAGAGCACTTTGCGACGGGATGGCGAGCGGTTTCTGACCACGGCGACGCTGGTGCTGTGTCCCATTGCCAAGGGCGGTTGCTGAAACGGCGCTGCGTTTGCCATGGCGGGGGAAAACCTGCTGCATTCTCTGGGGAAACCCCCCACTGCTGCAGATCTAGGCAGGCCGGGGCAGCACTGGGCTGTCGGGGCGAGGAAAGGCGAGGGTCAGGTGCGGGCACTGGACCCTTGTCGCGCCGCACCATCCAGTGACCAGGCGGGTTGCCCGCAGCCTGTGACAGCCGCAACAGCCGCACCGTATTTCTCTGCCGCGCCCGTTCAGGCAACCAGATCCCTAGGGTGATGCGTGACCCTCGGTACTTGTGAAGAATTGCTCGGACGCAACTCAACAATTTTCACGCATCAACTCCTCACTCAGAACAACCAGCCCCACCATCGCAGCCGGGTCCGCACACGCCTGCGCCAGATCTAGTTCGTACCGGCGCGCGGCGACCCCGTATGCCTTCTGGGAATACACGGCCGACACCAAGCCCGTGGCCAGGCTCACGACCGCGAAGATGCCCACCAGCGCCGCGAGCCAGAAGTTCGCGACCTGGAACACGTTGTGGTGGCGACGGCCCGCGGCGGCCCCGCCATGGAGAACGAACTGGCGTAGTGCCGAGGGCGCCTCGTTCCGGCGCTGCGTCGAGTTCTTCGATGCGCGTCCGCCAGACGGCGTATTCGGCCGCGTCGAGCTTGCGGGGCCGGCCGCAGGGGCGAGGTCGTGGATCGAGGCGGTGCGGCCGTGCGTACGGAGGGTCTCGGTTGGGCAGTAGCCGGCGGGGAAGAGCAGGTTCAGTGTGTCGAGAGCTTCCTCGAGGACAGGCAGGGGAAGCGGGCAGGGGGTGCTGTTGCTGAAGCGCAGGTGATTGCGCAGCGCGACCTTGTGCTCATACACAGTCAGGACGCTGTGGCGCGACCCGGGCCGCTGGCTGATGCGCAGGTGGTCCGCGAGGTTGCTCGTCTAAGGGGGCACGAAGTCGTGTCTGCTGGCAAGTGTGGCCATGGCCAGGTCCACATCAAGACGCTTGGGGCGAGACTGCTCGACGGAGGCCCAGGGAAGTTCGATTCGAGGAGCTCGGTGAGGCTCTGGTTATGGTCCCACTGCGCCACTCCTTATAGTCCATTGCCATCTCTCACTCCCGCTCTACTAAATGAGAACTGAGCGCGGGGTGTCTCAAAAAAGCGATGAGGGAACGTTGAGAATGACTGGTCATCGAGCGAGTTTCCCTCATCGTTAACAACAAGAACCGAATCCCCCGTTAGGAAACAAAGACTGTACTTGTTGATCCATGTGATCAGCACGTGCATCCGGAAAGACCCCACGTCTCGTGGAGCAACAGGTCTATGGACCGTGCGCTCCCACGAGCCTACAAAAGGGGATTTTGCGATCCCCTTCCTGTAACTAGATTCCTTTTTCTTCATGCATCAATACAGACACTTTTCAGATCTATAGATCTTTGTTCTTTCTTTTGGAGATCTCCGAGCCTACAGGAGTAACACTCCTACCAACAGTACTGCAATTCTCAAGCTCAACTAGCCACCGGACCCCTCTTCCCACTTAGAGTGGCTCCAGCGCGCCCTGGCCGCTGGTCTTTGGTGGGTGTGCCTCCCTCACCAGCGAGCACCGCTCCCCCAGCCTTGCCTGGTCGACCCGGCTGCTGTGCACCTGCGCCTTGACGTGCAGGGGCAGCTGCACGACGGCCACGGGCTCCTTGAACTCACGTGTGTCGAGTTGCACCAGGTCGTTGCGGTTCTCGGCCCGGCGCTCCACCGCGGCCACGACCCAGCCATCGCCCTCGGGCGCGTCGGCGGAGCGCGGGATGAAGGCGGGCTCCTGGACGAGCGAGCCCGGCCCCGCGTGGAAGTAGCGCGTCTCGCCGGTCGAGTGGCGGTGCATGGCCAGGCCGTCGAGGCCGAGGAAGCCCGTCGGGACCTTTTTGTTAGATGCGCTGCTCCTGCCGGGATGGTGGGGCACGAGGACGTTGGCGAAGAGCACGTCGTGCTTCTTGGTCAGGGAGCGCTCGTCGATGCGGAGGGAACTCGGCCAGCACGTCGAGGATGACCTTCCACACCAAAGAAAATTCCCCTTTCACTGTCGTGATGTCGTCCTTGGAGTACTTGCAGTTGTCCGAGAGCCCCGTCCCGTTGCTCTCAGGCCCGGCCCCGCAGTAGTTCCCCGTAAACGTCTCGCAGATTTCGTCGAAGCTCTTGGCCGTGACCTTGCCGATAGTCGCCGGGTCGCCGTAGTTGAAGTTGACGCCCGCTAGCAGTCTGCCGCTGCGGCACGCGGACATGCCGAGGCCATACGTGTGCTGCTCCGATCGAGGCTTTACACAAGGCTTACCCGGGGCGCGACCAAGAAGCTGTGTCTTCCCACCGCGCTACTTAATGCTGAGGCTAACGGCCATGCTAATACCGCGAACCTGCTCTTCGAACACGTATATGCCCCATCCGAGCCGGTGGCCGATATCTGGTGGATAAAGGAGCAGAGGCGCTACATAACCGTGGGCGAGGCCCTTCGGAATGGGTTCACCCCCCGGGGAGAGTACCCGAGGCCGTACCCAAGGGCGGCGCCTAGCCCAGGCACCTCAGGACCTCGCAGCCTGGTGCGCGCCGCTTGTAGAGGCGGCAAGAGTGATGCAGCGGGCATTGAAGGGCTACACTAGCGGCTGGGCCATCAGCACAGACCTTGGTCTCGCCTAGGGCGTGGCTGAGACAGAGCCTCGGTGACAACGGTGTGCATATACCGAATACCAAAAGCCAATCGTGCGACACCGGTTCCTACAGGGGCCAGGGGTATATGTTAGTCACCCCCAATGGCAATAGGCGGAGATGCCCGCAAGCCGCTTGTCTTTGCTCCGCCCTCCTCCCTTCCCCGCAACGTTCCCTGATGTCATGGGCAAACGTTATCTCGAAGCCACTTCGTGTCTGTGAGCGAAATAAACCTTGGAAGAACCGCCGGGTCGTGGTCTTGGTTGGACGACGCGAACGGCTGGACGGGGGCCGCATTGGGGTCTCGCCCGCAACATATGCTTAGTGCCAGCCCGGCTCTGGAAATAAGTGACTACGTGATTAGTGCTCGGGCAATTACGCCCGTCATCACTGCTAGCATAGCGGCCTCGCCTCGGCTCCATGTATTGTACAGGGCGGCTCGCAGCGTCACGGCCGTCGAGTTGAAAGAGAGGCAAACACTGCTTGCCTTGATACGGGTGAAGGTATGACCGCGAGTCAGGTTCATTTGCTGCGAGGCGATCGGCGCAGCTTCGGGAGGGGGTTCATCTGAAAAGGATGTGCTGGCGTCAGCAGAGGCAAAATTTAAGTGTCCGAGCTATCCACATAAGTCAGGCACGTCCAGGGCATGGTGCCTCTTTGATAAGCGGGTGGCGGGCGCAGCGTAGCGTCACGTCTGTAGGACGAAGTAGATTAAACGCCGCTGGACGGCGGTGTGGGAAAGCTGAAAAGGGCTGGAGGGGCGTTCGGTGATCTGGTTGGCCGTGGCCTGCCATCTGACCCAAGCAAACCCTGGGCGTGGGTGAAATTAAGGTGTCTCACCAGCGACGCAGGTCGATCCTAGCAGCAGTGGCAGCCTCGCGCCCGGGCGCAATGATCTACATGATTAATTTGCCCGTGCTCGCCGCTCCGCGAAGGATCGCGACGGGAGCCCCGGGGCTGGTCGCCTCGCCGGGCGAGAGGCGGGGCACCGAAATCTGCCTCTTATCCTCCGGCCCGTCCGCATCACAGCCTGCTCTCCTGATATCGACCTCGTCTCTCTCTTATCGAACGCCTGAATGCGTTCTGCCATGTCTTTCTCTTTTAGCTAATCTCTAACTAAACGCTAATCAAGATGCTGACCATCGCCGAAGTCTCGGGTCTCATCGCCGCGGCGGTGATGCTGGGTACGAAAGACAAAATGATGCTCAACTTGCATGCTTGGAGGGCTAACCATCGCACGTGCCAGTCCAATATTGGCTTCCTCTTGCCCTGGTCATCATCCTCGTCAGACTGGTCGGGCATGAGAATACCGCAGCGACATGGTAAAGTCTCGTCATCCTATCTCGCCTCGCGTTGAGACTAACCACCCGGCGTCTCGGCAGGTCCGCCATCAACCGAACCATATCCACGACGTTATGGCCGCTGCTCCTGCAAGCGGACTCGGTCGGCACTGCCCACCGCTCCCGAACGATCGTGGCCATTTCTTCGACCATGACCCTGTGCGCGGCCCTACTCGTCCTCGCCGGCGTGCTGGCGCCCCTTGGGCTGCGTGACGAGATCATCCCCGGAGCGCCGCAGCAGGTCCGGTTTGAGTACGTCCGGGACCCGAGCTCCTGGGGCAAGATTACCCCGGTGCGACCGGACCTCCCTTTCTCGCGGCACTGCGAATTCGGCCGCAGGATCAACTGCCCCGGGCAGTACCAAGGCGTCGACTTTGTCGAAGTAGCGCCTGGCAAGCTCTCGAGCGTCAGGAGGGACAACTCGTCCTTCGTCAACACGACAATCCCTCTCAACTACACCACCATGTTTGCCAGTGCAACCAGCGATCCCGGGAACACCCTGTCTGGTATGTTCGATGTCCAGTATCGCCGCTGGACCGTCAAGTTCGTCGACCTCATTGACGACGGCGCGCCCGAAGCCAATGGCGACTATCGTTTTATCGAACTGTTGATCCCGCAGGACGACATCCTGATCAAGGAGGGGCTGATCGTCGACGTGACGGACAAAAACCCTGGTATTGGGTTGCGAAACCACACGGTGCCAACCGGCTTGGCTTTCGGCGGAACCTGGACCGAGGACCTCACTTGGCTAGAGCCAGTGACAAGCTGCGCCGACACCAATCTGACCGCAGAGTACGTGACCCAGACGGTCGAGGAGAGCTTCACGCCCAACAGGACATGGACTCTCATCGATAGGGGCGCCTTCCGGGACCTGGACATGACGGCACTCGAATCCCCGCCTTGGGGCGACAACCAAACGCTCGATCTGTTCGGACGCGCCTACAAAGCCGCCCGAATGTACAACGTCCACGCGGCTAAAGTCTTGAACGTGTCTCTCCCTCTCGCTTCCTCAGTTGAGACGATACCCAAGATATTGCTCACAAATGGGTCGGGTATTTCCTCGCTCGACAAGCGCTTCAATGATCTATTGTTCAGCGATGTCGACGTTGACAACACCAGGCTCAGCGGCCTCATAGGGCTCGGCAAGACGCCATTTTCGTCGAACCGCTCGAATGCAGATATCCCGCCTCCCGCCAACTTCACACCAAGGTACCCCGACGGCTTGAGGAAGCTCTTTGCCTCGAACTTGACGGCAATAAGTGCGTCTACCTCTCGTTGCTCCTCCTCTTGACACCGGGTGTATGCGTACTTTCGAAGGGTATTCGGGCTGACCATTCGCAGGTAATATTTGCAAGGGCTTTTACGCGCTGGGCGACTCGATCGATTGGAGGGCCGCCAATATCACGAACCCGATGGTGGAATGCGGGTTCCTGATCAGCGCCGGCCGAGCACCCCAAAGCGGAGACGACGGCGACACAACGACGCCGGTAGGCGACATTATGAAGGGTACCACCATCAAGCGCAAGAACTTCTACGTATGCGCGACCGGTATCCGGGCCAGCATCAAGACGGTCGCTTTTCGCTACAACGGCAGCGACACGAAGTTGTCCAACCTGCACATCGACAGCATCACCGATAAGGTCTACCCGGACGAGCGGTCCAAGCCGCTCTGGTCCGTCGAAACCAGCGGCGACCAGCGCATGACCTTTGACCCGCTCTGGGGCATCGTCGACGACAGCTACGAGACGGTCGAGAGCTTCTACTCGATGCGGGCCGAGAAGCTGTGGCTGCCGGCCGTCGTCAGCCCCGGCGTCACCTTCGGGGCGCGGCAGGCCTTCGACCCGTTGGCCGCCGTGACCGCGCCAGGACTCAACGTGGCCAACCTATACACCGACGTAACCCGCGACGCCGCCCAGCACACGGGCGGGCAGTCGTTCCCGCTGGTGGAGCGCTTTACGCGGCTGTCAGCTAAGGAGACGACGGCGGGGCTCATCCCCAGCCTGATCCTGACCGATGTGCTGGCCAGCCTGCTGGTGGGTACAAAGACGGCGGTGCGGCGCGCGCCCGTGGGGTGGCCGGCACGGATGGCCGTCGACGAGCCGGCGGGCGGGCTGGCGCGCGCCAACGTGACGGCGTACCGCCGCGCGGTCCGCTACGACCTGCGGTACGCAGTGCCGAGCTTCGTGCTGCTGGCGCTGCTGCTGGTGATCAGCGTGTGGGCAGCGGCGGTGCTACTGGTGGAGCGATGCGGCGCCATCCGGGCGCTGCGGGGCATGTATAACCAGACGTCAGCGGGCCGGCTGGCGACGTCGCTGCTGCGGCGCGGCGCGGCCGGTGACCCGAACCAGTCGTCGGCCGAATGGGTCGAAGGCGACGGCCGGCTGGTGCTGAGCTTCGGCAACATCGGCAGCCGCCGGGCCGGCTACTACGCCCGCATAGAGAAGGGCGAGGGCGGGAGCGGGCTGCTCCCGTATGCCGAGGACGGCGCGCAGGGGGACGAGGAGAAGAAGGAGGGGGCGAACTCAGAGGCGGTGCCGGTCTGGCAGGGGCGGTAGGGACGGGGGATGGCGCTGGGTTTGTGTAGTTTTCTTGGGCCTGTACGCTTTCCTCGGGACGGCGACGGGGACGCCAGCCGTACGACCGTACGGTGGCTATAACATGGTATCATCGGTGTAGGCTGGCGCAAACTAAGGAATATGGAATCTGACCTGGGTATCTGGCCGAAGAGCTCTTGTTCAGTGTTGCCGTACTGAGCTCCTGAAGTCGACCTCACTCTGGCGCCAAGGACCTGCCTTCTCCAGCGTCCTTCGACCTGCCAGTGGCACGGGCGGTGAATGGAACTTGACGAGGTGTGTCTGAACTCTTTGAAACCCCGTCTGCAAAATGGCAAATTTGACAATTAAAAAGCTTGCATGCTTTCAAAGCTCTTTGTACTTTATCATAACAGTTTCTAAGTGATACGTAGCAATGAGTATTATGAAACTATAACCCTAGGCGTTTTCTTTATTAGCTGACTTAAACCGCTTAAACATAGCCATGTTATAATTACAGCACTACCTAAACATTGCGTCATCCATATCATTCGATCCATAAGTCCCTGACATTTACCCCGTCCATAACGGACGGAGCTGTCATGCGAAAGAACTCAACCCGGCGGAACACATCGCCGTCGGGCCCAGTCCCAGTCGGAAGCAGGAGCTCACGTCCACGCAGCTGCCGCAGTACGCGGGGATGTCCTTGCAGTCGCTCTGGCGTCTAATCTCTGGACCGTCGTAGACGACCGCCAACATGTAGGTATCCTCTTTATTTTCAGGCTCCGACAGTACGGCGCGGAGGTATGCCGAGCCCCAATCGACCGAGGCTAAGATTTTGCGGGAGGGTGTGTTAAAATCCGTTAGAATCCGGCAAGTGCTCCGGGGAAAGGGCGTGGACTAAAAGAGAAAAGAACTTACCGTTGCACTCTCCTCGACTTCGCGCTTCGACGGCCCTCTCTTCGGCGCTGTCATTGGGGCTTTCCTCGGAGCCTGACCCGCCGCTCTCCGAATAGGGAGGCATAGCATCTGAAATAGGAGTCCCCGGAAAGCCATGTCGAGTAGCTTTGCAGCTCCGTGGCGGCGTGTGGCAGCGAAGGGGTGCGGCGGAGGATGAAGGGGAGCCTAACCAGGCCGAAGGCGCAAACGAGCCCGAGGATGGCGAAGACGGTGAAGCCGTATGGCGCCTGCTGGAACGCGGCGTTCTCCCGTGGCCGCTCCGTAGCGAGGCCGACCCGCGTGGCGGTTAGCACCAATGCGACGGAAACGCGGCGGCGGCCATCCAGGCAAATTTGCCGCGAAGGAGGCTACCGTAGTTATTCCTGGCGCGGAGGTACGGGCTAAAGGCTGGGAGGCGGGTGAAGGTGGACCTTTCCCGTTTGTCGCGGAGCTCCCTGGCCAGCTTCTCCCACATTGCCTATTTGAGGTCAAGTCGTTTCCTTGCGAGGTAGGAGGCGCTTTCGTTGGGAATAAAAACGTTAGTTTCCGACGATATAAAACAGGGGTATGTGTAAAGGAACCCCAAGGCGATTCGGGGCTGGTCCATTTTGCACGAGACCGGCGGAGGATCCTGGTACGCACAAGCATCAAAACGCCTTAGGTGGCTCCGCCAAAAGTCCGGATCGAAAAGAAAGCTCGGGACGGGTTTGAGAAAAAGCCTCCCATCATTTCCCAGAGGAGGTGCAGGTCTATCCGGTTGGCGATGATGATCTGTTGGCCCAGGCGATTTGAAGGTGTAGCTGCGTGGTTGGATGCCTCGAGCCGGCGAGCCATAAATGCGGAAGCATTTCGCCCAGGACTCGGATGCATGTGGATGCATTTGCGGGGTCGCGATATCACAAGAATACGGGTCGGGCGTCGGGATAGCGCAGCCGCTGTTTGCGTCGCATGGGTTTCCGGCTCGCTATGTCGGTACCCCGCGGGGTGCCTTCTCCTGGTACTGCATCCGCAGCACCATCGACAATGTCGCTGTCGACCTCGAGCGCTGCGACTGGAATCGGGAAGAGGATAACAACGATCAAGACCCCAAGGCTCCCTGGGACAAGGTTCTCAGCACCGTAAGCAAGACGGCTGATTCCCGCCTGATGACGATGCTAGATTTTGCTAATCTTTTTTGGTTTTGTTTGTTCTCATAGGTATTATGCTGGAAGGCATGGACGCGCTCTTCTCGAAGCCGATGCACAGTACCATGTGGAACCAGATCGGGGTCGCCTCGTGGTCGAGGAGACGGACGTGGGCGACGGAAGGTCCGTCGCCGACTCGATAGAAAAGAAGAAGCCCGATGTCGCCCATATTGCATAACGAGGTGCAATTATTATGCAGGCAGGCATCTACCAGACGGCTACAAGTAACAAGATACAGGAAGAAGGCTCCTTGGGCTTTGAAGGGTACACTCGGCTCGGTACGGAGCACCCGATCTCAAACTAAATGTATCGACCAAAACACATTTGTTATCCACTGATGTTGTTGATTAATCGGCCCAGCGACCCCTCGACACCGCTTAAAGCATTTACCTATTTTCCACTATTGTTGTTGACCAGGCGGTTGGCCGAGCCCTTCGCATCACCGACAATATCCTTGATCGACAGCTCGATGAGGCGGGACCGCACCTGGTCGGGGGTGTCCAGGTCCGTTTCAACCGACCGCAGGTAGGCCACCACGCCGGCGACGACCGGGGTCGCCATGCTCGTGCCGCCCTTGGTAACAACGACCGTGTCCGAAGTTATGCCGGCGGCCACGACGTCCTGGCCCGGGGCGAAGATGTCGACCTCCGGGCCGTAGTTACTGCCAAAACTGCCCGGTATGGGCGCGGAGCGGTTGCGGGCCGAGTTGGTCATGCCAACCGTAATGCACTCCGGGATTCTCGCCGGACTGTAGCGGCTGGCGGGCATCTAACATTCGAACACCATTGGTCAGCCCTGCGTATATAGCAGTTCTAGGTCGCAATGGAGCCTCACATCCTCGTTTCCTGCAGCGCAAACGGGAGTGACTCCCAGGTTGTACGCCGCGACAGTTGCTGCCTCGATGCCGGGGCTGGCGCCGTGGGGGGAGCCTGTGGTTGTTATACGACGTACGCTGTTAGTGACGCCTGATTTATCCTAGCCGCAAGTTTTGAAAATAGACCTTGATATTCTCTGGCGTAAGGAGGATAAAGTGGTTCGGAAAGGAAAAAAAGAGGAAAAAGAAAAAGTTCTCACCAAGAGACATGCTTAACACGGCCTTTTTCTGGATGCTGCGCGAGACGATATCATTTACAGCCCAGTTCAGGCCAGTTATAATGCTTGAAGCAGTGCCCTATATATCCGACAATTTTAATAAAGGTTAGCCGAATTAACAAAAGGGGAGAAAGGAGGAGCCACTGGTTATTTATGCAGCAGAAGTGATGGTGCATGGGGCGGGGGAGTATGCTCACATAGCCCTGGTCGCTGAAGACCTTTACGTCAACAATCTGCGCCTTTTTGGCCACCCCGTAGGTAGCGCCGGTCGCGAGGCCGGCGCAGTGCGTACCGTGCCCCTCCTTATCACCTTCGCTGGGAGCGGGAGGGGTGGTGGACCCGGTCAGGCCGTTGATGCCGAAGCGCACGCGGCCGCCGAACTCGACGTGGCTGGCACGGATGCCCGTATCCAGCACGTAGACGTGCGACCCCTCGCCCGCCTTGTCGTCGAAGACGTAGTCCCTGGCCCCGCGCTCCTTGCGCGAGATGTCGCCAAGGTGCCACGGCGCGCCAGCCTGCGTCTGGAGCGCGCGCGGCTCGACGGCGGAGACGGCGGGGCCGCTGGTCGTGGGCTCCACCTTAATAACGAAGTCCTGCTCGACACTGACGACGCCGGGGAGCCGCGCGACCTCCTCGGCGGTGGCGTCGTCGAAATCGCCCACGTACGAGTTAAAGCCGTCGCCGATGCGGAAGACGCGGTCGATGTCGTTACCGCCCGCCGCGCCCTCCCGGGCGTCACGCTTGCGCAGCGCCATGCGGCGCACGTGCGAATGGTGGGCCGCCACCTGCTCGACCGACGCGCCAGGCTTAAGCAGTACGATGAAGCGGTTGGGCACGGTCAGGGCGGGGTCGGCGACGCGGCGCACGAGCGAGGACGGCTTATCGGCGACTGGCGCTGCGGACAGCGGGGCCGCGGCGCCGACGAGGCACAGGAGCAGGGTGGACTTCATGTTTGTGGGCGAGTAGCGAGCGAGCGACTTTTGCGGTGGTGGTGAACGGGCGGAAGAACGTCAACACTTCTTCCGCCCCAAACTCAGCCCTTTTTAAATACCGCGCAATCGGTGCGGTTGCGGGATGGGCCGAACCCGTATCTAAAATCACCTGCCGGATTCAGCAAGCATGGCCCGGGGAGGCATTTTGGTCACTTTCCTAATCCTGCAACGGCAGGTGGGATCGTAGACGGGCAGGTGGGAAATTTGCGGGGAGGCCAAGCCCGTATGCGCGCCCCGGCGCTCAATCGATGGAACCCCTTGCCAATTCGGCGGTGCAGCCAACTGCTGTGGGTGCTGGTTGAAGTGCGTACAGAGCAGATTGACAGCGGTGCAGCCAATCGGTCGCAGTGACGAATTGACACGACCGTGCACGACCAAATTGACAGCGGTGCAGCGGTGCAGCCGATTGTGGGTGCTGGCTGACAGCGGGTCCAGATCACAAACCGTGCAGCAGCGACGACGCAGCAGCAGACCTGCAGCGGTGCAGCCGATTGTGACGTGCTGCAGGCGACTGTGGGTCAGCGGCCTGCAAATTGACAGTGGTGCAGCGACCGGTCGCAGATCCGGATTGATTGCATGCGTGTCAACTCGTGCTGATTGATTGATAACTCGCGCACACATGGCCCAATTCAATTTGTTTCCCAATCGTCGCCAATGCCGTGTTCCCGGTGGTTAACGCCGCGCCCGGCCCCACCCACCTCGGCCTATTAGGGCCGGCAGGATCTAACAAATGGACCTACCAGCCCCTCAATCTGACGAGGAGAAACGATAAGGCAAAAAGAGGCGGCGACGACGCGAGCAAGCACTAACCATCGAACCCTATCTGGGCCTCGCCATGGCCAAACCTCTTGGTCGGCGCCCGGCCCCACACCAGGCCCCACACCGGAGGTCAAAAACTAATCAAGGCTCAACAAACAACTTGCACTTGTGGCCACCGGGAAATTGACAGGCCCGGTGCATGAACCGAGCAGGGTCGCGGGCGCTGAAGCTCGTACTTAATTGGGGCAGCAGCACTAGGGCCTGGCGAGGCTGCTCGTTGCGCGGCACTGGGTGGTCTGCAGCCTGCGAGTTGGCGGGCTGAGCAAGGTTCTGAGCGGCCTTTACCTGAACAAGGTGCGGCCCGAAGACTGCTTGAATTGGTGGGGTCAGCACCAGAGGCCGGCTGGGTTCAACGCTAAACCGAAGCTCTCGTCTGGGCGGCACTGGCCACTTCGGCGGTGGTTTGCGGCCTGCGAGTCGGCGGGCATGGGGGTGCGGCACCAAAGGGCCTCGGCTGGGTTCAGCGCTCGTCTGGCGCGGCACTGGCGGTGGTCAAAGCTCGTGCTTGAATTGGAGGGGTTTCGAGACAACAGGGCTCCGAAAAGCGCGCGGTGCTGGAGTGCGGGCACGAGCACGGCGTCCGGCTGCTTAACGACAATAAGGACGACGACGCAGTGACGGTCCTATTGACCGTGTGGGAACGCAGGAAGTCGCTCGGTGAGGCTTATAACAGTGCTTCGATGGAGACGGCGCTTTACCTCGTCGACGTTTCGGTCAAAACGGATAACACTTCGCGGCTCGAAACGTTGTACCAATGGATTACCCAGAACGCGACGGATTAGGGAGAGGCGGACCGGCTGTGGGTACGGTACCATTTGGGGTGCGTCCAAGCAGTGTTGCAAAAGAACGCGGTGGCCGAAAACAACCTGCGCCGGGCGCTCCGCAGGCAGCAGAAGGTGTCCGGCAAAAACGATCCGAACACGCTGCAATACACCCAAATATTTGCCGAGGCATTGCGGCGCGCGCAGCGTGGCGAGGACGCGATGGTGCTCGTCAAAAACGCCTGGGAAACAAGGCAACGATGCCCGCACGGCACGCTACTGGCGGTGCTGTGCATCGGCCACCCGTGCGGCGACATTCCGTCCGAATCCAACATGCCAAAGGACCTGGCGACGGCCGAGGGGGTGCTGCGGGAGGTGTGGGATGCCGTGGGCCAGAACCTGTTGACCATGACAGTGTCAGCATCGGAGCTGTCCGCCTCGCAGCTCTCGGGGCTCGTATCGTCGGGCGACTGCTACGCCCTTGTGCTCATGAAGCGGCAGATGTTTGCTGCGGCCAAGGAGGTTCTGGCGCCCGTGCTGGACTGGAAGCGGTGGGCGCCGCTCAATGTAGACCCGGCGGGCGCGGAGCACACCAACTACCTGCTTAACAAGGCCGACGAACTTGAGCTCAAGGAGTCAACCGAGAACGGGAAGATCAATTACATCCCGAAGGCGCGCTACCACCCGCCGAGACTGAGACACCTCCTCGACCGCTGGTTCAGCACCGGCACCGTTGCTGGGTACATTGCGGGTTCGTGAACGAGGGTAGCATAGGCGGCCTGCGTACACGCAACAACGTTGATCGCCCCGGGCGGAGTACTTTGGTAAAAGGTTGAGGCAAGGACAATAATCCTGAAAACCTTGCCCAGAGCGAATCTCAGGAAAGACGAAAGCCGGTAAGTTGTTTTGGGGGAAGCCTACAACCTTTTATACGTGGGCCTCCCCGACAAGCCCGATAGCCACCACCTGAATCGGTACAAGCTACCAAGCGGCTACCTCCACATCCTGTTCGCGGCACTTGGAAATCGAGGCGGCACGAAGTTTTGGGTGGGTGTCGCGTCATATTCGTACCTATCACGGGCTGCCACCACCCTTCCCTGCGCCTGGGGTCCACGGGATTCGCCAGAAAGGCTTTCGGAAGAAACAGGGCAGCACATTTGATACACAACGGGAACCTAACCTTGTACCGCCGTCGTCGGCAATGATAGGGAGGGCCGGGTCGTACACAGTACACCCGATTTGGAGCTTAAAAATAACTGCTGTGTTATTGATGGCAGCCATGGCGACGGTCTTTTGTTCGGTTGACGTTTCATAAAATAAAACATACCCGAGCGGGCGCAGCTGGTTGAAGAGAACGAGGAGCGGCGGATAAGAAGCACAAGGCCATGCATCAAATGTGCGAGAGGTGATAGCATACCTTGTTGGTAGGAGTGTTACTCCTGTAGGCTCGGAGATCTCCTAAGAGAAAGAACAAAGATCTATAGATCTGGAAAGGTGTCTGTATTGATGCATAATGAAGAAGGAATCTAGTTACAGGAAGGGGATCGAAGATCCCCTTTTGTAGGCTCGTGGGAGCGCACGGCCCGTAGGTCTGCTGCTCCACGAGGCGTGGGCCCTTCCTGGATGCACGCGCTAGATCACGTGGATCAACATACCTAAAATTAACTGCAAGATGTTTCCCCACATACCGTGGTCGAGATCAGGCGTCGAGTCCAACCCATTCGCTTCAGTCTCTTCACGATCCGCCCCCTCGCCTCCTGATCCAGCGTCGCGCCCCAGCGGGCCAGTAGGGGTCGAGGACCAGGGCGTCAGGGTCCGCGAGGGCGCCCAGGATGGCGTCGGCGAAGAGCCTGCTAACGAGCCGCAGGCGCACCGCCCGCGCCACGGTGCGAGCGCCCACGGCGGCGACGAGGATCGCGTGGACCAGCCCGACGGGCAGATCCGGGAGGCCCATTGCAGCGAACCACCAATGTACCCTTTTAAGGCTTGGGAGTTTGGGAAGAAGGCGGTTAGCCAGGCAGCCTTATCAGTCCATCTTTTTTCTTTCTTTTTTTTTTTTCCTTGAGAAGGGAGGGCGCAGTTGTTACACCCCGCTTGTTGCTGAATATGCCTGCCCCTGTCCTGCAGGGAGATAATCGTGGGTTGGGAACAAGCGTATTCAGGTCCGAGGGCACGAAAATAGGTAGGCTTCCCGGGGATGTCTTACCCAAGTCAATCAGTGCAATATAGGCATTACTGGTGGCGCGGCCAACTTGGGTGCAGCCGCCCCTTGCATCGTCATAACCGGACGTTTCTGTCGGGCGCGGGTTGGCTCACTGTCGCGGGTACCTGGTAGTTCTGTCTGTTTAGAACCAAACCACAGTGGGTCCAATGGACCAGGGTGCACTCCCACCCACCCCCCTCGTTTTGCGGTGAAAATCGCGTTTTTTAAGGTGACGGCCTGGCCGGATCAACCAACGCGCGTTGTAAAAGCAGCAATACTAGAGTAAAGACCAAAATTAACGCGATTAAAGTAATGAAGCGATTCCCAACTCCGTAACGTACGTTTTTTTTTGCTGATTTTCGGGTCTCGTAGCCATGCCGGACCCCCGACAAAAGCGTAAGGCGCCCAATAAGGAGGCAAGCGCCTAAAAACCGACGAAACGCTCTACACGGATCCTAAAGCCAACGGACCGGGCAATTACGCCGAGGATTAAGCTAAAGCTTAAAAGCACGCCGTCGCAAGCCTCCGAAATCGCTGGGCCCGCCGTTCAAGCGCCGGAAACCGAGTCTAAGGTCGAGGACGCGTTGGCGAAATACTCCAAGGCAGAATTGACGGCCGGATACAAGCTACTTCGCGTTATTGCCCCGCAAATCGTTTCGAGCACTTTTGATTGCGATGAAAGGCTTGATAGCGTCAAGTTCAATAGCTTCATTTTTGGCGACGATATCCTTGAGGCGCTGATATAATACGCCAATCGCGAGTTGACGATTAGCTTGGATTACTATTTCCGCCTTCAACGGAAGGAATCCAGCTCGACTTCCTATCGATCCGCACCTTCGATCGCGCCGTTTATTTTTTTAAATAGGGTGCTCGACGATGCAAAGTCAAGCGCCCGCAACCTTTTTGGAAATCACCTATCCACTATGCGGTCAGCAAAAACGATAGCCCCGGCGGCGACCTCGACTGCCCGGAAAACGACTACTAATATAATGCGTACAGCGCTAAAGGAAAAGAAGCAATTTGATCCGCTAATTCGGTTATATTACGAGCTTACCGCGAAGTGGTTATGTACGTTACCGAAAGGAACTTGCAATAACTTCCGCAATATTTACGCGCCTTTTTTGTACTTTATCGAGCGCGTTGGCCGAGAAGAAGTTTATTACCTTTTTGGCCTAATACAAATTTAGCGGTGGGCGGTAGCGATTTAGGCTAGAACTGCATTGCTTAAGCAGCCTTTTGCTAATATCCGGGAAAGCTTTCGGAAAAAGCAGGCCGAGGTATATAGGAAAGCTTTTGCTAATCCGGAAACGGCCATAAACTATCACCGGCTTTTTGGCGGTGGTAGTAGGTAAAAGATCGGGCCTACTTATAATAACGTTATTAACATTAACAACGACGGCATGGCTAAGCCGTTAGGCGAGTTAACCTCGCTGATTTTTAGCCTGGCACGACGAGATCCTCCTGCAAGCGCGCACGTAACGTTGGCGCCGGCACCGTTGCACTAAAGTATCGTAAAAAACGTTAATATATTTCGGAACCTGCAACAAACCGTCTCTAGGACCTTGTTGGCGCCAACGCTCGTTGCGCCGGCTAGCTACGAGATGAACGAGATCGCTTTATTTTTCCAATCACTTTTAGGTAGATTGCCGGATTTTTTGCTACCTTCCCGCGGGCAAGTCGCGATTTTGCCGTCGCATTACGGTACCGAATCTGCCTAAGGAAATCAGTACCCTTTTCCTTTTCATCCATCATTTAACGCAATAGTCCCGCCCAATATTTTTGCGGTAAAGCTATTTAACGAGTTTGCGGACGAGTTTGCGCGTATTTACGCTAGCGGGTCGCCTTAGCAATATCGAAAAATCCAAAAAACCGCTTAACGCCTTTCGAGGCACCTTTTTAACGGATTATTAAGCATTTAAGGTATTCGGGAAATGCCCGACGCACATTTCCTAGCCCTCGGCCTGCCGGCTAATTTCGTGCGGGCGTTTAAATCGTCGCTTAAAAAGCGCGTTAAAAACGAAGCTTTCCGCCTCGCCCTTAAAGCTAACGGCGACGGCGACGTGAACGAGGCCGTGCCGGGAGGAGGTTTAAGCCCTTAATTGTTTTAATATTTAAGCGGAATGCTTACTTACGATTAATTTTCCCCGCAAATCCTCCTACTTAACGCGATCCTATCTAAAATCCTTTTATAAATACCAACAACCTCGATAGCTTCCTTCCGCCACCACCTCCCATAACGCGATAAACGATACCCTTTTCGAGCTAAAATCCTACCGACGACGATAGCCATAGCGACGAGGGCTCGATCCGGTAACAAAATGCAAAACCCGGGCGAAATATATATAAGGAAGGTTTTTAACAATCGCTTGGAGGTCGGTACGTTAACTTATTTCAATGTGCCGCTAAAAAATTTAGCATATTCTTTTTGATATAATTCCATATAATCAACTGCAGCGCCTTTTTCCCAGCCGTTTTCCATAGCACTTTCGCCTGTTTAAAATGCCCTTTGATCGCTTTTATACAAAATTTTCGAGCGGTTGCGATATCTAATAGGAATTGCTTAAATTCGTCCTTCGACATTTTTTCGCTTTTTTCGTACTTCCCGCAACGTTTAACAGCCGTTTTTAGGTCCTTAAAAAAAGCTTCGATCGGGTTGTAATTTGGTAAATAAGGTAGTAAAAACAGCAGCAAAACGCCAGCTTCCCGACAGGCCAACTCGACGCGAGGGTTTTTATACCAAAACGCGTTATTTATAACTAAAATACTTTTGGGGGCAGGGAATCTATCCATGCGAGGAAGTAGATCCTGTTTCAATTAAAAAACAAACCCATCAGCGTTTGTATAGCCTTCGTATACTAATTCGCAAACGAGACCGGTAATCGAAATCGCAGGCAAGATATGAAATCGCTTCCTTTTATCGAAAGGGTGCCGTTCGTAAGGAGAAATTCCCCGCGGTGCCCAACCAGTACGCCTCGCTGCATTTCGTCGATCTAGCCCAAATTTATCGCAAAAAACGAACATTTCGGCAGTAAACGCGCTGATTTTCCTTTCCCAATCAACGCGTAACTTTTTATTTCGCTAACTAGCTACGTGGTATAGCTTTTTATTGGACCACCTTTGTTCCTTTAGGCGTACCGAAATCGTCGGGATCGAAACGTATACGTGCTTTTCGAGGGCCAGCCACCATTGCATTTCGTTGAGGAATAAGCAGGGTTTATCCCTAAGCAGGTCCAGCAGCGACTGGCAGTTAAGATTAGCAAACACCTTTAAAAAACGACGTCGCGGCGGAGGGCGAGAAAGCGAGAGGCGTACGAGCAGTACCGCGTGAGGTAATTTGACGGCATTCCCAAAAGATTTCCCAGGTGGGAAAGGGTTGCCAGTGATTTTATACTTGCGTTGATAATTATAAACCCGTCGTTTATTGAGGTCGAGCGCCGCCGCTATACGTTTAGCCGGTACGCAAAGCTCGAGCAGGATGCATACGCTGTTTTTTTGCTGGATCGATAGATGTGGCGCCATTATATCGCTTTGCTGACCTCGTGGATTCAATCCCGATACCGGTAGGCGCGATTTCGAGATGCATCCTCGAGCTTTGCTTTAAACGCGCGTTGGTTGATCCGGCCAGGCCGTCACCTCAAAAAACGCGATTTTCACCGCAAAACGAGGGGGGTGGGTGGGAGTGCACCCTGGTCCGTTGGACCCATTGTGGTTTGGTTTTAAACAGACAGTTGTTGAAGATGAAAATGAGAGGCCGCCCCACTAAAATTTCCAAGCCCGCCCAATCAAGCTCAGCGATGGTGGGGGCCAGTTTTCGCAGCCCCGACATTTGGACTTCACACGCCATCTCAGTAGCAACACGCGACGCCTCGACTGTTTGACTCGGCTCTTTGCGAGGGCATACCACGCAAAGATGGAAGACGTAGACCTAGAACAGGTTAGTCGCTGCATGCACTTTTAAGTCTACGGCTCGTCCCGGAAGCCACCTCCCCGCGGACTGACCATGCATCCAAGATCCGCAAAGCTCGCCTTGATCAGCTTGAGGCGCAAAGTAGGGGCGGGCAGCAAGGCCGGCAGCGGCGGCGTTGACCACGCGAGAGGAAGTGAGTTGTCGGCCCTTGATGCTTGCGACTGCAGAACGGCTCCAAGGCTCAGCGGCGACTGACAACAATCGTCTTTTTCCTAAACAGCAAGAAGGTAAATAACGACAACTCAAAGCTGCACTGCAGTCCCTCCCCCTCCGCCAAGGCCCGACAAACAACCCTCCTTTAGTCTCGCCGTCCGCTGACCCCTGGCGCGCACTTACTTGCGCAACCAACCAAAAAAAAAAAAAAAAAAACAGCCGAGGCCCGGAACAGCGCCCTGAACCAGATCCTGCACCCGGAGGCCATGGACCGCCTCGGCCGCATCCGCCTCGTCAAGGAGTCGCGCGCGGCCGAGGTCGAAGACCGGCTGATCATGATGGCCCAGTCGGGCCAGCTGCGCCAGAAGGTGGCCGAGGACCAGCTCAAGGAGCTGCTCAACGCCGCCGCCGACAGGCAGGAGGACGAGGATGGTCCTAACCCTGCGAATGCCGTCCCCGATCCGTCTACCAGAGTGGGCACCCCGCCCATGTCCGTCCTACCAAGGCCTCGCCGGCACCAAAGCAGCCAAATCTAGACAAGCTCGACTCCCCCTGGTTAAGGTTTCAAAGACGCCCGCCAGATTTGCTGTCCGAAAGTGCCATCATCGCTCCGATTGGCCTTAACCAACCCGTCTTTATTGGACCGCGAAGCAGCAGACCAACTTTTCCCTTTCCTCGGACAGCTTTGCCGTAAGCACCTTGAGCGCTATGCCGAACTTTGGGCACGGGGGGGATTGGGTGTATGGGACGCAGGGATTTGCAGCAATGGGAATGCATATCCGGGGTGCTGGTTAAGTGTGCTGGTCAAGTGTGCGACCGACTGTGCAAATTGACAGCGGTGCAGCCGACTGTGGTTGTAACAGCGGATGCAGGTTCACAGCGGCGCAGATTGACGCGACGTGCTGCAGCCGACAGTGGGTGCAGGTTGAGCGTGCAGGTTGAGCGTGCAGGTTGAGCGTGCAGGTTGAGCGTGCAGGTTGAGCGTGCAGCAGCCACCGTGCAGCAGCCGACCGGATTGGCGGCGGTGCACCGATTGTTTAAATTGACAGCGGTGCACGGTGCAGCCGATTGTGGGGTGCAGCCGATTGTGGGGGTCGGCTAATAGTGGGTCGGTGACGTGCAAATTGACAGCGGCGCAAGCGCCGGCCGGGGGTTGATTGACAGCGGTGGAGCCGATTGTGGGTGCTGGTTGATATTGTAGTGGGCGCCGGGTCCAGATTGACAGGTGGGTTAGCGGTGCAGCCACCCGGTCGATTGATAGTGGGTGCGGCTGACAGCATAGATTGTGCGGCGCGCAGCATCGGCCGCAGATCCAGATCGTCAGTGCATACGGCGAACCCCTTGCAGTGCTTTATTTCCCAGTCGTCGATAAGGCACCATGCTTTAGTATGCGCCATACGCATTTTAAACGGTGCAATTCGGGCGGCACACTCTGCTTCGGCAGCGCAACGGTCAAAGTACCCAGTTATGTCAGTTATGTTTGCATGCTGCTTATAAATCGAGCCTCACTTCCATGGC
This sequence comes from Falciphora oryzae, assembly GCA_000733355.1. Taxonomy (NCBI): domain Eukaryota; kingdom Fungi; phylum Ascomycota; class Sordariomycetes; order Magnaporthales; family Magnaporthaceae; genus Falciphora; species Falciphora oryzae. Next base: position 268,697 of record JNVV01000017.1, read on the forward strand.
ACACGCCGCATGCTGGCTATTACACAATTCGCCCATACTGTTACCCATAGAAACCCCCCCCCCCCCAAATCTTCCTCACCGCGTCCCAGAGTTCACCGTTATGTCGGTTGTCATGATGATGTGCCCCATGCTTCCCTGTTCACCCGGCGCGAAGCTGTTTGCGCGGTCCGACGATGCGTTCGCGTAGCTGCCGGTCGCGATGCCGCCCTCGGGGCCCATCTCCCGGAGGGCCAGCTCCTCGGTGCCGATGCTCTCGGGCCGGGCGCCACGCTCGCCCGTAAAAGATCTGTCCGGGTTGGACTTTTGCGGGCCAGACAGGGTCGGGCGGCTGTAGCGGATGTAGCTGCTGCGGTCGCGGCGGCCGCTGCCGAGGCCCAGGCCCGGGAGGAGGCGCGAGAGCAGCGGGCGGAGGGTGGGCAGGTTGGACGCGAGGATGGAGACGCCGAGCTCGACGCAGGACCAAATGGCCGCGCCGATGTTGTCCCACGACGGGTCGGTGCTGATAACGCCGCTGTAAAGGGTGAAGAGCCTGTAAATGGAAACGATGCAAACGCTGGTCGAAAGTCAGCAAGGAAGGTGGGTTGGGTTATGGCGGTTGATTAGGGGGTTTCCACTTACAAAAAACCCAAACAAAAAACGCCCATTACCATAAACCTTTGCTTTTGTGGGAGCTGGAGCTTCCAAACCCAAGGCAATGGTATACAAAAAATGGCAATATCCGTGGCCATGCTCATTGTCGAAGAAAAGTACCAAATAGGCAGGGTGTCGAGGCACTTATCAGCCATACTGGGGACGATAATGCTGAAGGGCAGACACGCGAGAAAGTTGAAAACGGCTTGTACGACAGCCCAAATGCAGACGTAAATAATGAACCAAAAGCAAACAGCTTGCACGACCTTGTCTTGGAAAATGCGCCTGTATTGGAACAGGAACCCCAGCTTTGCGGCGTTCATCCCTGCGTTATAGCTGACGATGCCGACCATAAGGAACTGCAAGCGGTATTAGATGAGGGGGCGTAGGGGAGGGGAGCAGGCGGGATACCCTGGAGAGTGGAAATAATATATGAAAAAGGTACCTTCAACTGCTCCAATGTCTCGGCCATTGTAACATTTTCGACATGCCTTCCCATGCCGTACTTGACCTCGAAGCACATCGCTATCGAGTAAATGATGGACAGTACCTTTGAGGGTACCATATTCGCTTAGCAACAATTCGTTGTCCATGGAACAACACTCGACGGGAAAACTGCCGCCTGGCCGAAATCGTCAACTTACCGTGGCGATCAGAATGGCCCAGTCATCTTTGCCCACGGCCTTTAAAATCGTGGCCCGCGTGAAGAAGCGAAGCGACGTGAAAATCACGTTGACCACGATAAAGCCGATGGCAACGCCAGCCACCACCGGCCCGTTGGTCTCGGTGCGGATGTGGGTTGGAGGAGCCTCTGCCATGGCGTCCGGCGTGCGATGCTGGAGGGGCCGCGGGAGGGGTGGGCCGACCTGTACAGGCACGGCTCGTATGTTGATGGGAGGAGGGGTCCGGTCACACTGGGTGGTGCGGTCGCGGGAGGGGCTTCAAGGGAGACGTTTGTGGAGCCTGGAAGGAGCGCCCTTAAAAAGCAAATCCAAAGCGGGATCGAGGTGGTCATATCTCCGGCGGCTGCCATGATCAATCTTGCGGATCGGCAAAGTCCGCTTGTGAATCCGGGGCAGGAGTCCAAATGCGGAGAAAAGGCGTCAATCATTTCCCCTGTGGCGTCAAGGCTATAAAACAGCCCCGATGTCCCTCTAACCTTTTATGCAACAGCGGGCAGCGCGTTGATGTTAGCCGATATGGCACGGACAACGAAGCCCAATAACATAACGCTTCTTTGAAAGCAGGCTGGCGCACCGTTGACTGGACTGGGCCAAGTGCAGGAGCTGTGGATGTGACACCCAAACTAGTCCAGCGTAGGTAGCCGATACCTACCTGATTTAGTTTGGTGGCCAAAGCTGGACGAGGGCCTGAAGTGAATGGACAAAACCTTAAAGATCTTATCTCGGTTATCTGATAGCAGCCGCGGATGCCCGAGTAGGCCAGGGACCACAAGTCACCTTTGGGAGGAGCAATAAAGGCCAGCACTGTGATGGAGCGAGCCCAAAGTAAGGGTCGCGTTGGGGGCTCCTGACGAGGCGATGAATCCAACTAACTAGAAGGGAAAGATCTATCTGCCAGAGGCCCGACCACTGGAGGGCAAAGCCTCGGCCAAAAAAATAGGGCTAACAAGCCCGATCCATGACAAGCACCGCCAGTTCGCGCGAGATGGATAAAGAGAGAGTGACTGAGTGAGTGAGTGAGTATATTTAACGTCGGCTGGTCGGGATCTACCAGTCCTTGCCTCCCTAGGGACATACGACGTGCTAGCGCTACCTAAGCTTATCTCCACCAGGCTATAATGCTGCTATCGAGGAGGCTAACAAATTAAACCCGAAGGCATCGGGGTTCGGGCCGCATTCCGGCGCTCCTTGTTGGTGAGCGGGCCATCGGCAATGGGGCGGAAAGACGCCGGGGCGTTGTAAGCGCTGCGGGTGGTAGTATTCCGGTCGGCCGGCGAGTGTGCCGGAGAGGGGTAAGGCCAGGTTAGGGCGGGGGGGTCCTCGGGACTTCCCTTGGGCCCGGCCAGGGGTGCGGGGGACCAACGAGCCTACTGTTGGTCCGGGTGACAATAGCCGAGGTTGAATGGACGGATGCATATGGATGCATCCGCGGGGTCGCGACACAACGGGAATACGGGTCGGGCGTCGGGACGGTGCGGGCGCTGTTTGCGTCGCATGGGGGTTTGGCTCGCTGTGTCGGTACTCCGTGGGGGGCCTCCCGCACCGATTTGGGCTGAACTTCGGGCAGAGGGCCCGGCAGTTACATGGTTGCTGGCGCCCCAAGTGATTTCCCATTTAATGGAAGCCTCCGCAAACCAGGGCCTCCGGACTCTCACTCACCTTCTGCACTCATTTAAACCATCACCATAATCTAATAACCATCAATACCCCTGACCATTATTACACACGGACTTGACAGGAGACATCCATGAAGGCGCTTGTGTATCAAGGCCCCGGCCGCAAGGCGCTGGAGCAGCGACCCAAGCCGGAGATCAAGGACCCCGGCGACGCCATCGTCCGCGTCACCAAGACCACCATCTGCGGCACCGACTTGCATATCCTAAAGGGCGACGTGCCCGGTTGCGCGCCGGGCCGCATCTTGGGCCATGAGGGCGTGGGCGTGATCGATGCGGTGGGCCCCGGCGTCACCGCCTTCAAGCCGGGCGACCGCGTGCTGATCTCGTGCATCACCGCCTGCGGCACCTGCGACTATTGCCGCCGCGGTATGTATTCCCACTGCCGCACCGGCGGCTGGATGCTGGGCAACGTCATCGACGGCACCCAGGCGGAATACGTCCGCATCCCTCACGCCGCCACCAGCCTCTACCCCATCCCCGAAGGCGCGGATGAGGAGGCGCTGGTGATGTTGAGCGACATCCTGCCCACCGGCTTCGAATGCGGGGTGTTGAACGGCAAGGTGGCGCCCGGCTCGACCGTGGCTATCGTGGGCTCCGGTCCCGTCGGCCTGGCCGCCTTGCTGACGGCCCAGTTTTACAGCCCGGCAGAGATCACCATGATCGATGTCGACGACAACAGGCTGGACGTGGCGCGCCGCTTCGGCGCCACCCGCGCCGTCAACAACGCGGCCACCAACGCGGTGGAGGCGGTGAAATCGGGGACCGGCGGTACCGGTGTCGACACCGTGATCGAGGCGGTGGGCATCCCCGCCACCTTTGAACTCTGCCAGGACCTGGTGGCACCGGGCGGCACCATTGCCAACGTTGGCGTCCACGGCCACAAGGCCGACCTGCACCTGGATCGCCTCTGGTCCCAGAACATTACCATCACCACCAGGCTGGTGGGCACCGTCAGCACGCCCATGCTGCTGAAGATGGTGCAATCACGAAAGCTGGACCCCAGCGTGCTGATCACGCATCGCTTCACCTTGGACGCCGTCCTATCCGCCTACGACACCTTCGGCCGAGCCGCCGATACGCGTGCCTTGAAGGTGGTGATAGTTCCTGAGCACCAGCCGCCCGCGCCGGCCAGTGAATAAGGCAGACCAAAATGACCTGCGTTCGCGGGCAAGCGCAGCCGGCACCGGTATGGGTTTTGATGGACCGGCCCTTGTTACTGCGGCCATTGTGGTGTCGCTGGGCAGGCCAGGGAGACGAGATGGGATTGAATGGCGGATAGGGTTTACAAGGCAGACGGACAAACTTATGACTAGCTGGACTGTCAAGTATGTCGAAAGGGGAAGGGAAAAGGGCGAGGGGTGGGCCCGACAGGGGAGCGTAGGGCGCTCGCGTCATGGAGAATATGGCAAATCGACAAGCAGGACGAGGGAAAAAATGGCGGCTAAGCCTAGCGTTATTATCATAATCCTTATCCCATCCGTGCGTGGGCGGGGGGTCGCACTAGGCTGCTGTCCGGTTATTGTGATCGCTGCCGTCTGCATCGCAACCGTACCGTGCCTTTTGCTGTTGCGCGCCGACGAGAACTGGGAGCAGGAAGGGACGAGACGGGGCGGGCTCACCGGTGACCTTGCACGTCCGCCGCAGACTGAAGTGCACAGAGAACTTGGAGTAGCTGGACGATGGTCACGAGGCGGATGATGGGCCGCTCAATCACACGGCATAATTGCTGCTCTTAGCCCTACCTAGTTGGATCGTCAGTGGGAACTTTGGGCGTTCTTGCTGCCGCTGCGGGGTGGCAGATCAGCTGCGGCGACACGGGCGGTGTGAGAGCCGATAGGTAGGGTCGTCGAAAGTGATGGTTAGGTGGGTTGTATTAGGAAGAATTGCAGGCCCAGAGGCCGGAGGCCCTGGGTGCAAGATACTTGGCCCTCTATCAGCCATGACAGCGGGTGTTAAGGAAATGCATACAACTTGGCAATGTGCACCAACAGCAGAATGCCAAAAATTCGATAGGTTCGAGGAAGGATGCTCCTCACAGTCCACTTAGCCGTGCGAAGGGGCTGTGGTGGTGGGGCCAGCCGGAGAACTGCAGGCTCGTGCGTAGAATCCCCGCAGCCAATGAACCTGCCGCACGCGGAGCAACTTGAGTCACTCATTGATGCAAGGGGGTTCCGAAAAAGAACCCTGCGAATGAGTGCTCCAAGCCCTTTGTTCCGCTCCACCTCCCTCAGATATGCACGCGCATCGATCGCCGCCTCAAGGCCGGTTACCCGAACGCTGTTACTTTGGCCCCCGCGGTCGCATTCGCTTCAAGGGCAGCGGCGTGGAGCAAAGCTTGCGGCCCGTGGTCACCGGTACATCGCACATCCCATGCGGCTGCGGAGCAGCTCCAGGGGCATGCCCAGCGCCCCACCTGTAGGCACCCGCTTCCAAAATGCCGGAAGTCGAAAGGCAAAGAACGAAAGGGTGAGCGAGCTGTTCGAACGATCAGGTTCAATGGAAAATTCGCTGCCCGCATCCATCCACATCCGCGGCCCTTCTCCATTACTCGGTCGGATCCGGATGGTTGTGGTATGGCTTTCGAATTGCCTGCTAGCAGCTACCGCATTCGTAACTAAGTTGTGGCCTTTTGAGGCTGGGCACCTTGGGTGTGTGAGGCAAGCCACTCTTCTGCTGACTTGCTGCCTCATATAGCACGGCTGACCACTGGCTTGGAGCGGCCAGGGTTGCTGAGAACTTCCCAGCCTCGAGAAGCGACAGCGTGACGGCTCAGCCGCGACACCAGTCTCAAGCTGCTGTCCCCTGGCGGACTAGGTGGCTTAGTTGGTCTGAGGGCCTCAAGGTGGGCGGGGAGTCTGGCGGGAAAATGGTATCCGACAGGAGGGCCGTCGTCGAGACAGGCCACAGTTTTCGTCTTCTAGAGAGGATGCGCCGAGGCTCCGCACCCCGGTTCGGTGTCGACTCAGCTCCGACTGTGCACGCGGAAATGGTGACGTGGGCCAGGAGCAGAGTTTTCTTTCTACTTACGGTTTTTCGGCACGCGACTCCAAACCCGACTGGAGGTGCGCATCGCCGAAGCCCGGAGGCTCGACGCCGCCAGCACTGCGAGTGACAGTGATGCAGCCGACCTAAGAAAGCGCTGGAAGTTTTGGCGTACTACCAGACACCGCCACCACCATAACAAACCCCCGCCGATGCCACCAAGCCGTTCGAGGCATGCAGGATAAAACTCCTTCCTCGCGCCCCGAGGAGGTCGTCAGAGAAGGAACGTCGGTCGATACCGAGGAGCGGCTTGACCCAGTTGCCTGTGTAGATGAATACGCTCGTTACAAAAGTGCACGTATCCGGCACGGTCGACCCAAAAATCAGGATGACCGTAAAGAGCCAGTGACCATTTTGGGGGTAGATGGGATGGGTAGAGGGAGAAGAGGGGCGGGCGATTCCATACCAGCGTCGCACGTCTAAACAGGGAGTGCAGGCAGACAGAAAGCAAGCGTGGTGGGTGGGTAGGCTTGCTTGGAAGGATAAAAGTATGTATGTTGATAAAGCGATAACGAAACGCGAAATTCTATCCACGGATATAGCCGAGTTTAACCAATTATAATGCATGTATGACATGTCTATCCGGTACGATACATCGTTGGCACCAAGGGGCTCGCGATCGCGTTTGGGGGGCCGGGATATAACGCCGAAAAATATGGCCTGAAGGCTTACGGAGACGCCTCGTTCGCCAACCGCTTCCGCACGAGGGCATCTACAGGCGACCTGGTGGTGATGCTAGCAGGAGGACCGGTTTATTGGCAGTCCAAGAAGCAGATGCTCGTCACTACATCAACAAAGGCGGAGTTCGTCGGCCTCCTGCCTACCGGACGTGCTCTACTTTGGGTCAACGGCATCCTCAGCGAGACGGGCTACCCTTAGCGGGAGACCCTGGTGGGCGCACGCTAATAGTGCTCAACACATATGCTACAGTGCTGAGCCCCCCGGAGTCGGCCCGCAGCCGGATAATCAACTTACGCTACAAGTGGGTGATCGACGCTGTGATCAGGCCACTGCACGACAGCACCCATTGGAACCCAGGTGGTTTCTGCGATTTAGCCGGTTAACTGACGAGCAAGTGTCCCATTATCGAGCCATTCTAGCTAAAGCAGCTGATCATTGTGTTCCAGACTCTGTCTCCTGTCCAGGAGCATCGAATACAGACTTTGCGTTTGCGTACCCAATGACATTGCCAAAGTGAGTGACTGAATACCCACCAGCTTTGACCCCCCTAACCACAGTACTTCTCGCGCTAGCCGCCTGCGCAACGATGTCACCGTAGTGTCCGCGAGCGTTGCCTTCCAGTACGACGTCGGAAAAGAGATTGGGACGCTGCTGGGCCTCAGTTTGGAGAACCGCTCTGAGCATCTCGTCGTCGTCCCCGATGGCCTTGTCTAAAAGAGCCAAGCTCTCGGTGTCCAAGCCCCCGACCTCGCTTTTACACATCTGCTTCTGAGCATCGCGGGTTGAGGGAAAGAGCTCCACCAGCTGGCTTGTGAGAGCAGAGATCGTCTCGATCAGGTTCTGGAACGCGCCTTTCTGATAAAGAGCCCATTTGATCCGGTCTCTCACTCTAGGCTTGACGCGCCGGTCGACCATTCCGCGCATATGCTTGTGCAGTGTCTGAAGCGCGCCGCTCCCTTTGCAAAGCTGCGTATCCGTGTCCAGAAGCTGAAGCTTCTCGGGCTTGGCGATTCCCCTGTAGCGCGCCGAGGTCCGCATCGCGGAATCGAAGGCTTGCCGGATTTCGAGAAGCCAGCGGTAGGCCGTCTTGACTTCTTCTTCATCGTAGCCGTCGCTGCGAAACTTCGTCTCTGGATCCCCGATGCCCATGGATGCCCCCCAGCGCGTCAGTCGCATCTCAGAGGCTTCAAGTTGGCACCATGTTCTTTCAAAGTCGTCCTCGAAATCGCGTCCGAACTGTATGTACCCAAAGCATTGGACGCAGGTTGCGAATGCCCCGGGAATGCCGGCTACGGCAAGAGCGAGGCTGACGGGTTCCATTGGTCGCTGTATAAACAGCGTGCTAGTACGTAGGCGTTTTGGGCCAGCGGATGTCGCCCAGGTCCCAATGGGGGGTGAGGGACAGAAGAGAGGAGCCGGCCGGAACAACTGAGCGCGAGAGGCAGGCTATGCAAGATATAAGGACTGGTTGCCCGGCACGCAATTCGGTGGGCGAGGGTCTATATAATCCATCACAATGCACGCATGCAACAAATTAGAAGGCCTGAAGAGTGTGTGGTGGGCCAACTTGCAGAAGACAGGCGACTGATGCAGCCATTGGGCCTCGCACTCTGGCCAATCGGACAGGATAAAAAGGGCCACACTAGGCAGCCTCCAACAGCCATGGCCTGTTCTTTGCACACGGGCGTATGCCATGCCTAGGCCCACAGAATGGTGGGTTGTGATTGTCGGGTGGTCTGCAGCGATTATTACCATCCTGGGTTCCAATAGGGGCTGTCGTGCGGTGGCCCGACTGATACGTGTACTAGGCGGATGCCACCCAAAGTTGCAGCTGGTGTTGCAGCATAATGCAGAGGCATTCGAGGCGGGGCATGTGGAAAAAGTAAGCGATGCCCTGGGGCATGTCTGCCTTTGAATGGGCAGGCTGAGCCACGCTGAGCCACGCTTCGTACGGGCTCCCTCCATTGCTCGGGCAATGCACCGCCAGGGTGGTTGCACCGGGACGTGGATGATCTGGAGGTCAAATGCAGCCCTGCCCAACGAACAGCATCAGTGTCCTTCCACCGCATTCTCGCTGCCGGCCCGCCACTCATATTCTTGATCAAAGGCGAATCCCATTCGGCTGGTGGCCGCGACAACCTGGTCGCTCGCGATGAGTACGCGATGCAGAAAAGGACTCATTGAAACACTCACGACCAAAGCAATCGATTGCACAATTACCTACAATGTCTATTCTAATGCGCGACACTGCCGTCCAGGGGAATGCTAGAGTTCACGTCGGAAACAATGTCTTTCTACCTGCGGAAAACGCAACCCCAAAGTCCCACCGGGTCATCCCGTTCGATCGCAACCTGAATGTCGTCGTCCGCGATGGCATCTTCGCGGAGCTCGAAACACTGCTTCCCCCGTCCACCGGCTGCCGCAGCGCCGCCCTCTGGGGTCTTGGCGGGTCTGGGTAAGTTAAAGCGGCTGGCATTTTAAAGGGCAATGCTGGCGGAGGCAATGCTGACGGACCCAGAAAAACGCAGGTCGCACTCGAGTACGCCTGGCGCCGCGCCGAGGACCCCGCCTGCTCTGTCTTCTGGGTGCAGGCGGATGACGAAGCCACGTTCGCGCAGAGCTACAAGAAGATTGCGGAGGAGCTGGGTTTGGGAGGCGTCGAAGGCGAGAAACTCCTGGCGGCTGTGCAGAAGCGGATCGAAGCCGAGCCGTGCTGGGTGCTCGTCCTCGACAATGCGGACAACCTTAATCTGTTTGGCGTCGGCCAGACCTCGGCAACGACCGGCCTGCGTGGCTTTGTCCCACGCGCCGTGTCAGGGACGGTGCTGTGGACGAGCCGTGACGAGCGGATTGGCGGACTCGTCGGACCACCGCGGGCGATCAACGTGGCTCGCATGACAGACAAAGAGGCGATGGCACTACTCGAGAGAGTCCGGGGCAAAGCCGTTGGCGACGAGATGGACGACGCGAAAGCCCTCCTGTCCGAGCTCGATTGGCTGCCACTCGCTATCTCGCAAGCCGCGGCATACCTGTGGTTGAACAAGATGCCGATCAAAAGCTATCTATCCAAACTGCGGAACGGCAAGAAGCGCTGGGAGGTGCTTAAGCAGTCACAGTTCGACCCGCATCGCCGGTACGACGTGCCAAACAGCATCCTTGAAACGTGGGCCATCTCGATCAAGCAAATCCGGGGTGAGAGCAGCATGGCATACAACATCCTCCACGTCCAGGCTTTCTTGGATAACGAGAACATTCCGTTTGAATTGATCCAAAAGGCGGCGACATTAGGCGACGTTGATGGCGTCGACGACGAGGACGTCTTTACGGCTGCTGCCCGTCTCCAACATTTCTCCTTCTTCACCAAGCGTACAGACGGGCTTGTGTACGATATGCACAAGCTCGTCCAGGAGGCGGCACGGTACAGCCTAAAAACGGAGGACGCGGCGCATTTCGCGCGGGCGGCTCTTCGGGTTATGGCAGATCTGTTCCCTGAGCGGCGGCGGGAGCTGTGGGACACGTGCGAGAAGTATCTTGTGCATGCGCAGCGGGTGGGCGAGTGGGCGGAGCTGTCTAGGCAGGCAGTGGAAACGTCGGCGCTTTTGACACGTATCTCAAACTACCTTTTCGACTGCGGGAGGTGGAGAGAGAAGGAGCCTGTGGATGTAAAAGCGTACGAGCTTAGGAAGACAGCGCTAGGCAAAAGGCATCCCGATACGATCCGGAGCATGGCAGAGCTTGCAGCGACATACCACGGCCAAGGGAGATACGACGATGCCGATAAGATCCAAGTTAAGGTGTTGGCACTGCGGCGCGAGGTGCTAGGCGAAAAGCATCCCGATACGATTTGGAGTATGGCGAGCCTTGCAACGATATACCACGGCCAAGGGAAATACGACGATGCCGAAAAGATCCAAATCGAGGTGTTGGCACTGCGGCGCGAGGTGCTAGGCGAAAGGCATCCGTATACGATTTTCAGTATGGCGAACCTTGCAGCGACATACCAGGCCCAAGGGAAATATAACACTGCCGAGAAGATTAAAGTCGAGGTGCTAGGCGAAAGGCATCCCGACACGATTTGGAGTATGGCGAGCCTTGCAACGATATACCACGGCCAAGGGAAATACGACGATGCCGAAAAGATCCAAATCGAGGTGTTGGCACTGCGGCGCGAGGTGCTAGGCGAAAGGCATCCGTATACGATTTTCAGTATAGCGAACCTTGCAGCGACATACTACGGCCAAAGGAAATACGACGATGCCGAGAAGATCCATCGAGACGCTTTAGCATTACGGAGCGAATTTCTAGGCGAGAGGCATCCTGATACACTTGTTAGTATGCACTACCTTGCACAGACACGGTACATGCTGGGCCGGAAAAGAGAGGCAGCAGAGATGATGGACGAGTGCTGCGAGCAGCGGCGCGTTGTTTTAGGCGCGGACCACCCGGATACGCGAGAGTCTGAGCGTGAGCTAGTTGCGTGGAAGGGAGCGGCGTCAGAGATGATGGATGAGTGCTGCGAGCAGCGGCACGTTGTTCTAGGCGCGGACCACCCGCGTACGCGAGAGTCTGAGCGTGGGCTAGTTGCGTGGAAGGGAGCGGCGTCAAAGGGGGGTTCATTTCGGACCAGGCTTTCAAAGTACCTCGGTTTCTAGCGAAGTAGCAACCCTTTGTATATCACGATCTGGCCGGTCTGGAGTGCAGGAGAACGAAACGAACGCGATGGCTTCGTTCCGATCCGTCGCGTCAGCGCGTTCTGCCGCGTATTATGGGCGCGGCGGTCTCAAAACGCATCTGTGCGGCCAGCCGGCAGTTCTGGTCAAGGTACCTACTATTGCGTGTAACGCTTTACCAATAAGTCGTACAACTGGACCTGGCAGGTCCGTCGGCCAAGCAGATCAAATACAAATAACATCACCAGATTGCCGGCCGGTTTCTGTCTTCCAGGCGGTCCAGACTGATGCATGACGACCGGAAAGACGCATTAGCGCAGAGGCCACAATCCCCGCTGGGGGAACTGAGCCGCGTGCACGAACACTCGGCTCGCGCCAAAACGTGTACGGAACTACCGAGTTCAAGACCGACGTCGCGTTCCGCGTCGTTCAACGCGGCCGTTTAGTGCTGTGCGGATGTACATGTTGCACGAACCCACGTTTTCCTCGTATACCGCGCGACAGGCGGGTGTGCTTTGCAGGGTCAGTGCATCGCGACAAGGGCGTGGCTAAGTAAACCTCGTTTTCAGGATGGCGTGTATAATATACATCTTCGCAAACAGTGGAATGGGTTCTTTTCGCAGCCGCTACGCTGTGTTGCACCTTGCGAAACAACCTTGTATCTTGACATCCATATTCGACTCTGTCTTCCTGCATGTGCTTGAACTGCGTGGCTTTTCGATTTTTGCTTCCCATACGCTCCGGCCCATCTCAAGGGCTGAACAGATGTGCGAAGAGCAGATAGGACAAGAGGTAAAGGCAGACAAGGATGCAGCTGCCAAGGCAACTGCGTCGGCTTCACCATCGCATCTTCACCGCCTCTTCGCGCTTCAATGTGCGGTTGAAACGATGCACCTGCCAATCGAGGCACAGGAAGGAAGCAGGCGGAAGACAGGCTGCTATTACTTATTGTCGGCGAATACACTGCGGGCAAGAGCCAGGGCAGCAACGGGCAGCAGCGCGCAAGGAAGGAAAAAAGAAAGGGGCGGGGGGTGGACATACTGAGGGCCTCATCGCCTCTGCCTCAGCCGCATCCTGTGCCAAATAGGTCGTTTAGGCAGGAACTGGCCTAGATCGAGGAGAGGCTTGCATGGGCCGAACAGAAAGTCTCACTCAGCCTCGAGCTGAACGCCACCTCTATGTCCGCTGCCGTCCAGCTGTACGATACTGGTGGTCGGCGCCACAGAAACCTGCTAAACCGGCAGCTCGCTCAGCAGCCGCCCCCACCCGACTCCACCAGGAGAATCTGCGCGTCAAGAGTGGGCAGGAACTGGCGGTTTGCACCAGCACCTCGACGAATGTGACACCCCCGAAGTTGCCGTCCGGTTGGAAGGCAGAAGGCGGGTTAATATCCAGCATTGAGTTCGGGTTCGTCAGCCTGGTGACCAGGTAACTGTAAGCTGTCCACGACGCCGGTTGTGTCGAACAGGCGCGCGTCGAGTTCCGCGGCCCAGCGCGACTGGACCTTACTTCCGCCACCGGGGCTGAACCGCCGGCGCAGTGAGACGCACGGCCTTAATGGTCGTGCGGTTGAATGCCGGGAGAGTGGCCAAAGAGCCGCGAGAAGTTCCAGTGAACCGAAAGGTAACAGCCAATGAGTTGGAAGGCAGACACGGACACGCCTTTAACCAACGCTTCGCCCGTAAGATCTGCAGGTGGGCCAAGATATATTCGGGACGTTTTCGTCCCGGGATACCTCAGCGGTCGGTCATGCCGCTGGATGAAAGTCGGCCTCACTGCATTCTCTTCCGATTACACTAATCCGCGAGGCTACCTCTCCGCTAGCACCTCTGGGTCATTCCGAGCTTCTTCACAAATACCCTTCATCCGAGCGTATAGTCCTTGGTCTTCTCGCTTCCACTTCCTCCCATCTGGAAACACGACTCTTCGCAGCCGACCTACCCAGGGAATTAATGGTTGGTAGTATTCGCTGAAGAAGTCCGTCATGGTCTTGTCAAAAACCCCATCGTCAGACACCGTGCCCAGTTTCTCCTTTGCCAACAATTCCATGCTGGTGTAATTCCACTGGTCAAACTCAGGAAGGACTCTGCTTTTATATGGCCCGTAGTAGTGGACGCATATCCAGAATAGGACCCAAAAGAATGACTTGAGGTCGTGCATGAAGGAATGCTGCTCGCCGAGAAGCGCCCCGATTGCCATGAACGCCCGCGTACCGGTTTTGCCCTTTGCTCCGGAGGCGTCTTCTCGTGGCTGTCTTACGGCGAGGCCCACGTTGCTAACCCGCGACTCATCAGGCGCAGAGCCTCTGCGGAGCCTGCGGGAGCGGAGATCTCAACCAGGACATGACGCTCGTGCAAGCTCGGAAGAGACGATTCGGCGCGACAGCCGGAACTGATCCGCGGCCCCGAAGCGAACACGATTGACAGAGGCGGACTCGCGACAGCGTGGAGTTGAGGACGAGGAGGCATAGCACGGGTGTAAAGTTCATGGCTAATGGAACAATATATACAGACGATTTTATACCACCCGGAACCCCAGGCTCCTGGGCGATCCACCTCGTTCCTCCGAGATTTCGTCGGACCTCTCCATCGCGAAAACCACCCATTCGTTTCCGAGTGGCTGGAGTCGGTCCCGGAAGCACGCTGCCGGTCGGGTAACTATCTTTTCCGCTCAGCCGACCTTACGAGAGCTCTCAAAGACCGGTGTCCGACATGGGTAATAGAGGGGATGCCGATGGGTATGCGGTTCCGCCGACGCCGGCGTTTATTGGGGCCCAGTCGTACCGAGGAGATGCGGATGCCGGATCGGTTGCGCCCTCGGACCTTACCGGTGCACTTTCCGGATCAGGGCGGTTATCTGGGCGGAATCTCGTCGAGGACCCATACGATCGGGACATGAACTTGGCCGCAAACAACGTCTTGCTCCGTTCCTGGGAAGGGGGGCAAAGGTTAGGAAACCCATGCCCGCTCTATGCCTGCTTGCTCATCAAGACAGCACCATTGGCCTGTCTTTGACGCGCAGTCTGTGTTCATCACGTCGGAAATTAGGTTCCGATCGTTCTGACCTTCGAGGCGCCGGCCGGATCCCCGAACGAGTCGAGCACGGGAGACTTTATGGCCCACCAACGTGCCTAGTTTGAGTAAGTAATGACGTTTCCAAGACGGGGAAGAGAAGGTGAGCGGCGTTTCCAAGGATAAGGCACCCCGTCAGCTATCCCGGATGGCAGGCTTTCAGGCCGATATTCGACGGATGCGGTGGCTTGGGACGAGTGCAAGCTGCATGCAACTCGTAAGGTAAGCCTAAAGACTTGTCGGATCCTTTCACGCCGTTATAATGAGAGTTGCTTACCAGTCAGCTTATATAAAATAGTAACCTGGACACTTCGGGAACACCCCTAAGCGCGGTCCAAAAGTATAAAGTTCCTCAGCACCCTACGACGCATAGAAGTAGCAGACATATAAGAAATTTAGTTACAGGACGTCCAATTTATCGCTTGACTCCCTTTTAGGCCTTCCTCCCTAAGGGGAAAGATGTCTTCTGGAAAGACTTCTGGAAACCGGAAAAATAGCCCCCGTCCTGACAAACAGCCGAAGGCGACTGTTGACCTGGCTACAGCTGACCTGGCCTGCTGGTACTCAGGCGGCAGCCGTAGCAGATTCCGCCCGTTCCAAGTGACACATGCCTGATTAGAACTGATTCCTTACATTTCTGCATGTGTAGAGCTTGCTATTCCGTAACTACCTACCTACCTAGGTAGTCAGCGAGCTGTCAAGCCTGTTCAGGCCCTATTATGCCCTTGCCGCCGCATTCTGCTGGCAGCCATCTGGGCGTCAGGATCGGGCCGTCAGAAGGAAGCGGAATCCACTCGATTATCCAAAGCAAGCACACTACAAACGTGGCAACCACCAAAGAGCACAAGCATAGCAAACGCCCAAAACAGCACCACCAAGAAGGACTATAACGCCTATCGCCCATGTCACTACTCGCGGTCGGCCCTGGTCGACAGTCTTTTATCCCTCATCCCCCTCTTCACCGACCGGCGCAAGCTCCTCCGCGTCCACCGTCACGGTCTCGCTCGGGCTGTCCGTAACACCCTCCACCTCCGCCGTCGCCCCGTCGTCGGCAGCGCCGCCGCCATTGCCTAAGACGAGGGCGTCCCCACTGATGTGCCTTTCTCGGCGGCCTAAATGCGTAACATAACTAGGTGGGTACAAAGAGTGTGTGTCATTTACGCTCGCGTGACTGTGAACTTCTTGCCAGCCTCTCCTTGCAGCTTGAGCACGGCCCCTTGTCCGACCCCGTCGACTTTAATAGCTTGCGCCGTTCCCGAATTCGCAGCAGCATCCCCGATGGGCACGTCGCCCAGCATGACCCAGGCCGTGTTACCTTTCACGCTCGTGATGACCGCCCTCGTTAGCTTGGCGTCGGCGCCCCAGGACGCCTCGACCTCGAACCCGCCGCGCGCCAGCAGGCCCCTGAAATAGCCTCCGCCGCTGGACGCCCACTGGGTCGGGATGGCGGGGATGAGGCGGATGAGGTGGTGTGCGTTCTTGCCGCCGTTGGAGTCGCCCACGAATGCGGGTTTGAGGCCGCGGGCGTCGCTCACCACCACGGAGGCGTTGGAGGGAAGCGCGACGAGCTCGTGGCTTTGAAGGAGGGCTTCGACGAGGGTGGAGCCGCCGTAGTTGCCGTCGAGCTGGAATACCGAAGGGGGGTTCATGTCGAGCATGGAGTTGGGGTAAGTCAGGCGGGTGAGGAGGTACTTGTAGCTGTCAGCCACCCCGGCGCCATCCAAGAGGCGTCCGAGAAGGGCGACGGCCCAGGCGCGGGACCAGCCGGTGGAGCCACTGCCGTTGCTAAGTCGACGGCGGACGGCCGCCCTGGCGAGGTCGAAGGAGGTTCGGTTGGCCGAAGTGATGCGGCTTCCGGGGAAAAGACACCAGAGGTGGGAGAAGTGGCGGTGTCCCGGTTCGTTCTCGGTGAAGTCACGGTACCACTCGGCCAAGCCGCCGTATTGATCCTTGCGCAAGGGCATAAGGCGGGCCCGCGCAGCCATGAAGCGTCGCGAAAGGGCACCTCCGTCGCTGGCGCCGATGATCTTTTCCATCTCCAGCATCTGGCCCGCTAGCTCCCAAAGGAGGCAGTTGTCCATGGTCGGGGCGATGGACATGGCGACGACCTGCCCACCGTTGGGCGCGCGGTATCGCTGCTCGGGCGAGACGGACGGGTTGCTAACCAGGTAGCCGTTGTATTCGGTCAGGAAGTCAAGGAAAAAGGAAGCGACATCGCGCAAGACCGGGTAATAAGCTTTAAGGACTTCCGAATCTCCCGTAAAATCGTAGTGCTCGAAGATGTGCGTTACCAACCAAGCCAGGCCGCTGGGCCAGAATGTCGAACCCGTGTCGTTATCCTGGGGTGCGCAGTCTCCCCATAGGTCCGTGTTGTGGTGGCAAACGGCGCCCGACATGTTGTACATCCTTTTGGCCACATCGCGGCCGTTTTCCTGCATCCGCTTGAGGTGCTTAAACATAGAGTCATGGAGCTCCGGCATATCTGCGAGGCATTGTCAACACAAAACCCATTTCCAGTAAGAGTTGGGCTGCTTCGTATGTAAAAGGGAAAAGCATACTCGTGACAAGTGCGGGCCAGTAATTCATTTCCAAGTTGATATTGATGGTGAATTTAGACCCCCACGCCGGATTGGGGCTGTCGTTCCAGATGCCTTGCAGGTTCGCCGGCAGCGTTCCCGGCCTCGCGCTCGCGATAAGCAGGTAGCGGGCAAAGTACCAGTACAGCGTCGAGATCTCCGGGTCGAACGTGTTGGCCAAGCCACGGAGTCTATCCGCCGTGGGCTTGGACTTTTGCGCACTGGACGAGGTACCCAGGCTGAGCTCGACGCGGCCCGCCAGTGCCTTGTAATCTTTGATATGGTCAGCTCGAATAGCGTAGTAGCCTTTCGCGGACGCGCGGGCGAGGTCGGCAAGAACGGCGGACTGCAGGTCGCCCTTTGCCTTGCGGAAAGTTGTCCACGCCGACCAATAGATGACGGCCGAGTCGGCGCCGTCGACGGTGATGGTGTCTCCGGACTTCCTGACGGTGCCGCCCGTGGTGACGACCTTGGCTCCGGCGGTGAGAGAGATGGAGTTGCCGCCGCTCATGACGATGGTGTCGCTGCCAGGGGCGCTGGCCGAGTTCTGTCCGGAGGCGAGCGTCTGGCGCAAGTCGAAGGACACGGCGCCGCTCTTGCTAGCCGAGATCTGGACGGCGATGATATCGTCGGGGAAGCTGGCCAGGTACTCCCTTTTGAAGGCCACGCCACCTACGGTGTAGTAGACCCCGCCGATGGCCTCCCCCAGGTCCAGCCATCGCTCGTAGCCACCAACCGATCCCGAAGCTCCTTTCATTGAAATGCTGAGTCTGCCAGGGTAGTCGTAGTTGCGCATCGAGTTGGGCGTCCCGGCGTAGTTGGTTGACGCGACACTATGTGCGCCGTTGAGGTCGTTGTTCACGATCATGGAGCGGATCCGGCCCAGGTTGGACAGGGCGTTGCGGTTAACGCGGTCCATCTTGGCGCCGGACCAGAACGAATCCTCGTTGAGCACAATCGTCTCAGAGGTGGCGCTGCCGGGGAGCGAGAAGCCAAGACGCCCGTTGCCGATGAGGAAGCTGTCGCTGTAAGTGGTGCCGGCCGACGTCTGCCACATGCGCATGGGGTTGGATGCCGAGTTGGGCGGCGTGATGTCTGCAGCAGTGGCGCCGACCGTCATCCAGCCCGCGGCCAGCGCCGAAGCGAAGGCCTTGAGTCCGTCCCGAACCGAAGGCATAGTGTCTTAGCGAAGGCGCGTGCGCGCGTCGGTATGTCAGTGCCCAGGTGTCTGCCATTCTGGGCCCATTTATAGCTCTGGTGGTTGCCAACCCCTATATTTATATCGAACCATAGTACACAGCTCATATCTGTCACAGCGAGTGCATAACCACCATGCGGGGAGTGCGCATGCGAGCTCGGGCAATCTTCAACCGATGTCCGCCATCGCGTGGCAAATGCAAGGGCCCGACGACCCAAGCGGAGTCTTGGGTGTTCGCGATGAGGGGTCCCGATCTGGCACTATAGTAGTTCCGCAAGTTCATGTGTGTTTCTTTTTTCTTTTGTTAATTGTGTTCTACTCGACCGTACACGACTGTAAGTCTGGGTTTCAACTACCGGAACGGGATTTACCCGGATCAGACGGACCACGAGCGCCGCCGCTTCGGCCGGCTATCTCTACATGCTCCCCGAGACGAACTGATGCGGGGAACGAGGGGAAAACAAACGAATAACAGGGATGAGCCGACGGGGAGGCCAGATTTATTAAGGGAAAGTACTCCCCCAGATTTAGTTTATCACCCGACGGACGCAAGATTTTCCCAACGGTCTCTTTAACGGCCCCGCTTTTGGTATCCCTATACATCATAGGAGGGCGAACAAGATAGCGATTCGTGGAGTTTTGGCAGAGAAGCTCGCGAATGGGCGCGAAGTTTTCCACTTCGCTAGCCAATTTTGTTCGCCTCCGGTAATTTGACGACGGTGGTATCCATAGCTATGGAAGGATATGCGGAGGCCACAACACCGGCTGCGAGGCGATGGAGCCCACGATGGCACAAAGAGATGACACCCGCGGGGACGGTTCTTCCACGGAACTAACAGGGATTAAAGTGTGTGGCCAAAAGGTTCAAAGTGGTGATTGTTTGCGAAACACGCTACTGTCCATCTGTCCATTCTTATTCTGTCCGTGTTCTCGTTCTTAAGATGGCCGATCCCCCATTCGACCTAAATCCCCGCGAGGAAAAGGAAGGCTACCGCAGCATCTGCTGCGTAGCATCCACGCGGTAGTTCTCGCTCCGCTCCATCAGCCTACGGTGACTGATGGGATCTCTAATACTGGGGCAGAAAGACCGGTCGACACAACGATCTAGGCGTCGGGCTCCGAGACTCCGAAAGGATGGGCGAGAGGGCAGCTACCCGGGCGCCTTTGTCTAGTCGCTTGTGTTCTCCGTCTAGCCGCGCAAGGGAACGAGATCCAGAAAAAAACGGCGAGGCGGACCAGCGCCACATGGTTTGGCTCTTTGCTCTTCGAAATATGAACCGAGCTGTGTGGCACAAACCTCTATTGTTGCCATTGAACGCAGTTCTCGGCAAGCAGGCTAGCTCACCGACCAGCGGATAACGTGGCGTCGGATGGCCTCTTGAAGTACGCAGCACTACTCCATGCGCATATGAGGGCCAGAACCTCGAGAACTAGCATCACCACGACCGTGGGAGTCAACGGAGACTTCTCGTCGCTATAGGGCCACTTATGCGCGATAGGGCGATGGGCTTGCTTACGGGATACGCGAACAGCCAGGGAGGGATGAGGGGCAGGATGTAGCGGTACACGATACGGTCGCGCCACCCGGCGGTCCACGTCAGGAAGCGGACCTGGTCCTGGCCCTGCTGGACCATGTAGGCGACCCGGTCGCGCGACGAGTGCTGTAGGTCCTTGTATGCCGCCTCGAGGCTTTCAACCGGCCAGGACGGCCGGGTCGCCAGGTCCGGCCCGAGGTGGTCCTGTAGCGCGTTGATTAGCGACGCGCACGAGTCTATGCAGGTGTTGTCGCCCATGCCCGCGAGGGGGTTGAACCTGTGCGCCGCGTCGCCGAGGATGCAGATGCGGCGGAAGCCCCATTTGCGCATCGTGTAGTGCGGTAGCGCTGTTATGCCGATGCGCGTTATGTGGTCGAGCAGGTCTCCCATCCTGGAGCCGTTGTTCCCGTAGACGATGTCCCTGAACTTCCCGACCACCCTTAGTTGCTCCACCTTGGTAAACGGGGAATGGCGTCGACGGCGCACCTTTGATGCTCCTTGGGCAGTGGCCAGCTTAGGAACGGGTAACACTCGCCCTCGGACCCGGTGAAAACGAGTGCCTGCTTTCCTGGCAGATCTCGGACGCGAGGCTGCCGCTGGCCGTGGTCGAGAACGAGTTTAACCGGTGGACTCTGCCGGGCCTGCAAAAGCCCACGGACGCACTGCAACCCTGGCTTTCCTCCACAGAAATCGAGCTGCTCAACGTTAAGCAGTGGTCCTTCTTCACCCCTTTCTTCGCATGAGAAAGACGGCACCGCGAGGCACTATCCGGTCGCTGAGAGCGGAATCCTTTACACTTTTTACCCAACAGCATTTTTACGATACATGTTTTACCGCATACCTGGTTAATTTGCACCGCCATTTGAAACCTGGAATTATATAAATTTTAAATTGTTTGCAGAATTCAAAAGAAGCTATATACTGGGTGAAAAATAGCGGTAGGGCCACGTTGAGGAAAAAGGAAAAAGCAATCTTTTTTTGGTTCATCTTGATAGATGTTATGAACGGAGGGAGGCTACTGAGGGGCCGTGGGAGTCATGCCGTCCTCGGGGTTGCAAAGCTCCAGGTTCCCGGTTACCTGCTCGCGGCAAAGCTTGGTGGGCTTGCAAACGGCCTTGTTGAACTCGGGAGCCCACACGTAATATTTTGAGCAGGCTTCGTTCGTCCACCACCCGGCGACATCCGAAGTCCAATCGATGTAGGCAAAGCACTGTAACGGCGTGTCAGAAAAGAATAATAATAATAATAACCAGAAAAAGGCCACAAGAGATTTACCCAGCCCGCGGGCGTGCTCTGCCCGTAATTGTTGAAGCACAGGTCCCCCTTCGCGAGTTCGCCAGCGGCATTGGCGCAGGCACAGAGGTGCGAGTCCCGGTCGAAGACACTGCCAAGCCCCGGACGGAACCCCGGAATTCGTTAGTTTGGGATTCGCACATAGTTTTTCTCTCCCCCTTTGACGCCGATGGAGTAGGACTGCACGTGCGCGTGGGAAAAGTTGTGGGGAGGAGGATGGGGTACATCAACATACGGTGCGGGCGAGCTAGCCTGGGGCGCGGGGGCGGCCAGGACGGCGGGCAGA
Organism: Falciphora oryzae; assembly: GCA_000733355.1. Classification (NCBI taxonomy): domain Eukaryota; kingdom Fungi; phylum Ascomycota; class Sordariomycetes; order Magnaporthales; family Magnaporthaceae; genus Falciphora; species Falciphora oryzae. Next base: position 290,038 of record JNVV01000017.1, read on the forward strand.
GCCAGGAGACAAGCGACGGAGAACTTCATGGTGGGCAGAAAGGTAGGCAGACAAAAAAAACACGAATATTGGAGCTAAGGGTGATGATAATGAAAATGCGTTGGAGTCGAAAACTTGGGAACAGTGGTGGAAAAAACAAAGCAGAAGATGTTCAACGTCGATGTCGAGGCCCGTAGTTATATATACCACGGTTCAGTATTCCGCGCCCCTTATCCATACCGACATACCAACACGCATGTTAACCCATTGTCCGCCACCCCGACAGATCGGAGAGAGCGACGTTGGAGAGCAAAGCGATGGTTCATGCGTATTCAGCATTTCATCGGCATCCAAGGATGGGGAGCAAGGGCGGGGTTGACGTTATATTGAATCCAACGCTGTCAAGCGATGCAACGCCAGCTACCTTCCTTGCTAGGCAATCTGAGCCGAAGAACCCTCCGGGCAGCGCTATCAAGGCGACGGATCAGAGGCCGGCAATAAAGAAAATGGGTCGACTGCCGCGAGCATCCTCGGTACAATTGCTTGCTGCTGCCCCTTACGGCTGCGGCTGCCCTTTTATGCGATGCTTGCAAATTGCAATCCATCCCCAAAATGCAAAAGGACGTGGTGTGCTACGCTACTCTGCAATTACAAATCATGAGATGCAAAGCATAGCCGTCCCCGAAAATTACCGAGTAAAAGCGTCGTCGTATCCTTGCTACTTTTTCGATGCCCAGCATAGCTTGTCAAGGGCCTTGGTTTCCAAACTGTTCGCCACCGTTCGGGATGACCAAAGCACACGTATATAGGTACCTATAAACATATATCGCGCGCGTCAACGGGCCAATGGACAGCCCCACGCTGTTGCCAGGATCAAGCAGATGCCCCGCAGATTGCCGCCAAAATCGACAAACGTCGGGTCGGGGAATGTCCTTGCTTGAGATAAGCGTGGCCACGGCCGATGTAGGTCTTGGAAACGGAGAGTTTGTGCGAACACGTGCCGTCCCTGCCCGGCAAACTGTTGGCGGCTACCCACAGTGTCGGCCTCGGTCCGTCCCGAGCGCGAGCCGCTAATTTTTCTTTACCTGGCCGCTTGTCGGAGACGCTTGTGTTGCACTGCCCAGTAAACATATGGAAATACAGAGACCACCTGGCCAAATGTCAACTGGCCGTTCTCCTCACTTGGCGCATGGCTCGTCGGCGACGCACCTCACCCGGCAAATGTGGCCCCGTCAAAGGTTGTGTGATTTGCCACTGTCCACTACATCTCGCCTGCAGGAGGAGGGGAACGGGAACGTCGAAACCTGCCTACGATAGCCGCTTCCCAGTTCTTTTGCGGCTTAGAGGGCAGCTTTTGGGTGGGCCGCATTATGGAGGAAGTGCTGTCTCGCTACCTGCCTGCTTAGGTAGGAGAATTCATGTATGACGTCGATATCGGGTTTTTTTTGGGTGTTTGCGCTGCCGAGCCAAGTTCGATTGAAGACCATACCGACCTCAACCTACTCCTGCTCTGAGAGACAAACGCCATAAAATGTGACAATTAGAATGCAACCCAAAAAGGCAACCCAAAAAAGAAGATGGCTCAGAAACGTCAAAACGCCAACGCCGTCGCCATTTGCGATGCTCCTTGAACTGTCCACCCGATACCAACCCCGCTTGTCAACTCCCAACAAGATGCCAATTCCCCTACCACTGCCGCCAAACGCCTTCCGCCGCCGGGGGCTGTTCGCCGTTGCTTCGCGTTGATGGTAGCGAATCTCCTCCTTCCGTCTTTTTTTGAGCACCACGCTATTCGGGGTCTTACTACTGGGTCGCCCGCGGCCTTGCCCTCGGCGTACTGCCAGCTCTGCTTCTTGAGCCCCCCCGGTCGGCGCCACTTTCGGCCTGTCTCGCCGGGGCGAAGAAGGGTCGGCAGACCGGCACCGGGTCAAGCCTAACATTCACGACGAGGGTGCTCGGGAAGGATTCCGGGGCGTCGAGGGTATTCCAGGTAGGGCGAGCGGGCTTGGCGACAGCTCGAGTGAGTCCGTGGCTTGCGCCTCAAAGTTGAAGATGCTGTCAAAGGCACACGCAAGGCGGCAGTCGTCGCTGATGCGGGAGATGCGGCCCAGTCCGAGGTGGGCGTGCTTGGCCATGTCGAGCGCCGAGCGCTGCACGCCGGCGAGGAACTCGGAGACGCTGGTGGAGTGGTCAGCCAGCACGCGGTAAGGAACCGTGGCAATGGTCGGGCCGGCGATGCCTTGGACGTTGGGGATGTCGGCGACGGCAGATTCCCGCCCGGAGACGGTGGCGCCAAATACCGTGTCGCAGCTCGCCGTGTAGTGAGAAATCGTCAAGGCCATGCGGCGTGTGATATACTGGCCAGGCTCGCTCCCAGATGACGGTATGTCTCCATGGGCGGCAGGGTAATCTTCTGGTTGGCGACGATGGGGGAGGCCGAGGCCGGGACCTCACCCTCCTGCTGCCTCCGCCGACTTATGCGCGGAGGAAAAGCAGCATCGGCGAATCCAGCCAGCTTGTCTCTCCAAAAATCAGACGCCCCTTGCTCGCTCCGGCTGGCCAGGTGTTTAATGAAGACTTCGAAAGGGGTGATGCTCGTTGCCGTTTCCGGGGCGGAATTGCCAGCACTGGGTTGACGGTCAAGCTTCATCGGATCCAGGGTCCTCTGCTGCACCATCTGCAGCGACCAGGCGTCGTAGAGAGCATGGTGCAAGCTAAATACAGTCTGCACCATCTCGTCGTCGTCATCTTGGCGGGCCGAGTCGGGCACCGGCTCAACGACGGTGAAGTGAACCAGCGGGTTGCCGACGACCTCCAGGGCGCAGACGCGATCCATGAAGCCTTCGATGCTGTGCACATTTTCCCAGCGCAGCGACAGATTGCCGAGAACTACCTGCAGCGCGCCGTGAGCGTCGATGTCGTCCAGGATGACGATGGTTCTCAGGACCTCGGAGGTGCGCAGGACAGACTCCCAGGCATCTTGGAGCCGCTTGAGATGCCCACGCGGCAGCCGGACCCCACGAAACATAATGTACGACCCACGGTGCCTGGAGGTCAGGGCAACGAGAGCCTGCTGCAACGGCGTCGCCGGGTATGCGTTCTTGACATCCTCCCACGCGATTCCGTAGCGGTCTGGGAGTTGCGCCTTGAGGTGTGAAACGCTCCTTCGCTCTAGCGGTTCGAAGGGCTCGATAACTACCGACGGCACAGCAGATGGACTAGACCCGGGTGCACTCGGCCCTGGGTGTCCCAGAGCGCCAGTGGGCTTCGTGGCCATGTCCATCAGAACCGGCGAGAGCACCACGTCGCTATAAGGCAGCAGACGCCCCTGGAGCGTGCGAGGCCAGCAAGACGGATGGCCGAGACGGAGCTGCCGCCCATGGCCAAGAAGTGATCATCATGGCCAATGGAGTCCTCGTCGACACCCAGAACTTCGGCCAGAGGCTCCATAGCGAGAGCTCGTGGGGGTCATCTATCGCGTTTGGGTTCGGGATGGCTACTGCTCCTGTTGCTGCTGCCGCTGCGCCTGATGACCGGTCAGGCGATCCAGCCGCAGCAGTCGCCGGGAGTTCGTTCAAGTACGTCCTAACAAAGTCGCGATCGACCTTGCCAGAGGACTTGGTTAGAAGCCGGCCGACCAGGACGAGCAAGGAGGGCACCATGTAGGCAGGCAGCAGGCCGCGCAGGCGTCGGCGCATCTCGTGCGCGGCTCGGAGCGGCTGCTCGTCGGCGGCTCTCCCTGTGCCCGGCGCGGATGGTAGCAGAGTATTGGGGACCTGGAGAAACGGGACGCCGAGAACTTGCTGGTCCATGGCTACATCACCCACCGTAAGCAGAGCCGCCAGGGTTGGTTCCTGGGCCGCTTGGTGCACCCGAACGGCGACATGGCTAAAGTGTAATCTGCCAGCCATGAGCTTTTGTATGTGGTACTCAACCTCGGCAACTTCGATGCGGTGGCCCCGGATTTTGACTTGGCTGTCGACTCCGCCCAGGAATTCCATAGACCCGTCGGCCAGGTATCTGACCATGTCGGCGGTCCGGTACATGTGTGTCGGTCGCGGCGTCGTTTGAGGAGATGAAGACCCAGCATCTGCAACGGCGGCATGAAGAGGAGGAGGATGAAGAGGATATATGACGAACGAGGCCCAAGTTCGCTGCTCGTTCTGCCAATATCCGGACGCCAGACCAGGCCCGGCCAGGTAGAGCTCGCCGATCGCCCCGACCGGACAGATGGACCCGGTCTGCGGGCTGACCACCCAGGCGGCGACGGCGTCGTCGCCTTCGGGTGGAATCCTCCGGGTCATGGTGAGGATGCTGGCCTCGGTGGGGCCGCAGCCGTTGAAGAGCTGGCGGCCGGCCCACGCGTCGATGCTGGTCGGAGCTCCGCGCGGTCGAGAGCCCGTGGCTCCAGGTCCACGGCTTGGCCCCGGGACTACACTATGGTAAGAAGCAGCTTTAATTCCTCACTTTCTATAGTACCCCCTACATAGGTAGGGGGGAAACTATAGCAGATTACGGACACTGACAAAAAGGCTTCATTAGGACAGCAAGCATTTGAAGGGGTACAGGGTAAATTGTGCAATATCCTTTTGTATCAATGACCCTCTTTTTTTTTTTTTGGAGCGAGTCTCGCCAAAGGAAAAAAAAGCCAAGCAGCCACTAACGGTGTAGTGCAAATAAGAACTATGTAGCCAGACAGACGGCATCAAATGACATACTCATCTTCCGCCCAACTTCGCACGCGGCCCGGTTCGCCCAGTCCTGCGCGGCCGTGTCCATGCCCGTAGTGCCCGAGACGCTCTTCCTCGACGCGGTGCACATGGCCGTGTCGCTGAACGCGCAGCATGTGCCGCCGCACGACGTGCCCGGCGGCATGTACGTCCGTCCGTCCGTCCCAGTTCGGATCGGGCCCGCAGCTCGGGCTCGACCCGCCCGACGAGTTCACGTTCTGCGTCTTCGTACAGACGCTCCCCGCCTCCTCCCCGGCCCCGAGCCCCGTCAGGGCCCTTGTGGCCGAGCACTTCGACCGCGCGGCGACGAGGGGCACGGGCGCCTTCAAGGTCGGCGGCAACTACGCGCCCGTCGTTCGCTGGACCGCCGACGCTAGGAAGAGCGGCTGGGACATGCTCCTCCACCTCGACAGCACCACGCGGACCTACGTCGACGAGTTCAGCCTGTCTGCTTTTATCGGAGTCAAATCCCACGGGCCGCCTGCCGACCGCAATGGCGATGTTGACGGCGAGGACGATGGTGGATCGGCGCCGCCGCCGCCGCATTCTATCCTTGCGACCAGCCCCAGCGCGCTGGGGAGCATCACCGCTGACTCCGTCGCCGAGCTCGCCGGGTCTCTCGGATGGGTTGTTGAGAAGCGGGCGGTAAGTCCCTGACTCGCGGATAGCACCTTCACTTCAGGAGGGACTCGGAGGATCGATTAGACTGGATTCCTCGGATCTTCGACGAGATACCTTAATAATTGGGTGTTGCTCGTGTTCGAGGTGTTTCTCCATCGACAAGCTTCCCCAAAAGAAACTTCGACATGAACCGGTACCGCCGCGGCATCCCGGCCGGCCACGAATAATGAGGCGTCCGCCCACTCCTGCAAGGAGATGTTATCCTGCTGGCATATCCCTCCCAGCAGGGTAAAAAGCAGTCCTTGTTCCACTATTTATATCGGTAATAATTTGTCCGGCTAGAAGTACCACGAATCAAACGCAGGGATGGAAACCACCTGTCAAATTTATGACGGGACCGATTGCACCGGCTCTGGCACTGCAAGCATACATGCCACCATCTTGGTCCCAGTAAAGCTGTTTCTGAAATCGTCAGCAGGGGAGAGGGATTAATCTTCACGTGGCCGTTTTCGCTTCTCCCTGTTCCGCAATTTCTTCCTTGGCGGCCACCCTCTGGGAATGCCCGGCACTCCCGGGAGCGTTTAAACTTTTGCTCCGCTGCCCCCCATTGACGCATAAAGGGGCAGGGGCAGTGCAAACCACATAAGGCCGCGGTACGCTGGATGCCCAGGTTTAGAAACGGCCGTGTCCTCGCTTTTCGTGGTTATAAATTCTCGCCGGTCAAGCCGGGCAGTCACCTTTTTGTCTCACCTTCCCCTGGTGTCCGCACGTGCACTTATCACAATGCCTAGCTTCTGCCAAGCCCTCGTTGTACTTGCGACCTTCGGCATCTCGGCCGTCGCCAACCCCGTGGGCAAGAGGCAGCTCGATGCCGGCGGCTTCACCCTAGACCAGGTCGCCCACCCGGCCAGGCGGGGGGAGCCGCCAATGCTAAACGGCCCCCTCTCCGTCTATTTGACCCACCTCCGCTACGGCGCCGACGTCCCGGCCAACCTAGCCGCGGCCGTTGACCGCGGCGGTCTTAGCTCGCCTGCAAGACTGGGAAAGAGGCAGGGAAAGGAGCAAGGAACCGCCTATTCGCCCAACTCACGCCAAGACACAGAGTGGATCACGACGATCCAGATCGGGACACCGCCCCAGACCGTGCACGTCCAGCTCGACTCGGGCTCCTCCGAGTTTTGGGTCCTCAGCGACGGCGCGAATGCCAGTAACCATGCCCTCTACCACCCCGCCAAGAGCACGACCGCGACCCCGATACCCGGCTTGTCGTGGGTCAAGAGCTACGTCGGCGGCAGCTCGGTCTCTGGCAATTCTGTCTACAGGGATGTCGTGCGCGTTGCCGACGGCGTGGTTGTGCAGGACCAGGCCGTCCTCCCGGCCACCAACGCGTCCGACTCTTTTCTTGAACGCCCTTACGACGGTCTCATAGGCCTTAGCCTTGCCGAGTACGGCACTGTAAAGCCCCTCAACAAGTCGCACCTCAAAAACTTCTTCCAGGCCATCAAGCCGTCACTCTCGGCACCGCTTTACGCCGCCGATCTGAAGTACGGGAAGGCGGGCTTCTTCGACTTTGGCTTCGTCCCGCCGAACCGCCACAAGGGCGACGTCACCTGGGTCCCCGTCAACCCCGTCCCCTTGAATGGCGAGAAGTTCACGCGCTGGAACATCACCGCATCGGGCTACGGCATCGGCGGCGGCGACGGCAAGACCCCCGCTTTCAAGCCCATGCGGGCGGAAACCATCGTGGACACGGGCTCGACCATAACGTACCTGCCCCAGCCCGTGGTGCAGGACTTCTACAGCCACGTGTCTGGCGCCCGCTACGACGCCGGCTCTAGCGGCTGGGTCTTCCCCTGCGCCTCGCCCGTGCCCGACCTGTCCCTTGGAGCTCAGCAGGCGGCCGGCGGCGCCATCGTCAACCTGGTCACAATCCCCGGCAGCTACCTCAACTGGACCGTCAACGATGACATCAAAAAAGAGTGCTGGGGCGGCCTGCAGGAGTCCCTCAACTTCGAGGGCGGCAAGCTGTCCATCTTGGGCGCCTTGGCCATCAAAGCCGCCTACGTCATCTTTGAGGATGCCCGGCCGGCGAGGGACCCTAGGGTCGGTTGGGCGGTTAAGGATTTATAAAGTTAGAATAGTGCTTTTGTTATTAGCAATACCCAGGCATGATCCATGCTTGCCATAGTGTTTATTTGCTTATTAAGAATATCGAAAAGTAATCTCAGCCGTCTCGGACGTCAAGCGTTTAAAGGGGGGTGGGTGTCTGCGGGTGAACGAGTGCGATAGGTACATGCAGATCCTTCGAAATCCCAGTCTGAGGGACCTGCGGGTACGTCTGTATGTTGTGTTGGCTGCTTTTTACAGTCTAGAGCTTTTCTTGGTGTGTTAAAGTACCTACCTAGGTAGGTACCTACGTACCTAGTTAGTTATCGCATCCTTATTTTATCCGTTTCCGGTCCTTTCCAGTCGCCTCGTTAGAAACCGCCCGTTTTCTGACCTCTGTCCTACTCGCTCTATCGGTGCCATCTCCATCAATGTACTCGAACCCGATCTCGGCCTCGTCCCCTTCCCATTCGCTGGGTTCCCACTCGTCGCCTCCGTCTCGACCAAGCCTTGCGAGGGCACCATCAGAGTCCGTCTCATCCGAATCGGCACATTCGCTCAGCACCTTCAGCAGCTCCTGTATAGGCGCCACCAGCGTCTCGTAGCGGCTTGGGGATCGCCACGGGCGCCCCAGCGTTCAGCGCCGCGATCGTGACCGCCATCTCCTTCGCGCGCCCTCAGTGCCCTCCCTTGGGCTGCAACGCCGCGCACTTGGCCGCCACCGCCTTTAAGACTGCCTTGTACGGCACCTTTCTCGCGATTACCGCCCCCCTTTGTGGCTTTGCAAGCAAGTACTCGCGGTTCATCTGCCGCACGTCGTACTCGGCCAGCAGCCCAGACGCATCACTATCGCCCATCGCCCAGCCGCGCCCCTTTTTCCAAAAAAAAGTGTTTCCGCCAAGCCCAACTTCCGGCCCGACGACTGCTATTTTTGGCAGCCGCCAACCAGCCAGCGACAAAACCGCTTTCAAACGCGTCGAGGCCTTCCGCCCACCAAGGAACACCTAATTAGAGCACAGCGCTTATCGCGATAGCAGCTCTTCGACGAAATGGCGCCCAATCTTTCAACCTCTCAGCATCACCGGATCCCAGACATGGTCCTTAGTAAGTCACTCACTTGTGTGCAGATGGCTAGCATCGCTAGTTGCAGCACGCGCTCCATCCGGACGATACGCTCGAACCTCCGATGCTTCGGGACCACCAAAGCTCCAGATACCAGGCAACGGATGTCAATAGACATCATGTCACCGCCTGCTTCTACTGGCCGACGCGAAAACATTGACTCGAGGGACATGCCCCCGGAACGCAGACATGCGCCGGGGGTTAGGATGATTCGTTAACGACGGGTCGTGAAGCGCGCTGGACCCGTTCACGCAAGCAGGTAGGCCTCATGCCACACAAACACAGAACTTACCGACCGGGTAACGGCGGTCGGCAGGTTTTGCACAATGGTATCCCTTTCGAATCTTATGGCTGATAAACGTCTACCATAGCCTAAGCACTGGTGGCGTACTTAGCCGGCGGGAGCAACGTACTGCTTTTATTAAGTCCTCGGCAGATTTATCAAAGTAGAGGACGCTACAGTAAGGAGCAAAAAATTGGATGGTGAGCAGATTTTCTCTGCTCGGATGTGGTTCTGGCCCTTCTCGATACGGGGGTCGGTATTTTGCCTGTAGGACCGGGGATATATCCAAATCCACGAACGGAACATCGCCCACGGCACTTGGCAGAAATAAAAACAAAAGTAATTTTCAGATTGGGGAAGCTGGAGACACGGGCATACTTATCACCGACTTCGAGCCCACACCAGACCAGCTCGGCTTAAGTATACCGTAAGGGGTGGCCTCCCTCAATGATTCGTCTTCGTCTTCGTCTTTGTCTCGATCCCTCCCGAACTTTCCATACTACACCACATCACCCAGGATATCGCCATGGCCTCACCTAGGATACCGGCGCTTCTCCTGGCAGCCACCGCCTCGCCCCTGCTGTCACTCGCAGCTCCCCTGGCGGCACTCTGCACCAAGGCAGAGCTCCTCGCAGCAGCAGACGCCTACATCGCCGCCCAAACTACAGGGAATCTCTCCGCTCTTGCCGCCTTCGCCAGCCCGGACGGCTGGACTTACGTGCAAAACAACCAACCCACCAACCCTTCCTCCTCCCCGACCAGTGTCCTCACCAAGCCCCTCAAGATCGACCACCATCGCACCAACACAGACCTCGTCCAGTGCGCAACCTACACCGAGCTCATCTCCGTGTCCGGGCCCTACGTTATTGGCACCCAGATTCACCACTCCCCGTCCACCCCCTCGAAGATCACCCTCATCGACAGCGTCGCCTCCACCCGCGGCAGTTGGCTCTTCAACGCTGCCAAGACGCTCTCCTACGTCCGCGCCGAGACCTGGGATCCCATCCCGGAATCAAAGCGAGACTCGCGCGAGCTCATCAATGCCGTGGGGGACGCATACATGGACATTTGGAGCAACGCCACGGCGCACCTCACCATCCCGTGGGGCACACCGTGCGCGCGGCTCGAGGGTGGGTCGTACACGGGCACCGGCGCCGCCACGGATTCGTGCATGGTGGGGATTCCGTCAAACCACTCACAGGCCCCGAATTCGCGAAGGCGGTATGTGGTGGATGAGGAGATGGGGTCGGTGAGCATACTGTGTGTGTGGGAGCATATGATGAACGCGGCGGATTCACATGAGTTCAGGCTGGAGGGCGGGAGGCTGCGTTACGTGCATACTATGACGGAGTGTGGGGGCAGGACGTGCCGACTGTAAGGGAGTTTCGCCCGTCTAGAGGATGGGGGAGGGGGGAGGAGGAGGAGGAGTAGTATATTTAACGTCGGTAAGTGGGGATCTACCAGTCCCTGCCTCCCAAGGGGCATAGGCGTGCTAGCGCTACCTAAGCTTGTTTACACTGCTATCGAGGCGGCTAAGAGAATTGAACCTGTGGGAGGTGAATGCAGGCAACACAGCCTAGAACGAGTGTTGTGTTGTGGACTACTCTAGAAGCCTGTGCAGGGCACAGGCCCGGGAGGGCTAAATGGCCCTGGTAGGGCCCGTGCACATGGCACGGGCCTACCTCCGACAGAACCCAAGGCACACGAGGGTCGGGCCGCATTCCGGCGCTCTTTGTTGGCGAGCGGGCAATCGGCAGTAGGGCGTAAAGACGCCGGGGCGTTGTAAGCGCTGCGGATGGTAGTAGTTATGCGTTGGGCCGGCGAGTGTGCCGGAAAGGGGTAAGGCCGGGTTTGGGCGGGAGGGGTCCTCGGGACCACCCCTGGGTGGAGCGAGGCGGAAGGAAAAGCCTTTTCGGGCACTCCGCCGCGAAGCAAATTCGCCGCGCCCAACATTCGCAACAGCGCAACGCTGCCGGATCGCGATTCGGGTTTGTGCTTTGCCAGCGAGGGACGGATAGGTATTGCCTTTCCGGGTCGTGTTCTCTCAATTGCCCTTTGACTGCAGAGACCGGGCTGGCGTTGGAAGTCCAAGCAGCCCTCCTTCGGACAGGCATCAATCCACATTCCAAGATGCGCGCGAACCCCCCTCCTCCGAGGCCCAAGCGAGACTAGATGTAGTGTGCTACTTGACCCAACCCTGGCATGTCAAACAAAACACGCGGGCTAGCTGTTGCACAGCGCAACGAGTAGTGAATTGGTCTGATTGGATTGACTATGGTTCTGTTTGATGATGCGCAATGTCTGCCTGGACAATTCTCCTGCAAATTTTGCGTCCTGCCCGACACGCCCGTGCACCTGACTAATTAAATCCTGCACCGCGTGCAACACTGGCAGCTCTCATGGGACGGCCATTTTATTTTGGAGCGAGGCAGCCTACCGATGCTAGGGAGCCCCCGTGCCCAATCATCTTTGGGCAGGCGCAGTTTTTTCCAGGCAAAGTTGTTGCATGCGATGCAGGATTTGATTAGTCAAGTGCACGGACGTGTTGGGCAGGACGCGTTGCGGGCAAAATTTTGCGGGAAATCTGTCCAAGCGGGCATAGCGCATCATCAATCAGACAGATCAATCAATCAATCCAATCAGATCAATTCATTCTCGTTACGCTGTGCAACAAAAGTTGCACATCTGCCCCATTTTTGGGCTCAAGCGCCCTCAGGCCGTGATCGGCAGCCACGACGGTGACCGCCACGGCCGTGGCGGAGGTACGAGCAGTGCTGCAGGGGGGGGGGGGGCTAGGTACCGGTAGGGATAACCCCCAGTTGGCCACCGTCCGCCAAAAAGCTCAAACTGTGTCAGAAGCGGGGTTTTCGCTGCTGTTTTGGGGGGGAGGGGCATCCAGTCGGCTTTCGATACGACACAACATCATCGACCTGCATCTGCACGCTAAAATTAGCCCAATTTATTACAAAAAAGATGTCTTTTGATTCCCAGGTAACGGAAGTCGACGGCGCCGTTGTTGATATTATTCCCAACTCCCAAACAGACTCCCAGGCGCCAGATTTTGGTGTTAACGATCCCGATAGCCGGCCGGGCGATACCTAGGCCGGCGAGTGCCTTTCCCGCAAGCGGAAACGAGGCGACGGCGGCGAGCCGGTTCGAGTATCTTAGTTTAGCGAGAAGACCGCCCGGCTAATCAGCCTTTTCCTCGACTGCTACCGCGAGGGCCTGTTTAAGAGCTCGAAAAAAGTCAATTTCAAAAAGGCCTGGGAGCGCGTGCTGGCGGCGGCGACCGAGGAGTGGCCTGCTTTGAAGCTGTCGACCTAAACGATCGCCAACAAATACGATAACGAACGGAGGAGATATGTCGCCTGGAAGTTATGGGTTAGCCTATCGGGCAATACCTGTGATCCGGAGACGGGCGCTTGCGACGTTGATAGAGAGGACCCCCGGTGGCAGAGCTTTGCGAGCGTGCACGGGATACGGAGAGTCGGATGGATCGCCGCCGGCGTGCCGTTGGGGGACGTGGCCTCGTATCAAAAGCTTTGGGCGGGAGAGACGGCAAAAGGGATTATGATCTGTCGCCCTTCTATTGAAGGGGATAAGCCTGCTGAAGGATCCGTACGCGTTAGTGGCTTGGATCTATTTAATGGGTATATTCCTATAAATGAGGAGGGCGAGGGAGAGGGCGAGGGAGAGAGAGAGAGAGAGAGAGAGAGAGAGAGAGAGAGACGGCAAAAGGGATTATGATCTGTCGCCCTTTTATTGAAGGGGATGAGCCTGCTGAAGGATCCGCACGCGTTAGTGGCCTGGATCTATTTAATGGGTATATTCCTATAAATGAGGAGGGAAAGGGAGAGGGAGAGGGAGAGAGAGAGAGAGAGAGAGAGAGAGAGAGTCTATTTAACGTCGGTAAGTCGGGATCTACCAGTCCCTGCCTCCCAGGGGGCATACGACGTGCTAGCGCTACCTAAGCTTGACACTAGGCTATGTGTTGCTATCGAGGCGGCTAACAGATCAAACCAAGGGGCAAGCCCAAGGCACACGGAGTTCGGGCCGCATTCCGGCGCTCCTTGTTGGTGAGCGGGCAATCGGCAAAAGGGGCGAATAAACGCCGGGGCGCTGTAAGCGCTGCTGTTGGTGGTAGTGAAAGCTGTCGGCCGGCAAAGTGCCGGAAAAAGAGTGAGGCCGAGTGTGGCGGGAGGGATCGCAATAAACCCCCCCTGGGCCCGGCCGGAGGTGCGGGGGACTAACGAGCCTACTGTTGGTCCTAATAGTACAAAGGAAAAGTGAAAAATGCAAAGGAAAAAGGAAAAGGGAAAATAGGTTATATGCGGGCTATTTAAACCCTGTTACTATCGCCTAGCGATAGTGTAATAGTTGGTAGTTTCGACGAACGAAGCAAAAAGGAAAGGCTTTTGCAATAGCCGTTTCCAATATCCGGGCCTATCAAAAGCCGGGGAAGGGTCCGTTGTGGGCCACTTGTTTTCTGCCGCCCTAGCCAGCCTGCAGTATACAGGGTGGGAAGGGGACTTGTTTCTTCCGCACCGGCACGGGTTGTCGTTTTCGTGCTGGAACTTTCGGTGGTACCAGTCGAAATCCCCATGCCCCGTGCGTGCGGCTATCAGCCGCTGTAACACCTTCCGGTGCAGCTGCAAAGCTTCGGGTGCAGGCCGTGGTGCCGGCGGGAGGCCTATAGTTTTGTACCGGTCCGGTAGGTTGTTTTCGAACCAGGCGGTTCGGGCATCCCGGGCCATCTTCCGGGCTAAAGCCTTTACTCCGGCCACCGTTGGCTTGGAGTGTTGGGGTATCGACAAAGCCGATCCCAGCTTTGCTTCGGTATCGGCCTCTTCGTTGCCGGGGATTCCCGTATGGCCCGGAGACCAACGGACGTGTACCCGGTATTTATCCATAAAGTAATGGACTTCTTTAAAGGCCCCTTGTGAGCTGTCGGGGGCCGTGCTTAAAAAGCCGTTAGCCGCCGAGGTGTTATCGAGGCACAAGTGAAAAGTGCAGTTGCGGAAGCTCCGAACGGCTTTACGGAGGCCCATCCGGCCCCCTTCCGCTTCGCCGTCGAACACTTCCGCCGGGTGCGCTAGCCGGCCGTGCCCGGAAAGTTTGCGTTGGCCGGCTTGGTGTATTACCCAGCCGTATCCAACTGCCCCGTTTTCCGCTTTGGACCCGTCGCTATATACTATAACGTCGGTAGGGGGGAGGGTGCGAAGCCACGCCATAAATGCTTTGGCGGCTGCTTGCTTTTCTTGTGTGGCCACCGTAAGCCCCGTATATCTATAAGGGAGGTAAGCCGGGCGGGTGCACGCCGGAAGGAGTCCGGCCGTCCTTTGCAGCGAGGTCGTAAGCCTGCCGGGCAGGCCTGCCCTAGGCCCCCGGGCATTGAAAATCGGCTTGGCGGCTGCGGCCAGGGGGTGATCCTCCGGAACCGTCTTTATGCGGGCCGCGAAACGGAGGCGGGCTTGTTCCAAAAGCACTTCGGCGCCAGGAATGCCGGATTCGTAATGCAAAGCGTTTATCGGTATGGTTTTCCAAGCTGGAACCACTGCCCGGAGGGACGCTTGTAAGGCTTTATCGACCCGTTCGATTAAATGGCCTTGCCGGGTACTTTGCTGTTGTGCCGGCTTGTACGGGTGTGGTTTAGTTTTACCCCTGTACCATACTTCGGCTCCGTATAAAGCCGTAGGGATTATAACCGTTGTAACGGCTTTATGGACCGAATGCGCCGGTATCCCCCTTATCGAGTTCGTAAGCCCCCGGAGGTGGTTGGCAACGCCTTGGGCTTTTGCAACCCTATGGTTGACGTGAGGGCCAAAGTTGAGCCGTTGGTCGAAAAGGACCCCTAACCACCGTAGAGCTCCTGTAGCTTGTTGTATGGTAAGGCCTTCCGCCTCAACCGGCGGGGTTGTGGTGTTTCTCCGCCTAGAGAAATGCATAAGCTCGCACTTCCCCGGGTCGAAAGCCACTTTATTAGCCCTTCCCCAACGGAGGATTTCCGTCACCGTAGCCCCTGCTTTACGGGAGCACTCCTCCGGGGTGCCTCCCGTTACGCAAATGCCTATATCGTCCGCATATCCGTACCTGACCGCTTTTGCTTTGGGTAGGATTTCGGCCATATAAAGCATAAACAGGACCGGTGATGCCGGTGACCCTTGGGGTAGCCCGCAATCCGGGGAAAAAGGGGGTGCCGTAGCGTCTTCCAAACGCACTTTAACCACCCTATTTCCTGCGAAGGATGATACCCATTGTACGAGCGTTGGGTCCCACCCTTGGTCCAATAGCCTCCGGAGGAGCCTCCGGCGGAGTACAGCGTCGAAAGCCCCTTGTACATCCATAGTGACGAGGGCGGCCGTTTTGCCCTTTTGGAAAGCCCGTTCCACCTCATAGGCCACGCACGCCGTTAGATCGGTGGCGGCCTTTTTCGGGGTAGCCCCGGCGTGTTGCGGGGCTATCAGCCCGTGCTGCAACGCGAGGGATGCCATCCGCGAAGCTACCAAACGCTCCAACCCCTTCCCTAAACACGGGAGCAGGGCTATCGGGCGGTAGGACTTCGGATCCGTCATGTCCTTTTTATTCAGCTTCTTTAGCATTACCACCTCCGCGGTGCGGAAAGGGCCCGGGTGGTGCCCGGCCCTAAGGCAGGCTTCGAAAAGGGCCCTGACGTATTCCCCTATTGCTGGCCATGCCGCTGTAAGCAGCCTAACCGATAAGGAGTCGACGCCCGGGGCCGTGTTTGCCGTACTAACAGTGCACTTCCGGCATTCCTCCAAGGGGACGTAGGGGTCCCACGGGAGTTGTGCGGTCCCTTGGGGGGCCCCTTGCTGCAACGGGTCCTCCTGTAGGTCGTCCTCCGCCGTAAACCTACGGAGGATCTTGCGGCCTAATGCTTCCGCTTTATCCGCTGGGGCTACTATAGCCTCCCCGTCGATGTTTAACGGAGGAAGCCGTATAGCAGGTGCGAGTTTATGCCATTTTACAGCTCGGTACAGCGCCTCTGGGGAATCGACTTCCTCCAGTACGTTTGCCCAGTGCTGTCTTTTGGCCGCCCGGACCGTTGCCCCTAAAACGTGGGCTTCGGCCGTGAAAGGCCCGCCGTTTGCCATGGCTTTTGCAAGGTCCCGTTGTGCGCTGGCGCATTTTTCGTTCCACCATGGTTGGCCTTTTCTTTCAGCTTTAGGCCCCCGGCCGAAAGCAACTAACGCCCCTTTTAGCAGGTTTATTAGTGCTTCGGCCGCTCCATCGAGGTAGCCCGCAGTATGCAAGCTTCCAAGTGGCGGTAAGCCGCCGGCACCGTTTGCAACCACGTTTGCGAACATTGAAAGTTTGTCGTCCGGCAATGTGATCCGCCGGCAGTCGGGGACGGCGTTATTAGGGTTAGGGATTTCGATCCGTATTGTACGGTGATCCGAGTTTGTTGCTAGCAAAGGGTCGATTTCCGCTGTTGCCAAAAGGGCGTTGGAAAAGGTGAGATCCAAAACGCCCCCTTTGTTTGGAGTAGCAGGAAGATGATATTCGGAGTAGGTTGGAGGCCGGAGGCCTGGCCCTGCAGAGATTTGGGATATCTCTGTGCAGGATCCACCTTGTGGAGCCTCCACCCTTATCTGACGATAAGGGTCTCTGGTCCCAACTCCTCTATCTACAATTAAGGCCCTACTGGCCGTGACAAGTGCCGGCCCTCTAAAGAGACGGCATCGTCCTCGATGCTAAATACAAACAGCGCAATGTTCTCCTTCTCTCTCTCGCCCTTATGGCGTCTAGTTCTTGCGCGGGCGTCCACGGCCGCGCTTGACCGGAGTAGGTCCCTGGGCCTTAGGGACGTCGTTAGCTGCCGGGAAAGGGCCGTTGGCCGGAGCATTAACCTTGCCCTTAAGTGCGGTTAGGGTTGCCTGCGACTTCTCGTAGGCCTCGACTACTTTGGGTGCGTGCTTAAGGTTGGCTTTGGGCTCCCAGGTGCCCTCGTGGTCGCCGTATCCCTTCCAGACCACGTAATACTCGATAACGCCGCCCCTTTTAACCTTGTGGTTGGTAATGCGTTCAACCTCGAACGACTTGTCGTTGGGGTTGCCAAGGTCGTCGGATTCGTCGTCAGCCGGGGTATAGTCGACGGGGCCAGGTGGTGCTAGTACTCGCTGGAAGGGGTCGTTTTTGGCGTGGTAGCGAAGGAAGTGCTGGATGGATATCACTGGGTAAATCCTAATGCCGTTGGTAGGTAACTCGAGCTCGTAGGCCAGGGGTGAAACCTTCTTCTTAATCGTGTAGGGTCCTTGGCGAAAAGGGGCTGTTTTGTTGTTTACAATTCCTCCGCGAGGCTTGTAGGCGGCACCCATTTTCAACCAGACTTGGTCTCCCTCGTTAAACTCTTTATAGCGGTGCTTGCCATCGTACAACCTCTTCATCTCGGAGGCAGCGAGGTCCATAACGTACTGAGCCTTACGCCGGAAATGCTCACGCATATACTGGAGGTTAGGTGTGTCCTTTGGGTCTAAGTTGGTGAGGCGAGTGACAGGTCCAGGGAGCTTAAATCCGAAAAGAAACTCGTGCGGTAAGCAGTCCGTGGCCGACGTGGTTGAGTTGTTAATGTCCCACTGGAGTGCAGGGAGAATGTCGACCCAGGCGGAGTGCTCCTAAGCATGGAAGCGGATGGCCAATTCCACCAGTTGGTTTTTCCTCTCGGATTAGCCGTCTATTTGGGGATAGTAGGCCGTAGTTATAGCAAGCTTAGTCCCAAAGCCTTTTTAAAGGGTTTGCCAAAAGGTCCCGGTGAATTTGGCATCCCTATCGGAGATGATAGCGCGGGGACAGGGCCAATCAGCTATAAGGAAGTGCCGTAACAGCAGCGAGGCCCAATGCTTTGCACTATAAGTATCGTGCCCGGGGATTAGGATAGTCCGCTTAGACGTTTTGTCGGTAACGGTAAAGAGGGCGTTAAAGGAGTCGTGGGTGCTAAGCTGCCAAGGGGTATTCGCCGACGGTACGACTGGGAGTGCAGTAACAAAGTTTATAGTCAACACGCTTATGGGTTCAGTTAGGGCCTGGATGGGCTGGAGCGTGCCGATGGGCTTTTGGTTGTTGGTTTGGTTTATGCCGCAGGTGTGACAGTTTTTGATATACTGGTCGATCTGGCGCCTTTTGGACCGGAAGTGCACACCGGCGAGGGCGTCTGTCATGCGTTAGCGGCCGAAGTGGTGCTTGTGATTATAGGCCTCCTTTAGGAAGGTTTTCACCATAGGGAACGGAATTACAAGTCGCTCGATTCCGTCATTGTCCCTGTTGTAAAGCAGGCCATCGATAACGCGGAAGGGGTGCCCGGCTTTAAAAGCATTTAGCACGTCCTCGTGCTTAGGGGGTGCTTTGCCGGGGCGAGGCGTGGCGAGCTCCGTAATTAATTTGTAAAACACTGGGTCCTCTTTGTAGTGCTTGATAAACTGGAGGCGCATGCTATCTTTTATAACAGCTTCGGCTATTTGCAGGACGTGCTCGATATCGTCCTCGTTATGTCGGTCGTCGGGGCCCTTTTCCCAAAGTGAGTCCAGGACGGGCTCGTCGGGCCTGGCACGCGTTTTAGCATCCCTTATGGTGGCTGGAAGGCGAGATAATGCGTTAGGAATAAGGTTGAGGCGTTCTGGTACGTGGTAGACATTTAGGGGATAGGCGCTAAGGTAAATGGACGCGTTAATTAGGCGTCGGTTGGCGCGGTCCGTTAAGACGGTGTTAAAACAGGTCCTGTTAACGATGCCGGAGGTTGCGTCGTGGTTTGTGAGAACAACGATTTTGGGCTGGTTGTTGGAGTGAAGTAAGGTGCGCAGCCTTTTGCACGACCACATAAAATAAGCTACCTTTAACTCGGAGGGTCCGTAGTTTAATTTAGGGGCCGTAAGGCAACGATTTAGGAATATGACGGGCTGGATGACGGTGGCCGGGATTACGGTTTTTGGCTTCCAGACGTAGTCGGGTTGGGTTTGGAAGACTATGACTCCAAAGCCTCGCTTAAGGGATCCGTCGATTTGAAGGTAAAGGGTCCGGTCCGGATTATAGTGGTGCAGCCTTATGTGCTTGCAAATGTGGTTTTGCAGGGCCTCGAAGGATTTGAGCTCGTCGGTAGTTGGGGTAAATTTGGTGCTTTTCGCGTAATGCTAGCGTTAATTTCCCTTTGTTTTTCCCTGTTTGCGGCCCTTAGCTAACAAAAGGACCTTGCGTTTTTGGAAAGGCTCGGCGATTTTGGCGTAGTAGGGAATCATTAATCGGAGGAAGCCAGTGCTGCCGAGATAGGTTTTTAGTGATTTAAGGGTATCGGGGAAGGCGAGGTCGCGGAAGCCTTGCACGCGAGATTCGGTGGTTGAAAGCCTAAGGGCGTTGACGTAAAATCCAAGGAGCTTAACGTTCGGGTAGCTAACGAAGCTTTTTTCGGGGGAGATTGCAATGCCTTTGCTTTAAAAGAGCCCAAAAATCTCTTTTAAATGCTTTTGGTGGTTTTGGAAGTTGTCCGAAAAGATAATGATGTCGTCGACGAAGCAGCGGCAAAAATGCTTATAAGGACGAAGCAGGTTATCCATAAAGCGTTAAACGTAAGCAGGTGAGTTCCGGTAACCTATAAGGGCGATACGCGAGCGTTTAAGACCTTTATAGCTTAAAATCGTGAGCCGGTCCCGATGCTTAGGGTATATAAAGAACTGGAAGAAAAAGGCGGTAGTATCGATAGCGGTGGCATACTTTTTGCCCCTTAATGCGTTAATAACGTCCTGTTAAAAAGGAAGGGGGTACGCGTTTGGGACTAAGACTTTGTTAAGTTGGCGGAGGTCGACGACAATACGACTTTTGGGTTAACCGTGGACCATGCGCCACACAACGAAGCAAAGGAACGCGAAAGGTGTAGCGTAGTTGATTGGCTCCAAACGATCCTGTTCGTTGAGTTTGTCGTGCGTTTTGTCGATAACGTCCTTATTTTTGCGAGCGACAGGATAGGGTCGGTTGAGTAGTTTGGCGCTTTGGTTTTGCCATCCCTTAACGAAAGGGATCTTTATCTGTTCGTCCTCGGGGATATCGATCGGTCCCCTATCGCGCCAGATGTTTGCGCGTTTACAAATGTTTTTAAGGATCCGGGCTTCCGTTGGGTCTCCGTTGTATACGTGGACCTTGTTTTTGGTTAAAATGTAGGGTGCTTTTTTAGGGGCACGGATGTTGCTCCTTTTTTCCGGGACGCGGGGAAGAGACTCCGGGAGGTTAAGCATAGGGTTTCCCAGCGGGATATCGACGTCCGGTCCAAATCCAGGCTTTTTGGGAGGCTTTTTTTAGCACTGCGGGCATCCCAGCCTTTTTTCCTCCTAATGTTATGTTGTAGATTTAATCAGATAGTAAGTTAGAGTTTAACGTTACTGTTTTTTTTTTGCCTTAGCCGGAGCTAGCGATGCTAATCACCTCGGGGATAATCGGTTTGGGACCGGTATTTTGAAAAGCTTTGCCCGCAACGGGTGCTTTGGAAGGAAGGAAGGTCGAAAGGGTTTCGAGGCCGTATTCGGCGCTATATTTAATTTGGTGGCCCATGGCGGCGGCGGCCAGTGCTATTATACCGGTGATAGCCTTAAGGGCTGTCTTAAAGTTAAGGACTTGGTAAACTTGGTCCGTATGCTTTCAAATGGTGGCTATGCGTGTGTTTTTGGTAAATCGCATGGGTTGACCTGTGGCGTTATGCACTAGGCATACGGGCTTGGTATTGCAGTTAACCACGGCATTGAAAGCAGCAGGATGGTTTCCCTCCATAAAAAACGTGCGTCCTTTGGGGAGCGGGAAGTACTTCACCGGGACTGCGATAGTTTGCTGCGCCGGGATCACGACGGCGCTGGCAGTCTTGACGGCTCGGACGATTGCAGTACCTCCTTTAACTGTAGCGATCGGGACGTGGAAGTGGTTTAAGGGGAGGTTGATCAAATCGGCCGCAAAATTAATCGAAGCTTTCCGAGGTTTGAAGAAGGCAACGCCAAGGATTATGCCCGCAGCCAAGTGCTCGACGATCCAGGCGTAGGCTGATTGTTTAAGCACGGCGGGAGAGCCGTTAAAGTAGTAGCCAGGCGTATAGAAGGTGACGCATGCGAATTTGGTGGTACGTTTGGGGCGCTCGGAGTTCCATCCAAAAAGGATAGGTTAAACGTTAGGGTCGTTTACGTCGTAGACCTTGTGCTCGTAGTAACGGAGGAAGTTGACAGCTACTAGGTTTCGGCCAGAGCCGGAGTCAGCACAGATTTAAGTCTTTTAGCCATTAAGAAATAGGCGGATCGTCATTTTAGCGTAGGAGTAACCGCCTAATGCGACTATGTTTGGGTCGACTTTGGTAGCCTCCTCGATAACGTTTGTTTCTGTGAACTGCTAAGGAGTAAAGGGCTCCTTATTAATTTAATGAACGGGCTCGCCAAGGCAGCGGTGAAATGAGCAAAAAGCAGATTGCGAGAGAGGGTAACGACGCCACAACGCTTGCAAATGTGCGACTCCGCACGCTCCTCGACAGCGTAAAGCTCGTCCGCGTCGACGGAGTCTGCAGTGCTCGAAGCGCTGTCATCGTCACTGTGATCAGCCGGCGAGTTTTTAGCGCTAGCGTCACCGTTTTTAACGTTATGGATTCGGTCGCGCTGTTTGTAGTTTAAGCGCTTGTAATCGCGATTTTTGTCGCGACGGTTACGGCTACTACTCCTTTTGTAGTCGTCCTTGCGACCATTACGGTTTTTGTAATCGTCCCGTTTGTAATCGCGAGATTTGTAATCGCGATCTTTATCGCGATAGTAGTTTTTGCGGTTAAAGTTACGGCGAAAGTCGTAATAGCGGTAGTTTCGATTATAATCCCGACGTTTGTTATGGGATTTGTCGTAATGGCGACTATTAGATTTGCTAGAGCTGTAGTTGTTACGTTTGCCATTGTAGTCGTCGTTATAGCCTTTGCTGCGGAGGTCGTGTTTTTTAGCCACAATATTGGGATAATGCTTCCGGGCTACGGTAACCAGCACCAAGTTGTTTTTTTTAATGTAGCGGAGGTACTTAGCGCGAGTTTCAATCGATTTGGGAGCCTTTAGCCGCGTTTGGATGCTTAAATTAAGGCGGTTCCAGATCTAAATTATGGTGCCGTACCAGTTGCCGTTTTAAATAATGCCTATGCCTTTAGCAAAACGGAGCATTTTGAAGACGAACTGGTGCAAAACGGACTCGTTTGCGGCAAGGTTTCGGAGGGTGAAAGTCGCTTTAATGAAAAGCTTAGTGGCTTTGCTAGCGTTTGGAGCGAATTGTCGCTTAAGGGCTGTAAGGACTGCCGTTAGGCCTTGAACTTTTAAGGTGGCGCGTTCCTTACGATCAAGCTAGCTGCTCCACCAGATGGCTGCTGAGCCGCTAAGGAGGGTTTGGAAAAGGTTAAACAGCTGATAATCGACGTCCTAAACCGTGTTTGGGTTTTCGCGGAAAGTTTCGATCCGTTCGGTAAAGGAATAAACGTTTGTAAAAATTGTCAGCTTAAAGTCGAACAGGATGCCCTGGTTGTTAAGGTCCTTTTGGTAGGGATCGAAAACTCCGATCATTTCTCGTTTAAGTAGAAAGCGATCTCCGTTAGGGCGAATAGAAACGTGGGTATCGACCGTTTGCTGCTTGTAGTTACGGGTAGCGCGGTCCTTTACATCCTTTCGAGCGTCCCGGTCCCGATCTCGATTTCGGTTTCGATCTCGGTTTTGGTCCCTCCTATTTCTCGGCAAAGGGACGTAGGGGTTGCTTTTGCTCCGAGCTAGGTCCTGGATAGGAGTGTCGATAGGAGTAGACCGGAGGGGACGAAGGTCTCTTAATGGGCGAGGCGGAAGCTCCTTTGGTTCTTAGTCGAAAGGGGCTCCTCCGTTATCGTCGTCGTTAAAGGACGAGGGGTCCGACGGGTTTCCGTTGCCGCCCGTAACAGCGTATGTTACGTGGGCTTGTTTGGCTGAGGGCAGCTGAGATTTAGGACGGGATGCTCCCGCATTGGGCCGTCCGCGGTGTGCTTCAAGCTCAGCGTCCAGGTGACCGTTGCCGTAAAGAAAGGTGGCGCGCGCGCTAGAGAAGGGGTTTTAATCGTCGCGCAACGACTGTACCGGTGCGTTATAGGCTCGAGTCTGTTTACGTCGGACTTCACCCAAGCGGCGTCGTGCTTCACTGAGGTTTGGCGAAGTGGCACGACGGTTGTGGCTGGATCGCGAAGCGCTAAAGCTGTAATATTGCTCGTGTCGGGAGCGGCGAGAGCGCTTTCGGCTGTTTTCGATGCTTCCCAGCTTGGTTATTATCTGTTTCATAGTATTGCTCTGGTCCTTCTGGGTTTTATCGATTTGCTGCAAGAAGGATAAAGTACGTTCCGCGGCAGTGTTTTGCTTGTCCATTCGCTTTCCAAAGAGTCGGATCTTTTCGCTATTGGAGCCAGGACGAGGGCCGTTTTGGGCGGAGGACGAGGCCATAAAGTCGCCTGTGGCCGTTTGGGAGGTAGTTTCGCGTTCCCTACGGGGCGGGTGGTGAACGACCGATGCTGATCTGCTAGAGCGAATATTTCGAGTAAGGTCGTATTTGAAGTTGTAGCTGTCGTTAGGCGGAGGGTTGAAGGTTGTCGCGGCAGCAGTAGGTTTGGTAGGTGGCTTGATGCCCGGATGTGGTTGCATTGCTTCAAACCGACTGTTGGTTCGCTTGGCCCTTTCGAAATACACACTGTCGTTGTGTGATAGGTAGGTAGCGGCCCGATGAGGCACTGGGGAATCGCCCTTAAGGATTGAAGATTCGGGCATCGTGCTTGGTATGGGCGTACTTGTTGATGCTCGAATGTTTTTGTCGGGTCCCGGAGGGTCTGTGGCCGAAGGGTCGGCCATTGTGACGAGGAAGTGAGAAAAGAGGTGAGGGTAGGGTGATGATGATCTCCGCGATCACGTTCGCGCCGGTCGCTTAGGTTTTCCGGAGTTGCTACCAATTGTTAAAGCAGTCGAGGGCAGAGATATTGGAGTAGCAGGAAGATGATATTCGGAGTAGGTTGGAGGCCGGAGGCCTGGCCCTGCAGAGATTTGGGATATCTCTGTGCAGGATCCACCTTGTGGAGCCTCCACCCTTATTTGACGATAAGGGTCTCTGGTCCCAACTCCTTTATTTACAGTTGAGGCCCTACTGGCCGTGACAGTTTCGCCCGAGGCCCTTACCGAAGCCGAGCGACGCATATTGGCCCAAACTCGCCAGCTTGTTAAGGACGCCGTACGGGAAAGCCGGCGGCTTGCAGCACAAAGAAAGCGGCCTAAATCAGCTACTGTACTTTCGGCCCTGCAACGATCGTCTTAACAACCCGGATTAAACCGAAGCTCTCCCCAGGACGTACCCGTCCCTACTAGGGAAAATAGGGCTAAAATTGATACCGATATACTTCCGCCTTCCGCTTTTAAACAAACAAGCTCGATGGCGCGGGAACGGATCGTCGGATTAAACGCCGGCTTGCTAGCCGCATAAATAGAACGGACCCTAAAGGATTTACAAACCCGAACAAACCAAACCCGCATAAGCATTACGCCGGGACGAACACAAAAACAACCCGCCGGTAATCCGGACTTTTCGGACTTTTCGGAATCGGATGATAGCGATAATAACCTGCCACCGAAACCTCCTAACCGAAAGCCACGGCTGTTCCGATCACCCTTTCTGCCAGGCGATAGGGCCTCGTAACCCCCTATGGGAATTCCTTAAAGCACGGTTTTTATAGTCAACCCCGTGCAATTTAAAGCCCCTAGCGCTTTCGAAAGGGATCGCACTAAATTTAAAAACTAATAGTTCGTAATACAGGCTTATATAAACGCCTGCCCCTAAAGTTTTACGGGTAACCCGCACCGCATCACTTGGGTTAAGTCCCTCCTAAAAGGAGCCGCTTTCCAATGGCACGTAGCTAGGGCACGTTCATTGGAATCCATAAACGTTCAAAATTCCTGGAAAGGATACGCTTCGTCGCTAGAGGAGCATTATAAAAACCCTAACGAGGAACGAACTAATGCCAAAAAGCTCCGGTTTTTAAAGTACAACGGCGATATCGTTAGCTACCTAACGGAGCTGGGGCAGTACAATATCACTACCCGATAAACCGGTACGACCTTCCGGGATTTCGTCCGATCCTCGCTACCCGAAGGTATCGCCAATTTGGTATATGCTAATAAGGGTCGAATCCCTACGGACGACGCCGAATTCCTCGAAGCCTTCCAAAAAGCAGGGATTACTTACGAGCAAAAGCTCGCGGATAAAGCCTCCATTAAGGCTTTAATGCAAGGAACGGGCCAAAAGGAAAAGGGAAAAAACGAGCCCGCTTTAAATCAAAAGCGCTCAAACGTGGGCCGTCGCCGCGGCAAAAGCTCCAAAAACAGGAACCCAAATCCATCTTTAAGCTCCCGTTCCGGAAAAAAAGCCAACGATAAAAAGGCCGCCGATAAAAAAACCAACATTTAGACTACTACCAAATTGGCATTCGAAGGAATCGAATAGCGCGATATTAACGCACGAAAGTTAGCTAAAGCCGACTGCTGGCGCTGCGGAAAAAAAGGGTACCATACGTTAAAATGCTACGCTAAAAAGGACACTAACGGCAAAAAACTCCCTCCTACACCAACAAAAACGGCCGGTGCCAAATCCATCCTTAAACGCCCTGCAACGGACGAACAGGAAGAACAGCCATAAGCTAAAAAGGCTAAAATCGCTAGCCTCACCTCAAAAGCCCCGAACGAACCACGAATCTTTAAACTATCAAATTCGGAATCGGACGATGACTGTTAACAACCATCGACCGTCGCTGCTGTACGAAGGCCCTTAACGGATAGGGAACTCGCAAAGCCAATCCTTCGCATGTACATACGGGCGAAGGAATCGAAAGAAATACCTGTCCGGGTCCTTTTAAACGGAGGCAGCGATACGAAGGTCATATTAGACAAAATAGCGAAGCAACTCCCGGGTCACCTGGTTAACAAAGCTATCCCTTGCGTAATAACCTCCTTTTTAGGGAAAATCGAACCAGAGGCCGGAAAGTAACGAGTCGTCGACGTTACCCTCCGGCACAAAACGCACTATTTTACGGAAACGTTCGAAATTAGTCCTACGGATCCAGATTACGATATTATCCTGCCTTTCGCATAGCAAAAGCAACACCCACCGCTGGGATTACTGGATCGCGACCTTCGGGATATCCGGATGGATTCGGACAAATGCCGGAAATGCAACAAGCCCCGGGCCCGAAAGCCACAAAATTTACAGCTGCCCAAAGGCTTACGCCTTCGGGAAAACATAAAAACAATTGAGCCCGCGATTATTGCCGCTATTAAATACGGGCACGGTATTCCTTCCTTTAAGGAAGTGAACAAAGCAGATTCCGACGGCCTCGAATCGGTGCCACAGGAATTTAGGGAATTTCTCCCTATTATAACAGAAGCGGCTGCCACCCGTTTTCCCGATCATCAGCCCTGGGACTACGAAATTCACCTTAAAAAAGGAGCTCAATTAACCCATAGCCCCTTATACCCAATGAGCCAAAAGGAATTGGACGTTTTAAAGCCGTGGCTGGAAAAGCAGGTACGAATCGGTCGGGCCAGGCCATACAAAACTGCCAACAGTTCGCCCCTTATGTTCGCAAAAAAGAAAAAACCCCTCGATCTTTTAAGGGTGGTGGTCGACTACAAGGACGTAAACGCTAAAACGATTCCGATTCGGTGCCCTATCCCGCTTATTACGGAGTTCCAGGATCGACTTCGGAATGCTAAATGGAAAACGAAAATCGACTTTAAAACCGGGTTTAACCTAATTCGGATAAAAAAAGGGCACGAATGGCTTACGGCCTTCCGCTACAAATACGGCGTCTTCGAATTCACGGTTATGCTAATGGGCTTTATCAACGCCCCCGCCACTTTCTAAAGCATAATAAACCATATCTTTATGGACCTTATCGATGCCGGGCTCCTTATGTATTTGGATAACCTCCTAATATACGCAAAAACCAAGGAACAACACGATAGTTTGGTAAAGGAGGTGCTTCGCCGCCTTACTAAACACAACCTGGCCGTGGCCCCTCGCAAATGCGTTTGGGGGGTATACGAAATCGAATTCTTTGGTCACATAATAGGACCCGAGGGCATTGCAATGTCCAAGGACAAAGTTAATGCTATCATCCAATGGAAGGCCCCCAACTGCCTTAAGGACTTCCAGTTGTTCGTCGGCTTTGCCAACTTTTACAGGAGGTTTATTAAGGGGTTTTTAGGAATCGTTAGGCCTATAACGACGGCCAACGCCCTACCTAAAAGCCAATGGCGATGGACCCCCGAAATGGAACAGGCTTTCGAAGCCCTTAAAATCGCTTTCGTTTCGCCTCCGATACTCCGGCATTTCGACCCATCTTTTCCAGCACAAATTGAAATGGACGCTTCGGACTTTGCCTTTGGAAGGGTATTATCCCAAAGGGACCCCGAAACCAATAAACTACACCCCGTTGCCTTCCATTCACGCAAAATGTCGCCCGCCGAAATCAACTATGAAATCCACGATAAGGAACTTTTGGCGGTCGTCGACTGTTTCGCTAGGTGGAGGCATTACCTCGAAAGGGCAAAGCACCGGATAGAGGTTTATACGGATCACCGGAACCTCGAATATTTCCTAACGGCCAAAGTCCTTAATCGAAAGCAAGCCAGATGGGCATAACAGCTGGCTGGTTATTGGTTTATGATCAACTACCGACCAGGAAAGCAAAATGAAAAGGGCCAATATGCTATCGAAATTACCCCAGCACAAGCCTAAAAAAGGGGGGAGTAAAGATCAGCCGATTACGACGATCCTGCAAAAAAAAACACTTCCCAGCAAAAATTTCGGCCCTGGAAGGACAAAGAGATAACCCCATGGAAAAAGCTTTACCGTAAGGAGCACCTTTTTTCCTCCTGTCCCCAGGCCGGCTGTAACAGGTCTCAGCCCTACTATAGCAAGCTACAGCAGTGTCAAGCCTGGAAAGGGGGGTTCTCTCAGGGAGATCTCAGAGGTCCAGCAGCTCAACAGTCGTATTCGTGCAGGGCTAAACCAGCCTATGGTAAAGATAAAACAGAAACGATCGCTTGCCCTCCAGACTCCCTTCACAAGGGGGTCCTTCGGGCCCTTCTTATGCCTGGCCGTCCGGCCGTCCTTCGGTTGCCGTCGGCACGCCTCCTCCTCCGCGGCGTCCGTACGGGGCTGGTTATGCTTTGTCCCCTTATTAGGGTTCGGAGCTTGGGTGCGCTTTGACCGGGCTGAGCGTCCGTATTTGCGGAGGCTAACCGGCGGGCGTGTTATAAAGCTAAACTCTTTTGATCCGCACGTCCTTTAGGGCTTGCGCCCCTCTGGCTACCACCCGGGGTCCTCCCTTGAGGCCACCGGTGGCGGTCCCTAGGGCTGCTGATCATGGCTCTGTGCGGGGTGTTACACCGGCTTTGCAGTATTCCAGTCCTAAAGTGGGCTACGGAATTTACTAACAAAGTTAAACAAGCTGGTATATCGGATCCCGAATACCAGGGTCGCCTCCAAAAGCCCGAAAAGGGTGAAAAAGTAAAGGATGGTCTCCTTTATCATAAAAAAAGATTGTGGGTGCCAACGGAGGCCCTGCAAAAGGAAATCCTCGAGTCCGAATATAACACAAAAGTCGCTGGACATATGGGTATAGATAAAACCCTCGAGTTAATTACTCGGCACTTTTAATGGCCCAACATTAAGGCAAAAGTCCGGGAATACGTAAGGGGATGCCTGGAGTGCCAACGCAATAAGGCCCCAAAGCATGCCCCCTTTGGACCCCTACAACCCATAAAGCTGCATTACCAGCCCTGGAAAACGGTGGCCATAGACTTCATTACGGACCTCCCTTTAAGCGATAAGTGCGATTTAATTTGGGTAATGGTAAACCCCTTTACCAAAATGGCGCATTTCGTCCCCCTCAAAATCGAGGGTAAGAAATCGGATAACCTTATCCGCATTTTCGCCAAAAAATACTAGCGACTATACGGTATGCCTTTAGATATTATTTCTAATAAAGATTCCAAATTTACGAGCCACTTGTGGAAAGATTTCCTCCGTTTGGTAGGCATCAAGCCAAAAATGAGCACTGCCTTCCATCCCCAAACGGATAGACAAACCGAAAGGCTTAACCAAAGCCTGGAAGCCTACTTTAAATCTTTCGTAAATTACGAAATGACCAATTGGGTCGAGCTATTACCCACGGCGGAATTTGCCTATAATAATATATCTTCGGCAAATACCTCCATTACTCCCTTTTTCGCCAACTACGGGTACCACCCAGCTTCCAATAATCCCCCTCTCCCAAAACGAGTACGCAATCCAGCAAACCAACTCTACCGGCATTGGATAACCCAAATGCACGAAAAAGCCAAACAACACCTCGAAAAAGCCCGGGAACGAATAAAGCATTGGGCCGACAAAAGGAGAAGCCCCTCGCCGGTACTTACCGAAGGACAGTTCGTTATGTTAAACGCCCGGCACATAAAAACACGTCGCCCTGCCAAAAAAACTCGATGCCAAAATGCTCGGGCCCTTCCGGATCCTTAAGGTTATTTCTCCCACGGCGGTACGACTAGCCCTGCCTAAAACCTGGAAAATCTATAACGCTTTCCACGTATCCCTCATCGAACCCTACCGCTCTAGCATTCAGGCACGACCTGACCCTAACCAGGTACTGCGGGAGGCCCCCTCGGTTATAGGAGATTTCGTTATAAAAAAAGGTTATGGATTCCATGGATACAAGCGGGAAGGTTCGTTACTTTATCCGATAGGAAGATTACCCACGAAAAAAGGACTGGACGTGGGAACCTTGGAAGCACTTCGATACCGACGGATCTAAGCAACACGTTGTTGCCTTTCATCGGCTTAACCCCGATAAGCCTAGGGACCCCCGCGTGCCACAAGATATAGGCACGGCCGCATCCCTTAAGCGGGCTTCAAAAGGTCTCGAGACGCGCCCTAGGAAAAAAAGGATAGTGTCACACGGAAGAACCTGCGGACTCACCTAATCGGCCCCACAGAAGGTCCGGGAACAGGTATAGGTGCCCAACGGCCCCGAGGCCCAAAGGCCGAAGGCCGGAAGGGTAGTGTGAATCATGTACTCGATACTTCGCACGGATCACAGGGTGGTTTATATAAACCCTGCCATCTCCTATATCTTCCATGAGAGATTCCTTCTTCCTCAAGCATCTCTTGAGCCCATAGAAAGATTATCTGCAATATAGAGATCTTTCTCCAAGCCGTCTTTGACCCCTTGTTACATCGAATTCGATTCGGTAGTTGCCGCGGGTTTAAGCGGCTGTATCGGAGCGATCGACCGCACGCACGTTTCGGCCTTCATTAAAAGCAAAGCGCAAAAGCTATGGATCGATCGGAAAGGGAGGGTAACGCAAAACGTTTTTGCGGCAGTCAAATCTGACATGGCGTTTACCTACGTATTAGCCGGTGCCGAGGGCTCCATAAACGATTCGACCTTATTGGGGGAGGCATTAAACAGAGGGTTCCGGATACCCCGGGATAGGTACTACTTAGCAGATGCCGGCTTTGGAACCAGGCCCGGTATCGTTATGCTTTTCCCCGGGATCCGGTATCATTTGCAAGATTGGAGGGAAGCGGTGGCGCCGCCGCTTACCCGGAAAGAGTTATTTAACCTACGCTATTCCCGGACGAGAATGATGGTTGAACGAGCGTTTGGGTGCTTGAAAAGGCGCTGGAGGATCGTTAGGAACGCACCGGTAGAGTACAGCTTTGGCACCCAGGTGAAGATTATATACGCGGTGACTGCCTTGCATAATTTGGCGTTGGCAAACCAGGAGGACTGGCAGTTGGAGGAGCCGGATCGAGAGACTCTCTCCCGGGCGCGGGAGGTCTGCTGGCGAGAGTTGAAGGACCTCTACCAAAATTATATACGTTTAAGGTCCGCGGAGAGGATGGCGGCGCAATATAACGCCCGGGTCGGTAGATTGAACCAATTGTAGCAAAAACGGTGGAATTGGAAGGTCGTTGGCGATAGTTGTTGGCGGTAGGGTAGGTAGGGTAGGTAGGGTAGGTAGGGTTAAGGTTATAGGCACAAAACAACGCTAAAAACAACGTCAATTAGCCCTCCGAGCTTCGGATATATATGCATCCCGACTTTCCTTATCCAATGCCACCTAAAGCTCGGCCTTCCCTAATGATTTCAAGTTGCGGGCGATGCGGAAAAACTCAGAGGGTTTAAGTTTAACCCGGTAGCCCTCGGTAAAGGATCTAATCGCCTCTTTAGCCACGTTTTGGCGGCGCTTGTTAACGGAACCTGCTAATACCAATATAGCATTAGCTAGCTGTTCCGACGTTGCCGGCGGCGGTGACTCGAGTCTCGCCGGCGAGACCCTTCCTTCCGATGAACTAGAGGCCCGACGCTTTCCTTCCGATGAATTAAAGGCCCGACGCCTCCTCCGGCCGCGTAGTACGTCAACGCCTCCGTCCCTGGCGGCCGCTACTAGATCCGGATCCGTTGCCCTTTGATGCAACTGCTTGGTAGAGGGCCTTTTGCGACGAGAGGGCGGCGGCGGCATTAAAGGGTCGGGCATCCGTTGGGTAGGCGTGGAGGTAATCGGCCGCCAGCGAGTATCTTCGCCCGTTTCCATCTTTCCCTCGCCCTCGCCCTCGCCCTCGCCCTCTCCCTCTCCTTCGCCCTCGCCCTTTCCCTTTCCCTCGCCCTCCTTATTTGCAGGAATATACCCATTAAATAAACCCAAGCCACTAACGCGTGCGGATCCTTTAGCAAGCTTATTCCCTTTAATAAAAGGGCGACGGATTATGGTCCCTTTTGCCGTCTTTCCCGCCCAAAGCTCCCGATACAAGACCACCTCCCCCAACGGCACGCCGGCGGCGATCCATCCAACTTTCCGTATCCCATGCACGCTTGCAAAGCTCTGCCACCGAGGGTCCTTTTTATCAACGTCGCAAGCGCCCGTTTCCGGGTTACAAGTATTGCCCGATAGGCTAACCCATGATTTCCAGGCGAGATATCTCTTTCGTTCGTTATCGTATTTGGTAGAGATCGTTTGGGTCGATAGCTTCAAGGTAGGCCACTCCTCGGTCGCCGCCGCCAGCACGCGCTCCCAAGCCTTTTTGAAGTTGGCCTTTTTCGAGCTTTTGAATAGGCCCTTGCGGTGGCAGTCGAGGAAAAGGCTGATTAGCCGGGCGGTTTTTTCGCTAGACCAGGATACTCGAGCCGGCTCGCCGTCGCCTCGTTTCCGCTTACGGGAAGGGCCCTCGCCGGGCTGGGTATCGCCGGGCCGGGTATCGCCGGGCTGGGTATCGGGGTCGTTAACACCAAAATCTGGCGCCTGGGAGGCCGTTTGGGAATTGGGAATAGCTTCAACGGTGGCGCCGCCGGCTTCCGTTGCCTGGGAATTAAAAGACATCTTTTTTGTGATAGGTTGGGCTAATCTTGGCGTGCAGATGAAGACTGACGATATCGTGTCTTGTCGAGAGCCGACTGGATGCCCCTCCCCCCCCCCAAAATAGCGGTGAAACCCCCGCTTTTGACACAGTACGTGCTTTTTGGCGGACGGTCCCTAACTGGGGGGCATCCCTACCGGTACCTAACCCCCCCTGCAGCACTGTTCGTACCTCCGCAACGACCGTTGCCGCAACGATCGTTACGGCCGATCACGCCCTTAACGGCGTTGCATGCCGCCTATGCTGTGCTACTGTTTCGTAGCCGCGCGTTAACAAACGGCAGGGAAAGCGTGGTCGACTTGAAAACACGGGAAGCGTAAAGAGCAAAACAATTTTGGCTCGCAATCAGCAAGACGTCGGAGCCGCTAGCTGTCCAAGCATTCAAATGCCGGAGCTCCAAAGCAATAAACTGTAATCCCACGTCGGCTCCACCTGCAGCCAGGCAAAGGCATTGAAAGGTGGTATGCGAAAGCCCTAAAAAACGACGTAAACCGACAGCTCGTCGTCGCCAACCGGATAAAGGATCTGGATTGGGTCACGGGTTTGCCTAAAAGCGGAACGGCGAATAGTTAGGTCTTTAATGCGATTTTCGTCGTGGTATGCTGCTTGGACAAAGTACTTGATCCCCACGAAAGTTGACAAGTGCTGCACAGTTCGCAAAACTGTTCTTCGAACGCATCGAGTGTATCTTTGGACATCAGAGTATGGTGAGCGATTGCGACAGCCGCATCACCAGTGCATTTTGGGAGGAAGTGTTAAGGGCATGCGCCATGTCCGACGAAACCACGAGACTGAAGGTACCTTATGGGGATTCGACGTGTGCCTTTTCACGGCAGAAGGAGCCTAGGTAACTCAGATGACTGAGCATGGCTCGAAACCTGTGCTCCTTTGCCTCACGCCCCAATATTGGTCAACCGGGTGGTGGCCATTAAGTCACTCTGGGGGCCCGATGCAATGGGAAAGCTGAATGGGGCCGTCGGACAAAATAGGAAGCACGGAGATACCCTCTCGTTCCATTTTCGAGTACCCGCCACCACCTTACTGGTAGACGTAGCAGAAGGGCCCTGAGGTGGTGTCCATGACCTCGCGGATTGTGGTCTGGGGGCCGACATACGTGACGTTCAGGACGTCGTCAAGGGTGGCCAGGCCGCTCGGGGGGCTGTTCTGCCAGGTGAGGTGGGCGTATACGTCCTTGCCAAGGTCGGTGCGGCGCGTCGACTCGTCCAGCTCCTGCCTGCGAGGGGGAAAGAGGAAGGATGTCAACGGTCTGCCTTAAAAACGAGACAGAAAGGACCGGGAAAAAAAGAAACTTACCAGAGAGCCCACATCCTGTCGACCATGGCGTGGTGCACAAAAAAGGCAGGGTCGGTAGGCGAGGTGAAGACGTCGTCGGCCGGGTCACTGGTGATGACGTAGTGGCCCGCGGCGTGGGGGCCGATCTCGAGGGACCCCTTGGGCCCCTCGGACAGGGACCGGTACTTGTCGATGTCGGGCTGGTTCAGGAGGTCTAGCAGGGTCGTGTGGTTTACGTAGCGCAGGTTGACGGCAGGGCCCACATCGCGCACCCACGGCCTCGTGTTCACCCCCAAACCCCCGTTGGGCCCGACGGTAGCGGGCGGGTCGGGCTGCACGGGGCCCAGCAGGATAGTGCGGTTGGTGCCGAAGGGACCGGTCGTGACGGGCCCACCTCCCAGGCCACGGACCAGGTGGACAATACCACCTCCGGGGCCCTTGCCGATAATCGCGCCCTCGCGGTCCGGGTCGGGGGCGCCGTTGCCGCCGAGACTCCACTCGTCGCCGTTGAAGACGGGCGAGTCCTGGGGCGCCTCGGCGTACTTTGCCCAGTCCCAGTAGGGCTGGTAGCCCTTGTAGCCGCACTCGTCGCGCAGTGCGGTCTCATACGCGTGGAGGAACCAGCGGTGCCAGGCCATGAAGTTGCTTGTGAAGTGGATCTCAAAAGTCTTTGTGATGTGTTCGACGGCAAAGTCGTCGAACTGTAGAAGCGGGAGGGAGAAAGGGCTTTGGCGTTAGAATCATGTTGGAAAAAAAGGGGCGATGGGTGCACTTGTGTTTCGTTAGGGGTGCTGGGGAAATGAGAGAGCGGAAAAAGACTTACGCGAAACCTCGTGCCCGGAGCAAAGGTACGGTCGACCTTGCCCGGCTTGTCCATAAGGCACTTGATCGCCCGAATGTAATCGGACCTCTCCTCCTTGGTAAGGTCGCCGCTATACCAAACGAAAGGCAAAATATATTAGCAAAAAGGAAAGATTTCTCGGTTTGGGGAAGGTCACCAACGACTGGGGACTTTATGTGACTGTCGCTGTTGTTGACTTACTACTCCTTCCGGACCCTAACGTTCTCAGCGGTGCACCCGCCGCTCCCGGCCCGGGCCTTAAGCTTGGCCATCTGGTTCTCCTGGATCGAGGTGATGACCTTGGTCACCGCATCCTTATCGGCCACGAGGTCCCAGCGGGGCGCGGGGACGGAGGGGACCGCCCGGGCGGCTGGGACGGCAACGACAGCCGACACCAGGAAGGCGGCGGCGGCGGTGGCGGACAAGAACTTCATGATGGCAATGAAGGGGCTGCCAGGGAAAGAAGATGTGGGCGGTGTTGGGGATAATTAGGGACCGTTGTTGATTGCTAATTATATGTTTTGCTAACGAATGTAGTGGGGTTTTGGTAACGAATGTAGAGGGGTTTTCCCTAGGGAATGGAGAGGGTGAGGTGACGAGAAGGATTAACTGGGGAGAGGATCGTCGACGACGTTCGATTACATAGAAAAAAAAATCTCACCAGCCCCTTAGAACCCCCGTGGATGTCTCCAGAGTGGCCCCTTACCTCCTGCCAAGCATCTAGAATTGTGTGGAGTTAGTCGTGGAGTTACTCGTGGAGTAGCGCTCGACGACCGATCTGGAAAGCATTTCGGCATACTCATGCCGTGTTGCCCGCTCGCCCCGGTCCGCGGGATTGCCGATATTTGGACCCCTATCGTTTGCTGCCGCCTTGGCTGAAGGCCCGAATGCCATTCTCCGTCACCAAGTCATATCCCCTGCTCGCGACCTTCCTCGAATTCATCAAATTTTGGCATTGTGCTGTTAGTGCACACTGCCAATTTGCATACATTTCCTTAACACCCGCCAATTAGCGACCTAACACCAATAACCACGCCCGCCAACGGCGCTGGCAACGGCAGCATGCCGTTGCCAACAGCCCCCCCTTCGGCCAATAGGGTGGCACGCATCCTCCTCGCCGGCACTCCGGCCCGGAGGAACGCGCCGCTGCCGCACCGGCCCCCCAGCGCGTTAGCGCAACCGACTACGCCGTCTCCGTTGCGAAACACGCAACCCCCAACAGGGCCCGGACAGGGCCAGGAAGGCACCAACGACGGCAGCACCGGCACAGGTGCCCCCTTCCCTTCTTTCCCCCTCCCCTCCCACCCCCGGCCTACGCGCCCGCCCCTTGGGTCGGCCGCAGCGGCCGCGGAGGACATTATTGCGAATTATAGCCGCAAGCACCAGCAAACGGCGCTAGTTTGCACAACCTTCGCCCGGTCCATCGACGCCGGCATCGCCTCCCTTCCGGCGGAGGCAATCCACGAAGCAAACGAATGGAAAACCTGCTTTTTGGAGTACGCAAAAGAGGCGCTTTTAGGCCAACCAGCCTTTTACCGGGGGATAAAAGGCCCGCCGGCGCTACCGAACCTAACGACGCGCCCGATTCGGCGCGCGCGATCCCGACCACCTACGCGTCGGTGGCCCGGGCGGCTAACCAACAGCCCCAACAACCCGCACAGGCCCCACGGAACCGTGCACCCCAGGCCGCCCGGGCACCCCGGGCGCCCCGCCCAGACTTCCGGGTTTTCGTCAGAATCCCGGAAGAAAGGCAGGCTTGGGCCAACCAACAAACGGGCTTCAGCATCCGCAAAGCCCTTGCCGACAGCAGGGACCTGCCGTTTACGACAGCAGACGCCCCGGAAGCCTATCGAACCCCTACTGGGTTCGTGCTAAAAGCAAAAACGGCCGACATTCAAAGCCGGCTTTTGCAGCATCGATCCGAACTAGGCCGTTTATATAACGCCGAAGGATTGAAAAGCCCGAAATCTGGTTCAACTACGTGATTTCCGGATGCCCCACGTCTTTGGCAAACGGCCTCGGCGAAGGAGTTTTAATAACGGAGGACCTGGTCCGGGAGGAGGTCGAAGCCCAAACAGGGCTGAAGCCGGTAAGCGTAAAGCCCTCCGGGGCCGGCGCCGATTACCAAGGGCGTATATTATGGATTATATCCTTTTATACGCACGTGGCTGGGTTTAGGCTTTGGGGGACTACTTCCTTCTCACGCCGCATACAAAAACACCCGCCGGTGACCCAACACACCCCCGGCTGCCACGGCTTCCACGTGGCCCGCAACTGTGCCCGGGCCGATAGGTGCCTCCGTTGCGGGAAACTAAACGACGGCTGGCACGAGCAACCGTGTACGGCCCCCCCGCAATGTGCGAATTGCTCGGGCCCGTACCCTGCCGACCACCCGAACTGCCCTATAAGGCCTATACGGGTAAACGGAGTGCTTAAGCACTTAACTAAAAAGGAAAAGCATTACCGACGACGTCGAAAAGTTTGCAACAGTGATCTCAGATCCAACGGAACTAGGCAACGTGGCCTACCAGACCGACATCCCAGCCCACACTGAAGAAGAGCGCAAGGGAGCATTCCTACCTCCAGAAAGTCCGGTTTGGCCGTTCCGAGGCAACAAGTTTCCTGCGGATGGTCCTGTGCCCGGATTACACAATCCTTCCGCGTATAAGTCGCGGCCGTAGGGACCGTTTGCATGGTATCGTGAAGATTTACGAGCGTGGGCAGTTAATTATCTTTACTGCGGAGAAAAGGTCTGGCGCGTTATCGAGCTAGGATCAGAAAAACAAGCGGATAGTGTTTGCCGACATGCTGGGAGTGACTGTAACAAGGGGTCAAAGACGGCTTGGAGAAAGAATCTCTAGATTGCAGATAATCTTTCTATGGGCTCAAGAAATGCTTGAGGAGGAAGGAATCTTTCGTGAAGGACATAGGAGATGGCAGGGTTTATATAGACCCTTTGTGATCCGTGCGAAGTATCGAGTACATGATTCACACTGCCTTCCGACCTTCACCGCTTGGCCTTAGGGCCGTTGACCGCCTATGCGGGTCTTCGACCCTCCGTGAGGCCGACTCGTGATGCCGACTAGTTAGGTCCACGGGTTCTTCCGTGTGACAGTGACGCCGACCTATAACCAATATCTCCGGCACCAAACTTTGTATGGCGGCGTTAATCGCTTACGGGAGGGGGGCGTCGTGGTAAAAGAATTCAAGCAGAAAGCGGGGCAATTGGTCATTACCTTCCCAAGCGCCTACCATTTTGGATTTAGCGTCACTCCCACTTAGGCCGAAGCGGTTAACTGGACGGATTCCACAAATCGGTCCGGGGAATATATCCTTTGCAACGCGGAATGCAATGATCACGACCCGATTACGTATAAGATAACGTTTTCGAACGATTAGCCAAACGACTAGCCGCAAAACTTAATTTCCTTTGAAAAAGATGCAGGCGAAGAGAAGCACGCAGGTTAGGAGCAGTACGCCGGAAAGCAGCACACTGGCGACGAGGAGCACACGGACGAACAAAATACAGGCGATAACCAGCAAACCAAAATCGCAAAACCCTGGAAATCGGGAAAAAGGAAATCCGAAAGTAACTCCTATCCCGCAGGATTTGTCACTGGGAATAATACGCAACGAGCCGCTACCTTACGCAATGCATAGCAAAAAGCACTAAAAGTGGCAAAAAACATAAGCGGAAAGCATTACAAATGCGGCGAGCAGCAGGGCGAAACCGTCGAATTACTAAGGTTACGGAGAAACAAACGCGCTATTACCCCAAATGAACCACCATCCGACGAGCCACAATCCAAACGAAAGCCCCGTCCCGTAGCCATTATGGCCGAACATCTACGCGACGCAAACGCTATCGCACGGTTAAAGGGTTACATTAAAACTTCGAAGGGAAATAAACGGCTTCCAGAATTAGAGGTTAAGGAAGAAGATACATTCCGCGCAGCAGTTGCATATTGCAAAATTGCGATTCAAGCTAAGCAGTTAGCTGGCTACTGTAGCTTAAGGTTATGGATGGCATAGGCTTCAGCTAATAAGCTTATTAACCTTAAGAAGGAGAAGGCGAATAGAAAGCGCAACCTTAAAGATGTATTTAAAAGAGCGCATGCAGAAGTCGCTACCTTGATATATGGTGCGTTTAAAAATCGCCTTTCAAGCAGGAAAATTGGAAAATTTGGGGGCATT
Source organism: Falciphora oryzae (assembly GCA_000733355.1). Classification (NCBI taxonomy): domain Eukaryota; kingdom Fungi; phylum Ascomycota; class Sordariomycetes; order Magnaporthales; family Magnaporthaceae; genus Falciphora; species Falciphora oryzae. The sequence continues at coordinate 328,679 of JNVV01000017.1, forward strand.
TATAGCTATGCTTCCCTTCGATAAACAATTGGACGACGGTATAGTATTTCGGGATTACCAAAGGGTTGGGCAAAACGAGATGGAACAGTTGAAGGAGCAGTTAACAAGGGGTATTGGTTTACAATTGGCAAAGGTGGCGGACGAGTTTTTAACAGCTTTGCGGAAAGGCAAAGCGTACCCCAGAAGGGCTTGGGAAGATGTCGCTGAAACAGAACTGGTGAAATTAACCCTATAGTACCAAATGGAGCTGCTTCAGCGCGCGTAAAGCTTAAAGTGGCAGCCGCAGGGACAGCAACGGCAGGATGAAAAAAGGAAAAAAATTGCAACAGTTTAATTACTTTTTCCCGAAGGCGTTAGGAGGCTGGCGCAGAATGACGATTCAATCTCATTCCAATTGGTTGTGTATTAGTCAGCACGTCAGCCCAGGCTGACGTGCTGACTAACCGATGCTTGGTGGCATTTATCGATCGATGCTTTGCCCGCCTCGAGGTCGGACCTGGCCGATTTTGGAAGCCCAACGACCCGTGTTCCGGCAGGCGGTACCCAGCACCCCCGCCGGCCTGGCACCCCGCTAGGAGACACACCTCGGTCAAGGCGGCTCATGACGGCGGTCAACCCCTGGAGCGACACACGCTACGGCGCACGCTGAGGGACGCGCGATATGGAGAATTCCGGAGTGCTGTGTGCTTTGCTGTTAACTAAGTCAACGACCCCTAAAGTGATAAATGAGCTTACCTACCTAATGTGAGGCAATAATCACAGCATTAACGATGCCTACCACGTCAATAGCAATGCAATCCATCAAATTTGTCAACACTTAACACTGCCTCGTCGGAACTTCTCCATGCATACCCGTAGGCGGGTAGTTAACACATCTTAGACTCATCGCCCAAGAGAAGTCGGTTCTCGTCCACATAAATTCATTGCTGCAGATGAAATCGACCTAGCCAAAACACTACAGGTCACATCGCTAAAGAAAGACCCAGATTCTTTCTGCCCAGTAGCTCTCCATCATTTGCGTTCAGCCTCGTCATAAGTCATAGCACAACGTGCCTCATCTTAGGTCAATCTCCCACCCCAGGCCAAATCCTACCCTATTCTGTGTAACGCGATCCCCAGCGAGGTGACTATGGCGCCCGAGAACCCGGCGGATAGTACTTTGGCGTCCCTGGAGGCATTGACGAGCCCTGTGGCTGCTGAGAGGCCGGCATCTGGGGGTAGTTCTGGGGGTAGTTCTGTTGGGTGTACTGCACCTGCTCCGGCCTCAGCCCTTGCAAGTTCTGGGGTAGGCTACCACCCGTCCCGGCGATGCTCCCAGGCCCCCCGTAGCCTTGGTACCCTTGCCCGCCGTAATTGAACGCTCCGCTTTGGCCATACTCTGCCGCGTTCGGCTGGGTGCCCGGTGCCGCAGCGCCGCCCAGTACTCCGCCGCCTGACATCCCGCCTGACTGCGCGAGAGTCGACGGCATGCCGCCCAGGCTGCCTAGGTTGGCGCCCATGTTGGCGCCGCCCAGAGTATTGACACCCAGGTTGGCTCCCAGTGTGTTGGTGCCAAAGTTCGCGCCCGGATTGGCGGGGCCCAGGTTAGCTGCCGCGTTCTGCGGGGCCTGCAATTGAGCCATGAGCGACGCAGGGTCCTGCACCGGCGCCGGCCCCCGCTGCTGCGGGAACAACTGGGCCGTCGCCATCCCAGGCACCCCGCCGGTCCCGAGCCCGTAGTTGGCGATGCCCTGCTTGTCGTACCTAAATTCGCGACTGAACGCCAGATCTGACTCATTCCGCTGATGCTTGACGAACCACAGGTACTCATTGAACTCGTTGGACACGGCCGCGACGCGCTCAAAGTGCCACTTTCGCACGTTGATGGGCTCGCCCTCCTTGCGGTGGTACTCTGCCAGCGCGATGGCCGTCTGGAACGCGTTGCGGATCTGGCGGCCGTTCCAGACGGGCTTGAACTGGGGAGCCGTCTGCTGCAGCGTCCACAACTGCGCCGCGCACAGGATGATCTCCCCCTCTTCGAACTCGATGTGCTGTAACTTGTCTTCCGGGGCGGCCTCGATGCTGTTCTTGCGCATGCGGCGCATCTGCGTGCGCCAGATAGCGATCGTCTGGGTGTCACTGAGGGCCGGGTAGTAGAGCGCCATGGAGACGCGCGACTTGAAGGCCTCATCGAAGGCGCCGACCTTGTTGGTCGTGAGGAAGAGGATGCCCTCGTAGTACTCGAGTACTCTGAGGAACACTTTTTGGGGGGCGCGCGGCTAGTTAGCGAGCGTCTGGGTGCCGTTGGTGTTGGAGGCGGATTGTGAAGGCTACGCACCAGAGACGAGGGCGTTGCGCTCCACGTTATCTCGACTTCTCTCAGCGAGGAAGACGTCCGCCTCGTCGAGCAGTAGGACGCAGTCCCATGCTTGAGCCATCTGGAACGACGTCTGCAGGTTGGCCTCGACGTCGGTCGGAGTAAGTCCAAGATCTCCTACAGTGGTACGGCTGTGTCAGTGGATGCCCCCTTTGCCCCCTGGCGTCTCCTCTCTAGATTGACCCGCGAAGTTTCGAGGACGACACAAGAACAGAAGACATACCACACGTGATAGGCAGTAACGGCTTGTTGTAATACTCCGCCACGGTTTCTAGGCCACCGAGAGTTAACTGAGTTCAGAGTCGATATGGGGCACAGCAATCTCACCGGCCGTCGAAGTCTTTCCCACTCCCGGGACGCCGTGCAGCAAGATGATGAGTCCTTTCCCTATTTAATCAGTCAGTCAGGACCCAGCTCCGCATTCCTTCAAAAGGGTCAATCCATGCCTTTGTCCTGAACGAGATCGTGCTGCCGTCTTTGAGACTTAGCCTTGCCGAAGTGCGTTTTCATCAGAGACTCGATGATCGACCGATGATCAAGAGATATTTGAAGGTCGTTCCATGCGTCGGGGTTCTCCTTGACAGGCTGCAGCCTCTTTTGCGGAGGGTCTGAATCGTCGTAACCAAGTTGGAGACAGGCTACAAGTGCATCGTTAGCGGATGTGTCCTGGCATTTCGGGTCTGGAAAGCCTCACCCCAGCGCCGTGTCCGGAGAACGAAGGCGAATATGCGGTCTGGGAGGAGCAGCATATCGTCTCTGGTGGGTGGACCGTGCTTTTCCAGCCTCTGTCCTGGGTCCTTGAAATCGAGGATGGTTTCCGCCAGCCGAACGTCCCAGACACGATCGTCTTCGGTGTACTCGTCCGTGGGGTCTCCTTTGATTTCGCTCTCAGACGTCTGTGAGAGCTCAGTGTTTGCCTTCTCCGGCAGCCAGTCGGGGATGGCCTGCAGACAGCGCTCAAAGTCAACCATGACTGGGCCCTCAATAGCCTCGGACAGCACGGCGATACTGTTCCCATTGCTGCCACGCTCGGGTCGCCGCAGGAGCTCGCCTTTGGGTGAGTAGCACAGGCTTCTCCCGCGGTAGTAGTTGTATGACGGCTGTGTGCAATTGAAAAAGTCGCCACCCCGCTCGAGGAGCTGTGCAGAGTCCACCAGGCCCTGTTCCTCTGCAACATGGAATGGCACAATGGGGAGACTCTTGATCTGTCGCAGGTCTGTGAACTCGTCAATAGAGAAGGCGCGGAACACGCGGACGAAGCTGGAGCCGTTGAAGTCGATGTAGTAGCAGTCAAGCTGAAACGGAAGTGCCTTGCCCTGCCAGAACGCGCCCATCTGCAGTTGATTGGTGGCATCCCTGGGGGCGGCTAGAGGCTTGCGGCCGCCGATGCCCTGAAGCACCCTCCACACCTTCTGAGGGATGGTTCGGTCTTTGACGTAGACGAGGCTCCCGGGGCTGAGGAGATGCCAGAGTTCGTTGAAATACACAGCACTTTCCCCGCTGACTCGCAGCTGCCCTATCGGCTTCAGGTATTGGTCGATGAAAGACACAACCACGTCGAAGTCGTCGGCAGCTTCCACTCTCTCCTCCAGTGTCAGCTCGTCCCAGTTCGTACCTGAGCCGAAGATGACACTGCTCGAGTGGGACTCGGTGTTGGCAGCCTCGCCATCCGACTTTGATCCGTCCGTTCCGCCGTTGCCTTTGGTTATAGGTACCTGGCAGGCTTTGCGTAGCTCGTCGCGTCTTCTGCGAATCTCCTCGTCCAGGTGAACCAGGAGTTTGTATGGTCGCAAGAGAACCAGACCATGTTGGGAGAAGCGAAGTTTCCCGTTGCAGAGCGCGTCCAAGATTCTCCGTGCGGCCACCGAAGCAATGCGGACCCGGGCGGGGAGAGGCTTGACGCCTTGCCGGTGCTCCATCTGGATCGCGAGATCTGCATGGAGCGAGGATGCTTCAGTGTCACCTTTCACCCTAATAAACCGTGCTGCACCGGACGGTGGCTCGTCGGTCAATATGTAGAGGGAGGAGTGTGGCTGTGGCAGGCCTGTCCTGGAATGTCGTTGCCATTCTTCCCAAGAGATCCGCTGAAGTTCGGGGTTGGCCTTGGTACGCGCTACAACCTTTATTTCCTGCTTTGGCTCCGGGCGTCGAACTTCGGTGATGGTTTCCAAGATCCACTGAAGGCTCTGCACGGTCTTCGTTAGGAAAAATGCCTTGTCCTCGTTGTCGAAGGTGAAGCTAAGATCCTTTGCCAAGCTGAAGTTTCGTGCGAGTTCAGTGAGCCGAGACGCAACGGCGTCCGCGTCCAGTTCAGTCGGCTCCTCTTCCTTTGCGGTCGAGCCTTTTGCATGCCCTTTGGCGGTAGGATCCTCGCCATTATCTTTCTTTCTCCCATCTTTATCCTCACCAACTGCGGCCGCTTTCGCGTCTGCTGGTTGTGCCTTATCATCACTCGACAGATCCGGCGCATCCTAGGTATCGGCAGCAGTCGCAAGTCAGTCAACCGTGCTTGGGGCGGCTACCCTATGGAAATGTTCGAGATGAACGCACGGAATTTGCGGCAGTGCTCGCGCTAGTGTTGTCAGTGTTGGCGGTTGCGTTGGTGCCCACTGTACTGGCTGTGCTCTCCGGCGGCGACGGTAGGCCGGGATTGTCGGCCGATAAATTCGCTGCGGTAGCCATTTTGTCGACTTGGGATCGAAGAACAGAGACTCCCAGGTGCCGAAGCCTGTCGACTGGACCTTGAGGTCAAGCGGAGAGAAGCTCTTATTGTGCCGCAGAACTGAATGCGTCGAGGATATCGGGTATGAACCTCGAGAGCTCAGCAGTTGGTCAAGGTTGACCTCAGCCCACGAAAGACAAGCGTGTGAAGAAGGAAGGCTCGGTCCAGCGTGAGGATGAAAACTTGTGGTCCCTGAGAGCTCGAGGTTTCATATGCCCGGCTGGGGCTTCTTCTCCTCAGCTCGTGACGGGGGTCTGTGATGGCATGGCCAGCTGTGGCCTAGCAACATCCCGGCGGATGAGGAGATGATAGCAGCATGGCGTCGCCATTGGCGGTTAGGTCAGGAATAAAGAGCGCAATTGGCCCGGCGACTGCAGCCACAGCTGTATCTGTATGCCGAAAGTCCGAGAGGCTTCAATATTGTGTACGTGGTGTCTACTCATTGGCGGATCTTGAACCCAGCTCCATGCAGGCCGCAATGAGCAGTTTTCGTGCCGGCGAGTTAAAGTCTTGAACACGGCTCATGCACCCCACCATGTTCTGAAAAGAGGCAATGATCAGCGCCTGGGACAGAGTACATTATCCGAGGAGGCTGGGACAGGTTCTGACACGTTTAACCAAGTGAGGTATAGCTGCTTTCTCAGCCTTTCTGTGACACCTGCATGTCGGGCATACGGCATTTGCAGCGTCCCCGGTGCCAGGCAATAGGCTATGGCGGATCGTTGACACCCCGCGGCACAGTATTTCACTTGCGAACGTCCTTATCACAATCATTCCCATCTGTCCGCTCTGTCGAGAGTCTCGGCGAGGACTCAGCGTTGTGATTTCCCTACCAACAGTACCGGCAACCAGTCCCACCATGGCCGGGACAGATGCGTTCATGGAAAGCAGGGCAGGGGAAATTGATCCTGCGTGGCGGGCTGCAGCCACGGAAAATTTCTTGCAGAAGAGGAGGGAAAGGCAGGCATCGGAGAGGTGAGCTCAACCCGTCTCAAAGGAGAACAATATTCTCGCATTCTATGTGACGGTCTTTAACTCCCGCTTTTCACAACACAGGGCTCGCGAGCAGACAAAATCGTTCAAAGACCTTGTCAGAAACTTCGTCCGCTCTTCTAAGAAAGACGACATCAAGCAATTTGATGTCGACGGGACGTTCACGTGGAAAGATGTGCAAGAAGCCGTCAACGAAGGGCTGCAGAGAGACGCGGACAAGGATCGTTTCACTGCTCACCCATTTCTGTTCATCAGCCGGACGTTTCAGCGGCAGTCAACCGCTCTGCAGCTTCTATTGGACTTCATTCCGGACTCGGAGTACACCTCGCTGATCTGTGGCGTCTTGAAGCTTGTTTTCGGGGTAAGTGGTCTGACGACGTTCCATCCGAGTGTCATTCTTTACATTCACCCGGTCAATCACCACGAGGCCCTGCAATGACATATCTGATTTTAGACATATGGAAGGCTGCCAAAAGGGTCAATGACCTCCGAGAAAGGATCATCAAGTGTCTGGAGAGCTTGTCAGATCCCATCCAACGAACTGAGAAGTACATGATCATATACACCGAGGATCCCGGGGTGTGGGACGCAGCCGAAGCGCTTTATCTCGGCATCCTAGAAGCCGTGGAAGCAATGTTGCATTGGATCGACAGCTCAGCCTTTGGTTTGTATTTTCGTTCTTTGTTTTGTATCCTAGACGTGAACTAACCGAAACCAGGCAGCGCGTTCAAGTCGTTACTCCAACAGTCGAGTTACGGCAAGTCTCTCGAGGATGACATCATCAAGAAGGGCATAGACGACAACGTAACCGAATTCGAATATGCCGTCTCGCTCGCTCTCCACAGAAATGTTGACAGCGTGAAGCGCACTGGAGAGGACACGAACCAGACCGTTCACCAAATCAAGTCAATGGTGCAAATGCTGGTGTATCAAGAACGTGCTGTGTGTAAGTATCTCAAGCCCCTGTCGGCTAAAGCCACGATAACTTGGAGGGAAGCTTGCTAAGAGGCCCTCATAGCACCGCTTCCTCCGAACAGCGTCAGGAACTTTGTTACTCCGACACAATTGCATCGGATCCTCGGAGTCCAAAAAGACGCGCATGTCCTGGATATGGAGATGGCGACCATCGACGCGCAGAAGGCCTCTACGCCCGAATTCAACAGCCGCGCAACCGTTCTGCTGAGGGATGGTGCGTTCCAGGCATGGTTCCATTCCCGGTCTTCCCAGCTGCTCGTGGTCAACGGCCGAATGAAACTGTATCCCGAACAGGAGGCCGCCTCGCCGCTAACACTGGCGGCGTGTACGCTTTCGTCGGTCTTGGCCGAGTCCCGGCAGGCACTTCCGGCCATCTATCTCTGCGGTCAGCACAACGACCCGGACGACGGGCTGTCTGGGCCGGGCGGCATGCTGCGCTGCATATGTGCCCAGATGCTGCAGGCCAACCCGGACGCACTGGACTGCTCGGCGTTCAACTTCGAGTTCGTGGAGGGGATCAGCGCGCAGAACATCGAAACTCTGAACAATCTGTTCACTCTCATGCTAAACACGACGCCAGGGAGACTGGTTGTCATTGTGGATGCCGTGTCCTGGCTGGAAGCTGGTCCTTGGGCGGAGGAATTCGCACTAGTAGTCGTTTACTGGAAGCGACTTGTCGATTACTTCAACACCATCGGCAGCGGGCGGGTGCTCAAGTTCTTGCTTCTCAACTCCGGGATCAGCGGGCTGTATGAGAGGCTCCCGGGAGAGTGCTTCCTTGACATGAAGGACGCCGACGATTATGGCGTCTACCTGGATGATTCTGGGCATAACGTGGGGTACATCTAGTGTCTGATCGAACAAGGTCTAGTGCTTTGAGTATGTTCGTATGCATCAGTCTTCCCCAATGTAACCAACCTGCGGAGCAGATGTCGAGCTCCCGACGTGATACACACACCGATTCGAGCGTCGAACGCTCCTTTATTTGGGGGACGCTCTAATCTTTGGTAGGACGATGTTGTCTGGGACCAGGAAAGTAAGACGTGAGAAAGCCTTTTGCGGGAGGGCGCCATTCTTGTACTTTAGCAACATCAAAGGCTTTTCTTCTACAAGTCATTTCCCCAAAGTTGGTCGGCCATGCGTCGAGGCATCTCGGCCGATGAGTATGTCTGTCCCTTTGGACTATTGGACAGCAGCTTCAGCGACAACTTGGGAATCTCAAAGTCCTCCCCACTTTTCCTGACGGGATCCGTAAGCTGCAAGTTCAAGGTAAAAGCGGGGTACTCAGCAGGATATTCATGCATAAGTTCTGCGTAAATACTGTGTAAATGCTGTGTAAGTTGTCTTCCTTGTTAATCCCCCCATGATACAGCAGCAAATGACCGTCCAGAACCATGCGAACCTCTCGCCGAACCCGCCATACGCCTTCCCGGGCACGGGCGGTTAGGTCGCGGACCGACAGCAGTAGCAGAACTACCAGCCGTCCACGACCTCGGCGACGCCGCCTTCGCAAGGCTGGCCGTCTTCGCTCAGCATTGCCACAGCCGGTACCTCGAGATGGAGCGCTGCGCTTAAATTTCCCCGCAATGACCCAATAGGTGACGAACAGCAAAAACCCAACCAACCACACCCAAGCCTGCGAAATAAAAATGCCAAAGCCGGGACCAGCCGCCCCAGGCAAGGCGCCGGGGCAGCCCGTCTCGCGGAGCTGCCGTCGCGGCCGGCGGTAAAAAAGCCCCGCCTGCCGCAGGAGCAATAGCGGGGTACCTTTTGTGGTGCACTGAGTCGTAATGGTCGGCTGGTGACGCTGAGGTCGCGGCGAGCCTCTCTCTTTCTTCCTTGAGGTCTGCTAGCGCGATCGGCTCACCCTCGGGACTACAAGCAGGTCGGCGTTAAAAGTATCGTCGTCTCCCAAGCGCCCATGCGGCAGAAGGTCGAGCGGCTCTCGGGAGATCGGCTGCCGATGGAGCAGTGCTACATTAACCTCGCCGTCGTGGAGCAGGCAGATCACATTGCCGGCCGCTCGGAGCAAGGGGGCCAGAAAGCAGCGGAAAGCCTCGTGCAGAGGGGTTGGGTGGAGGCCTGCCGAGCACGATCGCGATCACGGCACGTGTAAGAAAATCGCAATTAAAATCTACGCGTTAAGTTCATTTTTTTGATCCGGCCCGTGCGGCATGCAGTTGAGCGTGCGATTCATTTATTCGAGGATACATCGATTTCCCGCTAATTTGGGTGGGGAAAAATGTCACTAAAAAACGACAAGTCGCTGCACCGCGCTGATCCCCGGAGGGCCGATCAAGCAGGCGCTTTTAGCCCGCGCAAGTATCAGGTAGAACGGCAGTGCTGGGCGACGAGAGAAACCCCCCCTGGAGCGATTCATGCGATCGTTATCACAGCACATATTCCCCTAGGGGGTCAGGTTGCACGGGGCGTTAGGTGGGCGAAGCACGCGAACGCTAGCCCTGGTCGTCTCCATTAATTAGTCCGAGGCAACACGATGCGAGTGTGTACTCCGTGAGGGAAACGGGTCAAAGGGGCCGGCGGCGACAGCATCCCCACCATCATCCAGCTGCTGGGCCTGGACGCCCGCCTGCACGGTTTGTGCGTTGAGGATATCGAAGCGCCATCGCTGGCCCACAGTAATTGGCGGCGAGTCGATAACTAGGCACTTTTGACCATGATCAACTCCTGATGATCCGCGTTTTATCTTACCGGGAGACCGCCTGCCTAATTGGGCGCCCAACACGTCAAAAGCGGTAGCAGAAGGCATGGATAACATCCAATCTCTCTCGCCCTCCCACGACCTTTCAACCCTACAACTCCCCACCCTCCTTCTAAGCCGCGTGGCCGTATAGGACACCGTCACTGTTGACGTGGTAGCCCTTCCCGGCTTTGTTGTTTCCAAGGGCCACCAATGCCACCACCTCCTGATCCATTGCCTGCAGTCGCCGGACCAGGTGGTAAGTGGGGCGCGCCAACTCGTCACCATGCCATTTCGCTCCGGACCAGGAGTTGTCCGGGACCCAAGGTGCGGGTCATCGAAGTGGCCGTTTCGGATAGCCGGACGGCAGAACTTGAACGTCCGTTCTTCCGTCGAAAGCCGGCCGTCGCCGATGCAGACGGGGCACAGGCTCGGGTCTATCATGAGAGGGAACGGATCGGGCTCGGGCGAGAGATCCGGCGGCTCTTGCTTGATGGGGAGTCCGATTTGCCTCCGCTGCCGGATGTGGTCGCGCCGACGGGTCTCTCGCTTGTTGCAAAGAGACACCATCAGATCGATGGCCTCAATAGGGTGGCACAAGATCTCGTCGTCAGACCAGTTATCTGGCTGGTCACACCAGATTTCGGCAAGCCGTGGGCGTTCGGGGATGTTAAGCTCCACCTTGGGCTTTTCATATGGGTTAGGTTAGCAAACGGACTCGAGTGATCGTCAGATATCTAGGTGGGTAGATTCCTAGGTAGGTAGGTAGGCCCCCTTCGCCACTCGGGCGTGCTGCGCGTGTGGCAGCTGGCGCAGTCGCGCACGAGGCCGGCGCTCCTGCGCCGCTTGCGCTTCTTGCGGTTCGACAGCAGCTGGCCCAGCTCCTCGGCCAGCAGCCGGTTCACCTTCTCCATTTGGTGAGCTCGTACCGCCAGCTCGTGCACCGCGTCGTGTTGAGCTCCTCAAACATGTTGTCGTCAAGATGCGTGTACGTCTGCGGCAAGCCCCCCGCCGTTGTTCCTCCTGGTGTCTTGGCCGCCCCCGTGCCCGTGCCCGTGCCCGTGCCCGCCGGCGTCGCCCCGTGCTCTTGCTTGTGTTTGTTGTTGTTGTCGTCGTTGTTGTTGTCGTTGTCTTGCTTCGACCCCGATCGCGTCTTTGCATCTTCGCTCGGACCTCCTGCTGCTGCCGAATCGTTCGCGTCACCGCCGGCATCCGAGCCGGTGGCGCCGGTGGTGGTGGCGGCGGCGGCGGCGGCGGCAACTGGGGCCTGGCTGCGGTCCTGGTACCATTGAGGAGGCTAAGAGAAGACTTGAGCCAAGCAGTTCCCAATCCGGAATGTCCACCTTGGCAAACCATATAGACTCGTTCTCCCATGCCAACGACTTTGGCTAGCGCTCATTGCTGTGCTTTCGAATGCTCGACAAACTTCTCAACTGCTTGCGCGACCAGGCGGCCACACGTCTCCTCGGACCCTCTACAATCGATCTGTGTCTCTGCTCAACGACCGCACGGGCTGGGAGGAGTGGTAAAAAGGATATATTGGTTTAGTGTAGAAAGAAGCCCATTTTGTTAACAGTCACCGCTGCCAGGGTTCGATGGATGCCTGCACTCGTCTGAGGATCAGCGCTTTTGACCTGCCGAACCCTTTTTTTGCCTTCGATGTTGCTCTCGAAGTCACTCACTCCGATCTTCGGGACAACAAAACCCCAGCATGCGATCGTCTCCGCCATCTCGACTGACCACACCAGAAATCGTTTACTCTCTACTCGCGGGAACGCTCTATCTTCCAGTACATATTTGGTCCTTTCTCGAAGCTTCACCTCCTTTCTAATGTTCCTGTCCGCCCGGCTCCGGGGAGTTTTTCTGTCGTTGGGGTTAACCGGCGCAGTTCGGGGCCCAGGAAGAAATGTCCGGTGCGCTGTGCGCTCCTCTAGCAAGCCATATTCCGGTGGTTTTCCGAGGCGCCTTCGAGATGTTCGTGGTTTGTCGGAAAAATCGTCAGCTGATTCCCTCATTCGTTTTGGTCGAGCGTGTTTGCCGGAAATTTCCTGATCTGTTGCCAGCCGACGAGCTGAATCTCGTTCTGTCTGGCGTGGCGCCCCCCGTGGTGATTTGCGCACATTGGACCCAGGCTGTTGTGGTTTTGACGTTGTGCGGGTGTTCCGAACCTTGGTAGGGCGCCCTTCTTCCTCCTCTTCCGCCTCTACGTCTCCGACGTTTTTTCCTCTGTGGTGGTGTCTTGTTCGCGGTGCTATCAGAAGCAGCGACGTAAAGGACATTGCCAGGCGGAACGGTGCCTAGGATGGCGTTTTTCGGGCAGGGATCGGGCGTATCAAGGGCGCATATGGATAAGGATGTGGTCGGGAGTCGGGCAGGCGGGCGGGACGCGGTCGAGGTGGCTAGACCTTTCGTCAGGCCAGCTTTGGCCCTGTTGCCATCGGTATCGTCGTCGCCGTCTCCGTCGCCGTCGCTGGACGGGGTGGCGGCTTCCATAAGGGCTTCCAGGTCCCTCACCTGGGCCGCGCGTTTTTCCACCACCTCGGATGGCGTGTGGTCGATGGGCCATTTCTCGGCGGTCTGCTGGCCATACTTCGCGGCCCTGCCTGGCTGGATTGTGAAGAGTAGAACTTCGAGGCTCGCCCGGAGTGCGCCGACGAATGCACTGTCGACGCGGTCTGCTTTCGGGACTGGGGCGTTCAGCCGTGGGATGAGGTAGGTGCCCTTTGTAGCAACGACGTCGAAAAGGCCCTGCTCGTCGTAGCATTGTCAGCAGTGGCGCGGGCAATACAACCAGGGGCAGAGCGCAATCGCAGACTTACGATGGGCGGTGCTTGGGTGTCGCCGTCGTCGGAGGCCGTGTTTGGCGAGGTCATGGCCGAGGCTTGTCGAGGTTGAACAGTCGCAAGCAACAGGGCAGCAGGGCGGGGCGACCTAAGTGTGGAGACAGCCATTCGGGCTCGGCGCCTGACGTTGTGCCACGTAACTCGATCCTACGAAAGCCGGGCTCTCAGAATTTGGTCGCAGAGTCGAACCACATCAACGATACGACGAGATCAAAAAAAAACCGGGGGGAGGAAAACGAAAAACCGAAATAAATTTCTACAAGCTTTGGCTATCTACTTCGCCTGTTACTCCGTCGTCCATCCTTAACCTCTTGGGTTTTCGCGGTACGTCAGACAGCAGCTGTCCCCAGGCCTCGTGTTGGAGCGCCTCATTGATGCCAATGCGACGACCGTAGCTGGCTCGAGCACAGGGATGCCTCAGCATCTGCGTCAGCAAATCGCCGACTGTAAACATGTTAGTGGGCGCTCGCTGAAGCCAGGGTACCACGAACGAACTTACGCTGGATATGCTGCCGGGACGGCTCCGCTGCCTTGGCGTCGCGGGTTAATATGTCGATGGCTTCCTCGTATCTTTCGTTGAAATCCCGGCGCAGGCCCTCGCAGTCCTTCCTGTCGCTGCGCCACGGGTTACGCGCGAATTTCCAGGGGTGGCGACCGTACGTCAGCTCGAACCCGACGACACCCAGGCTCCAGACGTCGACCGAGTGGTCGTAGCGCTCCATTTCGCGCTCCGGGGCGATGTAATCGAGGGTGCCTCCATTGCCCGGCGTGGGACGCAGGGTGGAGTTCGGTTTGAGGTGGGTGGCGTGGCCGATATCCATAAGAACGGCTCGCGGCGGTGTTCCGATCACGCCGATGTTGGGCGGCTTCAGGTCGCCGTGCAGCTAGCCCTCGCTGTGCAGGGCCTTGATGCCGAGCAGTGCATTACGGAACACGCGCGCGGCCTTTATCGTTATGCCCTTGGAGCCTCTGCTTGCGCCCGAATACTTGTTTAGCTATCTGCTTTTCGCTGTAGCGAGAGGATCACGGGAATGCTTACCCGTTGCTACTGTTTTCCACTAGGTTGCTTAGGGTGAGAGGTGTCATGGGGGCCATGACGATGGCAACCTCCTGGAAGGGCGTTTGGGGCGACGACGGGGAGTTGCTGGCCCCGGGGTGACCGATCACCTCCAGCAACCGTACGATGCGCTCCCCGGCGTCCCACTTCTTGGCCAGGGCCGTCAACTTTTAAAACGCCTGGACCTCGCGATCCACGCTGTCCTTGGTCCTGGAATTCCGCTCCACAATCTTTACGGCAGCCACTTCGTTTTTCGAATTGGAGACAAGGAATACTCTCCCCATGCCGCCCCGGCCGAGCGGCTCCGACAAGGTCGGTCCACCTCCCGACGGTCCGCACGCTGCGGAGCGGGGTCGGCATTTCGAAGTCCATAGCTCGCGGCGCCTTTAGAACGTCGGTCAAGTAGCCGTCCCGTTCTCTTTCGAAGGCCGGCGTCCCAGCCCAATCCGTATATTTGAAGACATATCTAAGCTTGTCAAAGTCGATATTCATCGAATGCTGGTTTAAGGTGAATAACCGTCGATTAACTATGGCGCCGTTGACCGCGAGCTCAGCATGCTGGGAGCTGGACTTGCCAGCGATGAAGAGAGCACGGTTATGCAGATCGAAATTGAAGCGCGCGTGCATCGTCCGGAGGTTGATGCCGCGCTTTTTAGCAAAGGCCGCGGTGCAAAAGAGCAGGTCGGCACCGCTCGACCCCGGCAGCCGGCCTTCCCCCGCTGTCAACCCCAATTCCGGAACCGACGGCAAAGGCTGGAAGCCTACGAGATACCGTCCCGTCCAAATCATGCCCAGCTCACGGATGCTAGCGGCGACCTCGCCCCCGGAGAAGGGCTCGGTCAGGCCGTCGCTGGTAAATCCGTCGCCACACTGGAGTTTCCGCTCCAGCTCGCGTTTAAGCTGAGATACGTCGTTATCGCACACTTGCGTGGGCTTGACCTGTATGCGACAGACAGGGCCTTCGTCGCGCGGGGTATTCTGGCGCCCCGCCGTAAGCGCGTCGTAGGTGTCGCTCAATGCCAACCGGGCGAGAGCGTTTGCGGGCGTCAAAGTATCGTAGACATGCTCGGGCGTGACGCTACCGCTCGTTTTTTGATTTAGCTGAAGTCCAGCCCGGTGCCGCAAGGGCGGCTCCGGAGAACCGAAATATGACAGTGCTGTTGCGACGATAGCTGACGCGGCATCGTCCTCCGAATCCGACGAGCCACCATCATTTGCATCCGACGGCCGTCATTCCCCCCACCCCTTACACTAGCACGCCGCCGAATTCCTTGTCCCCCGACGTCGCGATCATCCGCGTCTCGAGGGAGTGGAAATTAAAAAGGACGCTAAAGACGGCGTGAGCACGCCGCTGCTGGCAATGCTCACAGCGCCGAGGCTGCCCGTGCTGGCCCGCTGCTCCAGAGGCTCGCGTTGTGCGGCGCCGTCGTTAGATAAAACCACTCTGACCATGCGGAGTGCGAGGTTCCGCGGTCGCCGGGGCCGCCCCTTTCGGCGCCGGCGGGTCCTGAGTCCTTTCCGGTCGGGCACGGCGTCTGAGTGCTGTCCGCAGGAACGGCGTACCTGAATAGCAGCGGCTGCTCTGGTGCCAGGCACGTCGAGCACGAGGTAATGGACCGCGTGCTGCTACGGATTGATAGGGCCCGAGGCTGGGCCGCCGCGCTGTCTGATGGGCTGGTGATGGCGGGTGCTGCAACGAGGGACACCCGCCGCGCCATTCCGTGCTCTTTCATGGCGGGGACGGAGGGGGTCGAGTGGGCCTGCGGAGGTGGCCGCAGTTGGGCCGACTCCAGCCACTCAGGAACGAATGGGTGGGGTTCGCGATCAAGAGGTCCGACAAAATCTCGGAGGAACGAGGTGGATTGACCAGGAGCCTTGGGTTCCGGGTGGTATAAAGTCGTCTGTATGTATTGCTCAATTAGCCGTGAACCCTCCACGCGCGAAAGTGGCTAGCCATACCATGTCCGCGTCTGCCTTCTCGTCCTCAGCTCCACGCTGTCGTGCGTCCGCCTTTGTTAATCATGTTCGCTTTGGGGGCCGCGGATCAAGTCCGGCTATCGCGTCGAGTCGTCTCTTCCGAGCTTGCAGGAGCGACGGCGGCTAAGAATGATTGGTTATCGTCGCTTGTGCTGCAAACATGAGAGCGGGGTCATTGCATGGCCCAACAAGACCCACATTTCGACTGCTTCGCGTTGAATGGGCATCAGACAGGAGAGATGGGCGCGGCTAAAGATACCAGCCCCACCTTCATTCGGCTGCGGCCAATGCCTGCCCACGGAGCGAAGCGCCGCGTGCAACAAATAATTGGTTGTCAGCAGTCCTGCTTTTGTATCGCGGGAGCCACTGTGCGGCCATTCGGGTGTGAACGATGCACATAGCCTGTCCACAGTGTAACGATCGGCATAAGTCACTCCCAATGCACTACACACCCACAAAAGGGCACGATTCAGGACTGTCTGCACAGTCACTGAAGCTGACTTATGAAGGTGCTAGGACGGTGCGTGCGGGGTTGTACGCCACGCTCGTCACACACAGGTCCTCTCACTCCACAGACCACAAGTGAGAGGGGTCGGGACGAAACGGTCCAGACGGCAAGTCGGACGAAAAATCTTGCTAACGGCCTCTTTCCTTTCCGTTACATTCATAACGGCGCGGCCTTAATACGATTGGACAATGCCGCGACCCTGTCTTAGAACCAAAAGCCTCAGCCACAGCGGCGGAGGCGCAGGCGGCTAGGTGCCAAGCCAATTAAAATCACTCCAAGGTCCATGAAAAGATGTTTCAGGCCCATTTGCAACTAGCCGCACGAAATGCCAGAATCCCAAAGTGCTGAGCCGGAATGATGGAAATAAATGTACTTGTGCGGCTTTAAAGCAGCTCGCACGAATCGGCCCTCCGGGGATAAAGTGCGGTGGTGCAACTTGACGTTTTTCGTGCAACTTGACGTTTTTTTGTGACATTATCCACCACCCAAATTAGCGGGAAATCGATGTACATCTGAATAAATGAATCGCACGCTCAACTGCATACCGCACGGGCCGGATCCAAAAAAAAAATGAATTTAACGCGTAGATTTTAATCGCGATTTTCTATCGCGTGCCGGGATCGTGATCGCGTTTGGCAGGCCTCCGCCCAACCCCGCCGCGAGATGCTCTTTGCTGCTTTAACCCCTTGATTTTCCCTGCAAAAACCCACCAAAATGGGCAGAAATAAGAGTGAAAAGGAGCTCGAGAAAGCTCGTATCGCCGAGGCACGAATATTGGCCGCCATGGAGGACGTCGCCCTCAATAGGTTCAAGAACGCCGCGCAGGCCGCAAGGCATTACGGAATCAACGCCCGCAAGTTCCAAAGGCGCCTGAAGGGCGGGAGGTCGCTCCAAGGCAACGGCGGCCACAATAGGATGCTTGACGATACCGAGAGAGAGAGAGAGAGAGAGAGAGAGAGAGTTTATTTAACGTCG
>JNVV01000017.1:347791-361464 GCA_000733355.1 Falciphora oryzae
GCGGCGGCCGGGCCGGCTATTCGTCCGATGTGTTCTAACTGCTTTCCGGCCTGCAGTCTTCTTGTGCGTTCGAATCGTTCGGCTCGGTGCGCGAGGCGAAAGCGAAAAGGAAGTCGAAGGGCGGTCTGGTGATGCGCGGAGGTTGGAGCACCCGATTGTCGAAGGTTTCGGCGCGCGCGAAGCGCGCCCTGGGCGATAGGGTGCAGGCCTTCCCCTCGACTGGCAATAGGCACCCGCATACCTTTGCCAGCCATTCTCTGCTCTTTTGGCCCAGTTGCGTTGCCGACGTCGTTGTTGAAAGGAGTCGGAGAACGCGGTTCAAACAGGGCCAATTGGCCTGTTAGAACCTGTTGTGCAGCCGGCTCATTTTGGTGGCGCGGAACACCAAAATAGCCGGGTTTCCTTAGCGGCCACTAACAGTGGGTCCGACAGGAAAATTTTTCGGGGGGAAGGTGACGATACCGAGGACCTCGCGTTACTCGCTTGGATTAACTGGAGGCAGTCAGTCGGTAAGTAGAAGTCTCTGATCCAGATTTGGCTGTATTTTAGTGCTGATTTGACTTGCCTTTTTCAGGGACTGGAATCTTTGCCGTTGCCGTTGCCCATGCCGTCGATTCGATCTTCCGCTGCAGACCTGAGCCGCCCTTAACAGATACAAGGAAACAATGGGCGCAATAGTGGCTTAATAAGCACAAGTCGCTTTTAAAGCGCGCAAAAGGCCGGCTACGAGCTGTAGAAAGGCGCGCTGCCTAGAACAGGTTGGTGCTTAGAGAGTGGTTCGACGCCTACGCGCGGTGCGTAAAAGAGCACAAAATTAAACCGGAGAACTTTTGGAACTCCGACGAGGTCGGATTCCGGGTCGGCATGTTCGAAGGAAGCTTCGTTTAATGCTATATAGAAATCGAAACGTGGTTCTAAAGCGATCCAAATTACCGGGCGCTCGTAACGATATGTTAAAGCAGTTGAGGGCAGAGATATTGGAGTAGCAGGAAGATGATATTCGGAGTAGGTTGGAGGCCGGAGGCCTGGCCCTGCAGAGATTTGGGATATCTCTGTGCGGGATCCACCTTGTGGAGCCTCCACTCTTATCTAACGATAAGGGTCTCCAGTCCCAACTCCTCTATCTACAGTCAAGGCCCTACTGGCCGTGACACGATAATCGAAATTTGCTCGGCTTCTGGCTTAACGATCCTACCGTTTATTATCCTTTTTGGTATTAATATTACCGGGAAGCATATATATAACTTTTTCGAACCGGGGACGAAATTTACTATAAGCGAAAACGGTTAAACCGACGATTTTATTGCGCTCAAGTGGCTGGATTATTTTTTCGAAAATACGAAGCCTGTAAATCTTAACGAATACAGGTTATTGCTAATTGATAACTACGGATTTTATTTTACCTTTAGCTTTTGGGAAAGATGCCAGAAGGCAAAGATTATTTTTTTTCCCGCTTCCGCCGTATATAACGCATAAATTGCAGCCTTTTAACGTCGGCGTTTTTTCTTCCTATAAAGCCGCGTATTAACGCGATTTCGCGTTGCAGATCGAGTACGGCGCTATCGATTACGACCGCTTAAAGTTTTTAAATAGCCTTAAAAATATGCGCCGGCGAGCCTTTAAAGTTAGCACGATCAAATTAGCCTGGTCGAAATGCAGGCTTTCGCCTTTTAACCCCGAGGTTGTCCTTAATAATTTTAAAGATCCGCTTACCTCTGCGAAATCCGCGTTAGTTATTTTTTAGAAGGTCGGGTATATCCCAGATGCGATTGAGCAGATCCGCCGGATTGAGCGCCGAGGTTAATTTTTTGCCTTTTTTTTCGATAACGACAGCGAGCTTTTACCTGCTTTAAAAACGCTTTCGCTGGACCTTATGGCGCTGAACTAGAAAAAGGCCAAGATTTTATCGCTTGATTTATCGGAAATTATCCCGTTTGAGGATTGGTTTGAGGAAAGGCTGCATTCCTCCTCCTTTTCGGGCAGGCCGGTTTCGCTAACGATGATGCACGTTTTTTTTGAAAATGAAGAAAGCAACGTACGCGGCGATTTTCGCAGGCGCTCGCGCGATCGAAGAGCTCCGTGTGACGGTCCGGGTGGCTGTCGCACGCGCCTATATGAACCTCATGTCGAGTCATGTCATACATGACTTGGCATCGTACCCTTTTGGGAGTGTGTGCCGTAGTGGGGAGGGTTCATTCCATTCGTTACACTCCGCCGGCGCGAGCAGGCTGAAATTAAGCGTAAGCAAAGGAACTTTTTCAACCGCTTGATTACTAAAATAGGCTCGATTTCGGTAAACGACGCGCGCCTTTAGGCGATTAACAACGAAAACAACCGCCTTGCCCTTAAGCGGAGGGAACGCCGGCGCTTGCGAGGCAAAAATCTAAAGGCAGAGTTAAAAATACTTAAGCGTTGGCTGCGAAATTATAAACGAAAGGAGGGAATCCGCTTCCGGCAATTGCGGGCACGCTTTAGGGCGCAAAGGATTAAGCGCAACGAAATTACGAAAATCGTCCGCCTTCGAGAACAAGCTTTACAAAACGAAACCGAGCTTTTTAATAGATACTGGCAATAACGCCGTAAGCGCAACGATCGGTTCTATGCCTTGCAATAAAAGGCTTTGCTTTTTGCCTGCATACAATCTAGCAGGGACGAAGACGACGTTTGCCTTCCTTTAAATTGGCAGTTTGCCGAGGAGCTTTCTCCCTACACGCCGTGGCAATTTACTGCACGAAACGAGGGCACGACCCGGAAGGTTATCAAGTCCTATTAGCGAGATAAATACGGCCCAAATTTCGCCCTGGGAGTCCCTCTGCCGGGCAGATATACAACGGAAAAGTACGAGGTATCCTTTCCAAAGGCTACAGATATTAAGGGAAACGTCACTTCTGCATTAAATGCCGCTAATCAGGACGAAAAAGTAGATTTAGACGATTTGATTGATTCCGGCCTGACTTGAATAGCTTCATTTTTGGCTAATTTACTGCATTTGCTGCATTTGCTGCATTTACCTGATTGCATATTAAAGGGCCGGGTGCAACGTGGCCCGTGCCGGTATGCAGTTGAGCGTGCGATTTATTTATTTAAAGGTACATCGATTTCCCGCTAATTTAGGTAGTAGATAATGTTACAAAAAAACGTCAAGTTGCACGAAAAACGTTAAGTTGCACCACCGCACTTTATCCCCGGAGGGCCGATTCGTGCGAGCTGCTTTAAAGCCGCACAAGTATATTAAAAGGCTTTCGGACATCTACGACGACGACGAGAACCGGCTTCAGCGCCCTGCCGCCACTCAGGTCTTCGCCTCCACCCTCTCCTTAGCGCCACCTCCGCTGTCCTGGCACGACGCAGCCGCCAACGTCAAAACTCGGACCGTGGAATACGACACGTTAAGCCATATTTCCACATTGGCCCACAGAGCCAGACAGCGCGCTTCCCCTATCTCCAGCTGTTGGCAAGGCTTTCAACGCCGCCCGCCGGGACCCATTCCTAATCAGCCCGCCCGGTCGGCTCGTTCAGGCGGAAAGGCCGCTGCCTCTAGCTCGAGTTCCGGCCGGAACCAAGACAGCGCGTGGTAGAAAGCAGCAGCGTAGGCAATACAGGGCTGGCCGTAATGCACCAATGCCTCCTCGGGGCTGGAAACCCTCAAGAGCTTCTCCCGGGAACTGGCCTGAAGGGGAAGCAGGAAGCGACTGGAGATAGTGGCTGGTTGTGGGATGGCGCCAATGTGCTCTGGGTGCTTGCACCTGCAGCGCCTTAAATAAGTATGGGGCGCACTCCCAGCCTCTGCAGACCATCGATTGCCAGAGTCATCACCACCGTCACTCAAGCTTTCCCAACCAAGCTCCAAGGATCTCAACAGGTTTCCTGCCACCACCGGTCCAGCTTCCAAGCCATTATAAGCAGCACCAATCATGCAGACTAAGGCCCTCCTCGCAACCCTCTCCACCGCCCCCGCCGGGGCACTCCCCTCGCCGGCCGCTAAGGAGTCGGTGTCACGGCACGTAGGGGCCCTTACGGGCCCGTCACGTGCCCAGGCCTGCGCACGGACCCCCAGGCCACAGTAGATAGAGATTTTCTCCAGGCCCCAGGCTTCCGGCCTGGCTCCCTTCCAAATACCAATCTTCTTTGCCGCCATTTTCTATAGCCTCTATCCGCTGTGACAGTCGGCCCCTCGCCCGAGGCGACGGCCGAGGCCACCAACCCGGCCACCAGCAGCGGCGGTGACGACAGCATGTCCATCATGGCGTCGAAGACCTGGCAGGCTGGGGGCGGTTGCCAGACCAAGTACAGCGACGTCAACACCTAGTCTCAGAGGCTCAGACTAGATGTCCCAGTTTTCAGTTGCCGGAGCCCCACCGGCCTCGAAATTGTGGCTCATGTGGCTTAGCGAGAAGTCACTGGTCTGTGCACGGTTCTTTGTGGGGCGGGCAACTTCTACTGGATCTAGTCTGAGGAACGAAGGTGATTTTTTCCCGCACATGCGGTGGCTCCCATACAAAAAAAAACGCACGTACTTTACGAACTCGGCCACAATTTGGCCAATTTTTGCTTTATGAAAAAACGGGTTGTACGTTGGGATTGCTGGGAAGTAGGGCTTTTTAATGATATTTTTTTTTATATTTTTAACATTCGAATTAGCCGATTTGGATATAGGCAATCGGCGAAATGGCACATGCGGTAGCGAAAACGATCAATTTTATATATACGTATACAACGCGGCCAAATTTAACGGTATAAAAAATCGGGTTGCTCGTTGGGATTCTGTGCGATTAGGGCTTTATAATGATATATAAATTATTTTTATAGCGTAAAAATTGGCTGTTTTATATAGGGGTAATCGATATTTTTCCTTTTTTATATGTAAAAAATCGATCGATCACCCTTGTAAAAAACGGCTAATTTTTATCCGATAAATATAATTTATATATCATTTTAAAGCCCTAATCGCACAGAATCCCAACGAACAATCCGATTTTTTATACCGTTAAATTTGGCTGGGTTATATAAACGGTTTATATATATAACGTGGTTCACTACCGAGTGACGCACCCTCACCGAGTGACGCACTCCAAATCCCATACTAAACGGCGTTTTTTTCAATTAAATAACTCGCTCAATTTGAGGCTAAACTCCACCAAAATTAAAGCAGTTATATTTAACTTTATAATAATTGTAATTTGAATTTTCCGCATTTTTATTATTAGTCCTTTTGGGTTAGTTCGCAACACTGTGTAATACACTGTGTACAATACGCAATTAACCCAAAAGGAGTAATAATAAAAATGTGGAAAATTCAAATTACAATTATTATAAAGTTAAATATAACTGCTTTAATTTTAGTGGAGTTTAGCCCCAAATTGAGCGAGTTATTTAATTGAAAAAAACGCCGTTTAGTATGGGATTTGGAGTGCGTCACTCGGTGAGGGTGCGTCACTCGGTGGTGAACCACGTTAGCAAATATATATATTTTATATATGCCAATCCGATACGGCCCGTGCACTTGGGCAATATATATATTCGTATAAAGCCCTTATTCTAGCCATTCTTTTTATGCAAAAACCTTTAAAAACGGTACAACTGTTATTTTTTAATTAAATCGATAGTTTTAATATAAAAAACTAGTTTTATTTTATTTTAACGAATTTTATATATATAATTATAAAAATTTGCAAAAACCTTCATTATTTATAATATATAATAAATATATTGTTGGTAGGAGTGGTACTCCTGTTGGGCTCGGAGATCTCCAAAGAAGGTGAACAATGATCTTTTATATCAGAGGATCAATCTATTCTTATGCACGAAAAGGAAAGGAATCTATCTGCCAGAGAGGGAGCAGAAGGGAGGCTATATATACACGATCCAGATCACCAAAGGGGCCCTCCCCTGCTCCCAACCTCCACGGGCTTGCGGGTCCTCGGATCCCGTGATCAGAGATCACGGGACAGGAGGATCCGGCCCTCTCTAAGCTCTGCCGATTGCCTGCACAGGCCAGTGCAATCCAACACCGGCAACTCTTTCTTTTGTGCAGGCAATTGGGAGATCCCTTCACGTGACAAATCCCGTGATCCCAGCTCTACTGGATCTTGTAAGGTTAATAACAAAGGGAATCTCCGGACCAAGTAGTCCGGATCAGGAAAAGACTGAATAGCCGCTTTCAAAGCGGCTCGTCGCCCTTAATAACGATAATAGGAACGATGACGTGATGGGGTCCACCGGACTTGGCTTGCGGTGCGCGGGCAAAGCGGTGGGTGGTGCAATTAGAAAGCACAATAGCAGTGAATAACCTCAACGGGCTATTCAGGTTGTAACTCAATGCGGGACAATAGGAACGCAGATTAAGGACTCTCTGCAGGCCGGGTCCAGGCTCTATAAAGAGCCTTCCTTCCGGCCCTTAAGAGGTCGGGCAACTTGATCTGGTAAACCTCGTTGATCCAGATCGTCCGCCTGTATTGCCCTCTGTTTGCAGCATCTTTTACCCGCTCTATTCGATCAGTCTTCTGTCGGTTGACTTCTCGGTCGCTCTCGTCACTATGGGCAACAAAAAGGGCAACACCAAGTCTGGTGCGGTCGCCAAAAAGGCTCGGAAGCCTCGATCTGTCGTGCGCAGCGGTGGTAGATCCTCAAAGCGGCTCCAAGGCCTTGCCGCTAAGGCTCTCGATCTTGCGATGGTCAATCCTGCTCCCGGCGTCGCTAACGATCAGTTCCTGGACCCGTTCGACGATAACGCCGATCTCCAAAACGCCGGTCCTGCGCCTGCCTCGTCGGACAAAAAGAAGCCGGCCATCAAAATCGTTAGGCCTGCTGTTGGTGGCAAAACGGTTTCTGCGCCTGGTCCGCGCGGTGGAAAGGGCGCCCTGCGCGCTATCCCTTGCCTGGGTTGCCTAAAGTCCGCTCTCGCCGGCAAAATGAAGGAAGGCGATGGCTGTCGGGATACAGTCCCGGTCAAAAAGCGCTGTTGGCTGTGCGCGTCGGGCCACACCTGTCAGCCTATGTAAGCATCTCGATCTTCCCTCATCTCTTTTAAAGCTCGTTCTAACTATCCTCCAGTCCCTCGATCGCGCTGCGTCCGGCGCTCAAATTCATAGTGGAATGGGGTCGCGATAATCGCGACAAAAAGGTAAGTTTGTTCTCCTAGTTTAGTGCTTTAGGTGCGCTTGCTAACGTGTTTTCTTGTGATCCTCAAACCCTTAATAAGTGGCGTATCACCACCAAATGCATGCTGCAGCTGGCGGCTGAGGATGGGGATCAGGAGGATGCCAATGCCGACCTCCTAATAATGACGCGATCAAAGCGGAAGGCGGCGGGCCGCGCGGCCGCTCTAAGGATGTACGAAACTGCCTGGCTGGGAAATGGCAAAGATAACGAGGAGGAGGAGTAAAGGAAAGTTTGACGGGATATCTAGAAAAAGTTTGGTTGTAAAATTGTTTGTTGTTTCGACATGGTCGTTTGTTGCTCTTTTGATCTGAGCATCTTTATTTTGTCGATCTTTGCGTTGTCTTTAGGGATTTTGGCGTTTTGGTACCATGGAAAACGATCTTATATGCATTCCCTAGCTCTTTTTTATTTATAATCCCGCTTCACCCATCCTTCCACTCTCACGGTGGTTGAATTGCTACTTACAAAGTCCTCCAAAGCTTTGTTTGGCAGCTCCTTTGTTATAGCGTCGGCCGGGTTATCTGCCCCTGCGATCCATCTGATTTCGTCGATCTCGCGCGCTTCGTAGGATTCGCGGAAAGCCATAATATTTATCATAAGGCGTTTCTCCGTAGTAATCCCAAGCTAAACAAAGCATTGGTAAAGCGAAAAGCTGTCGGTGCAGATGATTAATTTATAGGGGGGCAGATCCAGCCTTTTACAGATCGTTGCGAGCGTTGTTTTCAGGACATAGCCAATATCGAAGCCGCTAACCATGCCGTAAATTTCGCTCGCTAAAACGCTTTTTGTAACCCTTTTGCACTTTACGGAGCTCCAGTGCAGGATGTTGCCGGTAACCCGGAAGCTATTTTCCTGCTTTGTAGCTCCTTCGTTACCTAGGACGATCACAAAGCCGATTTGTGAACTAAGGTCCTGGTTGTTGGCGAAAGACCCGTCCACAAACACATACAGGCTGGCTGTTTGCAAATTTAACTGTACGTAGTTCAAGCCTCTATCTGCATTATCGATCTGCCATTGGATCCTTTTGTTAAACTTAAACACGTCTGTATCTACAGGATCTTTAGCTTGTGCAGCCACAAAGTAGTCGAAAGCGGCTTCTGGCTGGCATATCGAGCTTACATATGCCCCTCGTGCGCGCTGTACGACGTACTGCTGTTGGGTATCGTCTGATCCCGCAGTTACCAGCTCCAAACGATCTGCCTGTCCTTTTTGCTGCATAGTAACAGCGTTTTGTCTGACTAAAATCTTGCACCCGTTAAAATTGCCTTCGTTTCCGGGGTGCAGGATCGATTTTGGTTTCGCTTTAAACCCGGCTTCCTGGAGGGCTGTTTCCTCCCTTTGCATAAACTCGGCGTTGCCTAAATTCAAAGTATCGTCGGTCTGCATGCCAACTATTCCAAAGCTTTAGCCGATCTTTGAAACAAGCAAGCACGGATCATATTCCGAAGTGGAACAGTCCAGTCGTTTTTTATGGTGCCTCTAGTACGTGACGAACCAGTGCAGCCCTGCCTCGGCCAATCCGTAAAGCGGTTTGATTAGTTGAAAGGCCGTGCCCTTTGGGTACCGATGTTCCAGTTCCCTGGGAAGGCGCAGAATAACCTCCCTTTGCAGCTCTATTTCAAACTGGGTGTACGTTTGGCTAATGTCTTTAATTATTAGCATAAAGCCTCGTTCCATAAGGGACGGGCTGAGCGCGAGGATCAGGCGTTAGCTGCATCGCATAATCGTTAGGGACTGGGTAAGGAAGCTTTTCTTTTCCCAATCGCTGTATCTTTGCACCACAAGTCTCGACTTTTTATAGGGGATCGAGTTGGTGCTTTTAACTTTTCTAACGAAGCGGGACCTAAAAACTTTCGCGTTACTAATGCCGCTTAGTCTAATCGGTTTGATTACTTCGGCGGCAAGGAGTGCTTCGATCTTAAGCTAGTTGGATTTCTCGAATGGGCGTCCGGGAGCTTTAATTTTGCCCTCCTATCGGTATTGGAGCGCTAGACGTAGGGATTCCTTTTTTTTTTTGGGCTAGGAATGCCGTTGCTGTTTGGCGTGGGGGTCGTTCTCGTCGTTTGGGGGCTGGTGCCTCGGTTGCCGTTAGTGCCGGTGCTTTTTGGGCAGGTGCCCTCCGTGGTCTACCGGGCCTGGCGGGTGCGGGTGGGGGTGCAACTTCGATCTCGGAAAGGGCTTCGCTATCGCTGGACGCACTTGCCGCCATTGTTCTCGTAATCTTTGGCGGTTTCCCTTTCCGTTTTGGTTCCGTTTGTGGTGGATACTCGAACGGGGCTGGTTGTTTTTCCGTTGTTGCAGTTTTTTATTTTTGCGCTTTGTGGTATGGTTTGCAGGCAGTGTTCCGGAACGTTGAAGGGCCGTTGACAGTTTCGATTGTTACTTCGTTGTCTGCCACCCAAAGGACCTTGTACGGTCCTTTCCACTCGCCGTTTTCCCTGTGCACCAACACTTCTGTTCCTAAAACCAGCGCGCTGGGCAAAGTGTTTTTCGTGCTCGGCCCGTTGCGCGTGTTTAGGGCGTCCTGTACCTTGCGTTTAGCATGGAGCTTTTGGAACTTTCCCATAGCTTTGGTAATCGCTGCCGCTTTTTGAACCTGGCTTTTCGTTAGGGGAGAGTTGTTGTTGATGCGTGGTATTGCTTCGAAAACGAGCAGTGTAGGGATAAGGCCGTTAGGTCCTACCGTGTCGTTTATGGCTTTGACAGCTCTTTGGAGCACGGAATCGGGGTGCAAATTAGGGCATTCCTTCCGGATTATTTCGTAAGCTCGGCGGAATGGTCCGTAGTACTTTTCCACCTTGCCTATCGACTAGTGCGCTTCGATCGGGACTTGGTTGCAGGTGATCCCAAAAAGTTTTGCTTCCGCTTGGAATTCGCTCGCTGCAAAGTTGGTACCTGCGTCGTGAAATACAACGTTTGGGGGCCCCAAATAGGTATCCAACCAGCAGCGTTTGAGAGCTTCCCAAATCTTTTTTGCGCTTATGTTTTTTAGGAACGTTGCGGCGCTAAATGCTGTGCTCGCATCGATTATATAAAGTACTGGTTTGCCGTCTAAATGCATCACGTCAACGACAACTTCATAGTTGAAATCGATGTTTTTTTTAAGCGTGAACCGGAACCGTTATTGTGCGGGTGCTTTGATTTGGCAGAAATGGCACACGCGTTTAATCATTTCCAAAGCGTTGCGATCAGTCTCGTGGCCAGCTCGTTAGAAAACAATCTAAAGTCGTTTGACAAAGGGGTGCCCAAAGCGTTTGTAAACGCGCTTAAGCTCAGCCTCCGTAAAATACGTTGCTCCCGCGCTCTTTGGTTCTATTATGAACGAGATGCTTGTCGTAACGTAGCTGACCTCGTCTAGAAAGAACCAGGGGTGGCCGTGGCGTTTTATAATCGGAACGCGCTTGCCTTGCCTGGTTACCAGCTCGTTGCGGGTGTTGTTAAGGTATACCCCGAGCGTATCCATGTCGTCGTAGGCACTACATGGAATGTAATAGTGCCTATCGGGGTCGGTAGGATGATTTCTCCTATGTTGGAAATGGCTTTTCCGGATCTAAAGCGCACGCGTCTTTTCTTCCTGGTGGTATCTAAAAAAAGATCAAGTAGATGGCGTTGCAAAGCTCGGAATTGGGTCGTTCCGGCAGTTGATACTTCTGCCGCGCCGGTATCGGGGATAATGCCGTACCATTTGTCGGTGGTTATAAGCATGTATTGGACAAGTACCTGCTTTGTTGGTACCGTGGGTTCCTTTTTGTTTGAACTCGGCGCCCTGGTACCGTGGAGGCGGTGCAGGAAGGCCTTATCGGCGAGGTATATTGCCGTGGCTGGTGTTATAAAATGGGTGCTTGCTGGATTATACTCGTTATCCGTTATGTAATCGGGGGTATCTTTAAACGCGGCTTCCTGGTCTTCCTCGTCGCTGCTACCAGGCTCGTAGGTTGCGAGGAATTATCTGTATCCCTTCTTCGGCTCGCCGCGAGCTTTTCGCCCTCGTTTTCACAGCTTTTTGGCTTGCCTTTATTTTTCGGGCGTGTAATCTTTGGAGCGGTGTTTTAATTTGCCGCACGTTTAGCACTTTAGCTTTCGCTTTCCGGGTTTTCCGGATCGGAAGTTGTTTCGAGTGTTTGTGCGGTAATCGGGGCGAGTAGCGTTCCCGAATCGTTGCTCCATAAAATGGATGCTTGATATATCAACGTTCTTTTCCACTTGCATCGTACTCCTAAGCTGGGAGGCCAAGCCTTTAAAGGTCTTTTCGGGTTTGGAAAGGGCCATTTTTAGCTCAGGAATTCCCTGGATTGCACGGATGGTGCTTGTTACGAGCTGGTGATCCTTTTGG
This sequence comes from Falciphora oryzae, assembly GCA_000733355.1. NCBI lineage: Eukaryota > Fungi > Ascomycota > Sordariomycetes > Magnaporthales > Magnaporthaceae > Falciphora > Falciphora oryzae. The sequence goes on from JNVV01000017.1 coordinate 359,286, forward strand.
TAGGCAGGTCCTAATGCTCGTTAGCAAATTTGGAGTTTGTCAAGCAGGATTTGTAGTATTTCCATATTGGATTTATTTGCGTTTCCGCTTTTAAAACGTACAGTTTGGAAGGTGATCGAGCTCCAGTTTGTGTAGTACTGTTGTTTGTTAACTTTAGTGTCGAAATGCTTTTAGAGGGCTAGGTAGATCGCCTTAAAGGTATAACCTTTACCTATTTTAAAGGTAAAATATCGAGCAGCACGGCCCCGTAGGGTTAATGGGAAAAGCGCATAGAGCTGTGGAAGGGGAATCCCAAGCATTTCGCATATGTTTGTAAAAAATAGGACCTTGTCGTCGAGGATATCGTACTGTTCCCCTGTGTAGTTGTGCTTTTTATCCCATGCTTGTTTGAACGTTTTTATTGTGCTCGTATCGATTATAGCATTAGGGATTTCAACCGGTAGGAGCTTCCGGTAGTTAGATAGTGGTGGAGGTGTTGTTTCGTACCGGGCTGGCATTAGGGTTTCGAGGCGTAATCGTTGGCGCGTTATTCTGTTGGTTAGCCGCGCCTGGGCTTCTAGGTACGCCTGGTGGTAGCGTCTATGGCTAACCGCCGCGGCCGTAGGTTTCGTTTGTTTTTAAAAAGGGTTACCGAAATCGTTATAATCTGTGAACCTCTTTTCTTTTAGTTGTCGGAGCAGTGGTGGGGTTGCCTAAAGTTGGGTCGACAAGTTTAGCTATGGGCCAGTTCTACCCGTCGTGGGATCACCGCGATTTGGTTCGTGGGATCGCGAGATCGGTATTTCGCTTATTGACCGTTTGGGGTTTAAAAGGGGCGGTGACTAAGGGGGTTGGTCCGAAATGAAGGCCTCGGCCGGTTGATTGGTCTCGGTTTTTACGTTCGTCTTATAATCGGGAGATTGGGGGTTTTATGTTCTTTCGATCGCCGCGTTTTATGCCGCTGTCTTTGTAATAAATCTTGCGAAACGGATGGTAATTTTGAGCGTTGCATAGCCTGGGAGGGTGATTTTTCTTTTTGTCAAAAAGGCTTTAAACGCTCGTGTAATCCGGATATCAATATCCTCAAAATGTTGCTGGGTTTATCCCTTAAAGTCTTCGAGGTAGGCAGCAAATAGGTTTTCGCCTTTGTATGGTTTGTTTGCGATTATTGTTTTGATAATCCAGGTGTTTTGGCGCTCGTTGGATGCGTCGTTTGGTAAGCATCCTAGGGTGAAGTTCTGCTCGTCGTAAAATTGTAAATCGCATACGGCGAGGATAGTTTTCGGCAAACCAAAGTCCTTAAATGCGTTTAGGAGCTCCTAATCCAGGATCTTTTGCTCTTTGCGTTCGTTGTTGTCCGGGTTGGCTGATCTGGACATGTTGTCGGGGGTTGGCAAGCGATATTGCCTGGGGTAATCTTTTAATCCAAAAACCGCTCGAGCTTGCAGGACAGGTCGGGGCTTCCGGGGATCACGCAACGCCTTCCGCGAAAATCGTTAAATCTTTTAACCGGAAACCGCTCGAGCCTGCCGGACAGGTCGGGGTTTTTAGGAGAGCCTTGCCGGTCTTTTTCGAATGCGCTACCAAGCGGGAGATTGGGGGTCTCCTGTTCCAAATCCAGTCGGAAACCGCTTTGGCCTGCAGGACAGGTCGGGGTTTCCAAAGGGACCCTCTACCTTGCTTCTCTGTGTTGCCCTGGGGCAACACTGATTAGTGTTGGTAGAAGTGGTACTCCTGTTGGGCTCGGAGATTTCCAAAAAAGGTGAACAATGATCCTTTATATTAAAGGATCAATCTATTTTTGTGCACGAAAAGGAAAGGAATCTATCTGCTAGAGAGGGAGCAGAAGGGAGGCTATATATATACGATCCAGATCACCAAAGGGGCCCTCCCCTGCTCCCAACCTCCGCGGGCTTGCGGGTCCTCGGATCCCGTAATCAGAGATCACGGGACAGGAGGATCCGGCCCTCTCTGAGCTCTGCCGATTGCCTGCACAGGCCAGTGCAATCCAACATATATTTTATTTTTATTATTATTATTTATAACGTGGTTTACAAGTAAGCGGCGCACACAAGTAAGTGGCGCACTTCGAAATCACGTGTTAAACGCGTTTTTCGACACCCTTGCTAACTCGGCCAATTTAAGCCCAAATTTTACCAAATTTTAACAGGTTATATGCAACTACGTAGTAAATGTAATG
>JNVV01000017.1:362396-377447 GCA_000733355.1 Falciphora oryzae
GAGCGTCGGCAAACGCTGCCGTTGCTCTGCCAAGGCGTGGGGATGAAAATGGCTCTAATCACTTGACAAGGTCGCGGTGCCTGCGGGATGTCAACGTGCGAGCAAATTCGCAGAATGGTACTCTCCCGAAAAGCGTACATCTTGGAAAGCTCGCGGAAAAGGTTATCGAATTTGCCGGACCTAAGGAAGATTCCAGCCGTGACGTTTACGTTCATTAAAAGACGCCCTATTGCTGGCCGGTCGAAAGAAAAAGCCGTGGACGATTTGTCTGAAAGCGGACAATTACGCCAATTCGACATGTCAATGGCTTTCGGAAGGGAAAAATCGTACGCTCCCCAAAGGCGCAATATCAGTTGAGACCCTGGCCTGGAGCAGGATGCCGATATCGATAACCTCAGCGTTTGCGAACTGGACGACGTGGTCCTCCGCCTTTTCCTGCCGCTGCCTATATACTGGGTCTCAATGGCACGATCCTTGGATAGGCCGTCCTTCTGGCTTTATTGGCTGTGATAATAACACAGTTGCCGTGATTTGGGCCAAAACCACCACCGTCCCGAAAGCCGGGTCTAGTACTATCTGGAGCCGACTACCAGCGTTTTCGTAGGTTTCCTGTTCTGTTTCCTGCTTTCGTCCCTGGACCGTCACTATCGTCAGCCACCTTTTCCCTTGTTTATTGGGCTTTTATTATGTTTTTATTTGTTGGTGAAATTGTCCGTAAGGGGTTGCTCCTGCTGCCTACCGTCTTTTCCGTTTAGTGCATCCTTTTCCCATATTTTAACATTCAAAAAGCTTATCTCTCTTTTTTTTTTCTCGGCCCGGCGGTTTTGGAACCAGACCTAAGATGGCGCGGAAAAGTCGCCATGGTAGTTAGCGAAACGCTACTGTAATTAGATAGCGAAGTGTGCACGCTCTAAAAGGGGAGCTTCGGGGGACTGGGAGGCTACAGGTGAACTGAAGCAAATGGGCTGTCTTTACCTAAACCTGCCTCAAATCCTTCGAAATCTGCTCCGCAAACTCGCAATATATCCGGTTATCGGGCTTCGGGTTGTTATAAAACGCGGCTTTAAAAATGGCTTTATCGGCAGCGCTATACGTGGTTCGTTTCCTACGCTAAACAGCCTGAGCCGGGTCGGCTTCCGCCTCCTCACCTTCGGTTTGCAAAGCGTATCCGCGACCGCTACCAATGGCAGCAGCAGCAGCAGCAGTCGCTATTTGTCACACGGAAGAACCTGTGGACTCACCTAATCGGCCCCATAGAAGGTCCGGGAACCGGTATAGGTGCCCAACGGCCCTGAGGCCTAAAGGCCGAAGGCCGGAATGGCAGTGTGAATTATATACTTAATACTTCGCACGGATCACAGGGTGGTTTATATAAACCCTGCCATCTCCTATGTCCTCCATGAAAGATTCCTTCTTCCTCAAGCATCTCTTGAGCCCATAGAAAGATTATCTGCAATATAGAGATCCTTCTCCAAGCCGTCTTTGACCCCTTGTTACAGATTCCTTCTTCCTCAAGCATCTCTTGAGCCCATAGAAAGATTATCTGCAATATAGAGATCCTTCTCCAAGCCGTCTTTGACCCCTTGTTACACTATTTCCATTTAATCAATCACCGCCGTAGATATGTAAAAGCTTTTGCAAATAGTCTGGGCGTCGTCAAAATCCACGTAGGGCCCGGCGACGTGTGGTCGGCTGTGCCTCTCGGTCCGTATCATTGGATACCGAGCAAAGCACATTTTGAGCGAATTTCGTGAGATTTTGCGTATGCCGACGAATTGCAAAGCGTTAACTTTTCTTTCGTTCGGTTTGTATATTACAGCATGCGAGCTGCCCTCGAAATAGAACGTTTGGTATCCTTCGGGGAATGGGGGCGCAGGGCTCGCTATAGCACCCGTACTGGGAGGTTCAGGTAGGGTATAATAGCCGACACCACCATCTGCTTCTTCGCGTTTTTCGGCGGTGCCTTCGTGCAAATCGTCGCCTAACGGCTAGATGTTGCCGCCCAATCTATATGCGACATTAGGATGTCCGACGTAATAAGCCGGTTCAGCGAAGTGTCCTAATGGTTGATCATCGCAATCTGTCACACGGAAGAACCCGTGGACCTAACTAGTCGGCATCACGAGTCGGCCTCACGGAGGGTCGAAGACCCGCATAGGCGGTCAACGGCCCTAAGGCCAAGCGGTGAAGGTCGGAAGGCAGTGTGAATCATGTACTCGATACTTCGCACGGATCACAAAGGGTCTATATAAACCCTGCCATCTCCTATGTCCTTCACGAAAGATTCCTTCCTCCTCAAGCATCTCTTGAGCCCATAGAAAGATTATCTGCAATCTAGAGATTCTTTCTCCAAGCCGTCTTTGACCCCTTGTTACACAATCCTTAACTCCCTTCTCAGCGGGGGAGCGGGGGGAATGTATATAAGCTATAACGTTTAAAAAATATGTTGCCAGCTGGAACTTAAAGTGCTGGCTGTGGCTAGGGGAGTATGGATACTGCGTATTAGGCGCATACAACGGCGGGTGGGCTGGGCTCCATGGCGGGGGAAGGTTATCATCCTCCTCCATAATGGAAGCGTGCGAGGGAGCAGCTCGGGCAATCGATTCTTCTCCAACCCCACCCCATGCGGCAATGGAAAATCCTACGAGCAGAGGGTTGAATGGATCACCAGAGCTGAAAAGTCCACTTGACTGGGAATCGACTTGGTTTGCGGGTCCGGGAGGGTCTTCGCCGCAGGAATGGTCGACGCCGGCGCTGTTATTTTGTCCCCAATACCAGCCGCCACCGCTATCTTGCCCGGGTGGCGCAAATACGTAATTGCCGGGGAAGTGGCCTAATCTGTCACCCTACGCATCTTGCTCATCGTAGCTGCTGGCAACGGTTGACGCGGCCGCCTCCCCACTAGTTCCGGCCATAAACCCGAAAGGAGTCATCATTCCATGTTGGTTTAATCTCTGCAACATTACCGCGGCATCGACTGCTTTTTAATCGGCCCCTCCGTTGCCGACCTTATGTTGGAGGAAAGTCTGCATGTGACTTTCAACCTCTTGGCCGACAGGCGAACTCGAACGATGGTCGACTTCGTAAGGCAATTCGACGCGGGCATTGTCATCTTCTTCCTCCAATGCATCGTGAGGCAGCGATGCCTGCGTACGGTTCCCGAGGAAGCGGTCTCGCTGCTGGAGGGAGGTAGAATCGGCCCTGCTGCTGCTGCTGCCGTGCTCTCGGCGCTTCCTGTGTCTTCCGGACGACGAGGGCGTTGACACCGTTGCTCTCTTCCGGCTCGACGCTAATGCTGGAACGGAAGCCCGAAGGGTAGGTGCGCCTGATCTGTCGTATCTGCCGGCATCGATCGCCAGGGTCGAGTACTCGGACGAGCTCAGCTGCCATATAGGTATCTCGAGGCCCTGGGCCATGCTTGGCTCTGCTTGGTAGCGAATCGTCGACCGCTCATCATCGCTAACGTACGAAACCGCCACTGCGGTCTCGGACTGGTTCATGGCTGGAACAGGTAAAAGCACTGCTCTTGCAAGGCAGTCTTTGGCCGGCCAGCGCTGCTCTGGCCGTAAAACCACCATTGCTTCCAAAAGAAATCTTCTCAGCTCGTCAGGCCGTTCCGCGAAATCCTTCTCGAACTTCTCGATAATTTTTTTGGCCCATGCCGTCCTGCTGCATATGTATTGGTCTTTGAACTGTGGAAAAGGGCAAAGCAATTCGTACACCACGACACCAAGGGACCAAACATTGACAGCCTCGGTATAGCTAACTCTGCCCTCGCCACCAGCCTCGGTATATTGGTGGTTCTGGTACACCTCAGGTGCAAGGTGCGGGAAATTGCCACAAATGGTGGACATGTTATCATAATCCCTCGCCAGCCCGAAATCACCGAACTTAACGTAAATGCCGTCTCTATCTCGGTATTGGACCAGGATGTTTTCTGCTTTAATATCTCGATGCACAATCGGGGGGTCGCTTCCGTGCAGGTACTCCAGGGCCGATAGACATTGCTGGAAAATTAATACACATTCGGCACTTGAAATTCTGCGTTAATCGGCTAAGGATCCGCCGGGGACGTATTGCAGGTATAATCGTAGGCCCTACGTAAAGTCGGACTTGAGAAGCTTCACGACGTAAGGCTGTAGGTGTATTTTATGTTAAAGTAAACACTAGGATATTGAAATATTAACGGGGACGGCGATGTACTAACATGCCGAATGAGGTTCATAATGTGCGCCTCATTCCTCCAAGCGTTAATACGGACTCGGCGCTTGCGATCGGCCTCTGTAAAAGGCTTCTTGAGGGCATACTCCTCTCTGGTGCCTCACCTTCCCCCTGAAAAATTTTCCTGTCAGACCCATTGTTAGTGGCCGCTAAGGAAGCCCGGCCATTTTTGGTGTGCGGCCCACCAAAATGGCCGGAACAGCACTATCGGGCACTAACAAACCATTTGGCTTGTTTTTGCTCGCGTTCTCCGACTCCTTTCAACAACGACGTCGGCAACGCAACTGGGCCAAAAGAGCAGAGAATGGCTGGCAAAGGTATGCGGGTGCCTATTGCCAGTCGAGGGGAAGGCCTGCACCCTATCGCCCAGGGCGCGCTTCGCGCGCGCCGAAACCTTCGACAATCGGGTGCTCCAACCTCCGCGCATCACTAGACCGCCCTTCGACTTCCTTTTCGCTTTCACCTCGCGCACCGAGCTGAACGATTCGAATGCACAAGAAGACTGCAGGCCGGAAAGCAGTTAGAACACATCGGACGATAACCGGCCCGGCCGCCGCCGTCCCCCGCCACACACGCGACCCTTTCGGGCGTACACACACGCGACCCTTTCGGGCGTACACATACGCGACCCTTTGGTCGAACACACACGCGACTCCTCCTCGGTCGACCGCATCCCAACGATACGCACGGCGCAAGATTGGCCTGTTTAAGCTTTTGCTTAAGCACGCACGCGTATTGTAACAAGGGGTCAAAGACGGCTTGGAGAAAGAATCTCTAGATTGCTGATAATCTTTCTATGGGCTTAAGAGATGCTTGAGGAGGGAGGAGTCTTTCGTGAAGGACCTAGGAGATGGCAGGGTTTATATAGACCCTTTGTGATCCGTGCGAAGTATCGAGTACATGATTCACACTGCCTTCCGACCTTCACCGCTTGGCCTGAGGGCCGCTGACCGCCTATGCGGGTTTTCGAACCTCCGTAAAGCCGACTCGTGATGCCGACTAGTTAGGTCCACGGGTTCTTCCGTGTGACAAAAACGGCCCGGCTGCTGGAACGGGCTTGGGATACGTGCCAGACATGGGCAAAAAAAACAGGAATAACGTTTAACGCGGCTAAAACTGAGCTGCTCCATTTTACCAAAACCCTGGACCAGACCCGGGTCCGCACCGGAAACACACAGGTGCAACCAACGCCAACGGCGAGATTCTTGGGAGTTTGGCTAAACCACAAGCTAAACTTTAACGCCCACACCAAGCAGGCAAGGGGCAAACAAAAAAGATAGCAGCTTGCGGTAACAAAACTCGCGGCGGCAACGTGGGGAAGCAGCCTCGCACGCGCGAGGCAGCTGTACGCGGTCGTGTGCCGCAATGCATTGGCTTACGGAGCGACAGCTTACCACCTACCAACAAAACCCCGAGGTCGGCCCCGGGGCGCAGCCAAAAAGATGGCGAAAGAACAAAAAGTATGTTTTAAAGTGGTGGCTAGAGCTTACAAAGTAACCTCGTTGGCACACTTCGAAACAGAAACCCACGTGCCGCCTTTGGATTTATATTTAAACGAAAAGGTTATAAATACGGAAAACAAATGGGAAAAAATCGGGATAACGTAGCGCATTAACGAAGTGATAGCGAAGGTAGCGGACCGTTTCCAAAGATTCGGCTATAAAAAACGAAAAAAAAGGCCCCACCCCTAAAGCGGACAAGCGAAAAAAAAGTGGGCAATACGATGGGACCGGCCCGAAACAGCGCCAAAACCGAAACGAGCACCCGTCCTTTACGGAGAGGATTGGAAATTTAAACACAAGTACGTAAGGCGCTGGAACCTTAACGTAACAATGGAATGGAAATTGAAAATGGCCAATACGACGGCAATAGCGAGGAAAGCGAACCGGTACAAAACCGCGTGCCTAGCGGATAACCCCCTATTTACGGAAAAGATAATCGAATACCACGAAGGGATACCAAAAGCACACAGCTCGGTAGCAATCCAAGTTAAAACGGAAAAATTAGGGCTAAATTCGTTCCTGTTTAGCAAGGGCGTACCCGACGCGGCGACGCTATTGTGCGAGTGTGGCAGCGGATAAAGGGAAATAGCGTGGCACGTATTAACCCAATGCGCCCGATAGGACAGGCAGCGGGAAGGCACCGGGCTGGCGCAAGCAAACAGCCGGAAAGCGTATTTCGAGCTGTGGGAAACAAAGGGCATACCGTTTAAGGAAATGGCACGCATAATGTTTCGCATAGGAAAACTATTAGATTTTAGGGCGGCTAAAAAGGCAAAAAGGGAACGCATAAAAAGAAAAAAGGAAAAGCAACGCTACCGAGCCGAAAACGAACCGAACCAAAGAAAACCATAAAAAAGCAAACGAAAGCATTATACCCGAAAAGCGAAAAGGAAAAGAAAATTACGCAGATACCGACGCCACGCAACCGAGTCGCTATAAGGGGAAAACCGAGGAAACTACTAAGGGGGGTTGGCAGGAGGACGACGACGGAGGCTATTATCGTTTATATTCCGTTTCATTTTATTAAAAACGTCCTCCCGGCATTCCGATAATATTTTGTCGAAAACGTCCTCGGTAACGTTTTGCCGAAAGGAAACCTGAAAAATACCGTGGAGTTAGCGGATTGGAAGCGGATAGCAAAAGCGAAAAAATAAACACCCACCCGTATTTTAGCCCGCTTAAAAGCCAGCTTTTCCATCTAAGTGCGATTTTCCGTGCTCCATTTAGTAACGATCTTTTCGGCCCAGCCCGATATGGCCTGGCCCGGGGGCACTATGTTACCGGAGGGGGAGCGGACCAGACCCGAACCACCAAAGGCAGCCACAGCAACGAAGGCATTCCCAAAACTGGCAGGGAACGAGCGGCCAGACCCGGCGCCGGAAGGAATACCGGACCGTTTAAGGATGTCCTTCGAAATACGGCAATACCCGGCGATCGCATACTCCAAACCGGTGTGGCGAGCCTGGAATGAAAAGAAATGTTAGGACAGGACAAATAGCGGCCCGGAACAAAGGCGGTATACATTTTAGCAACAGTATGGATATCCGCAAACGCAGTATCGCGGTCCGCACTAGTTTTAAGCAGGGACTGCATGTAGCGATGGTAGGCACGAAAAATAGCGGCAACCTGGTTTTTGGAACCAGTGGGAGGCTACCGCGACGGGAACGAAACGTTAGCGACGAGATCGCGAGCGGATATTAAAAGGGAGCGACCAACCTAAACGCAAGCACCACGCGATTAAGTGCAGCCTATATAGGTGAGGCCTTTGGTAGTTGGAATTACCATGTTAATAAAACCGGAAACGGAGCGGAAAAAAGCAGGATAAGGAGCGCTATATATAGGCCTTATAGTAGCACCAGCGCATAGTACCGGCACCGTTAATGCCGTTGGCGAAACGCTAAAAATAGCTAACGCATATTTTATACGAGGGATTGGGAAGTTAGCGAGGCGGAACAGGAAGGATAGCGGGGCGGCAAACATATACCATGTCGTTGTAGGAGACGCAGTTGTCGGGGACCTCGACCGCCGGCAAGTACTCCGATTAACTGTATAGGCGGTAGGGCTGGGAGGAAAAAAGGAAATTAGTTACAAAACCGGGAAAGGAACGGAGCAAAGCCGCACCCACAGCTTTAACACGAGGGTTTTGGACGCCGTCGCTTAAGCCGCCGTCGTTCGAGCCGCTGCCGTCGTTTTTGTCCGCAAACGGAGGGCGACTGCAAGGACGACTGCTACCGCTACCACTACCACCACCATTGCCACTAGCTATAGCGGCGGGAGCGGCGCGGCCACCGCCCGTGGCTCCGCTGCCGGGATTGCCACCGCGACCGCCACCACCACCACCGCGGGGAAATTTGGGAGCTTTATCTTTGGGAGCCATGTTATAGGAGAATAGGAAACGGAAGGGAAACGAGGCGCGAGCGAGCAGGAACCTAAATGCAGGCAGGAGAAAAGGAAGCGCGGGCAAAAGGGCAGGACCGGAAGTGGTGGTAAAAAAAAAGCGAAAGGGAAAAAAAAAGGAAGGAAAAAGGGCCTTTTGTAGCTAGGAAAAGGAAAGCCGGTAAAAACCCGGATCCGGAGGGAAATAAAGGGAAATTACCACTAGAAACCACAACGCATAATAACGCAGCAACAAAAAAGAGTTACCCAAATAACGCGATTTAAAAAAAGGGAGGCAACCAATAAAAAGATCAAATGCAAACCACAAAGGCGGACCCGAACCGCACGCGGAGCAACGGCCCCGGAAGCGGGCACCCACCAAAAGCTAAATTACCCAAAGTCACGAAGCAAAACGCCGGACCCGGAAGGCCCGCCCGCGGCTGGGACCCGGAGCAAAGCCGGGCCAACTCACGCGAAAAAACCACATTAGGACGCTACAACACGAGTACCAACACAGACGTTTCGCCACGAGGGCGAGACCCGACACCAAGGCGCTGCCCCGGTTGGGACCCGGAGCGGAGCCGGGCCAACTCACGCGGAAAAGCCATACCAGAACGCCACAACACGAGTACCAACACAGCCGTTTCGCCACGAGGGCGAAACCCGGCACCGAGGCGCTGCCCCGGCGCAACACACCCTCATTCCCTTACGTACTTTCCTTTTGTTCCACTGATCACAAGGACGCTTCCACGACGGAACCCTTACGAGCAGTCGCATGAAGACAAGCAGACGGTACCACTGTTTAATACAGCAGGACCGTATACGAAGAGCAGACATGGTTTTTACTCCCAGGCTCTGGAGCGGGGGCGATACGCACCCGAGGACGAGTTCAAGGGTTTTTACATGTAAAATACTACATAGTAGAGGCACCGAGGTCTTTTACAAACATAACGGACGTATGAATATATATATAAAGGGGGGATAGTGTAAAAAGGCCTGTCGCGATAGAGAGAGAGAGAGAGAGAGAGAGAGTCTATTTAACGTCGGTAAGTCGGGATCTACCAGTCCCTGCCTCCCAGGGGGCATACGACGTGCTAGCGCTACCTAAGCTTGACACTAGGCTATGTGTTGCTATCGAGGCGGCTAACAGATCAAACCAAGGGGCAAGCCCAAGGCACACGGAGTTCGGGCCGCATTCCGGCGCTCCTTGTTGGTGAGCGGGCAATCGGCAAAAGGGGCGAATAAACGCCGGGGCGCTGTAAGCGCTGCTGTTGGTGGTAGTGAAAGCTGTCGGCCGGCAAAGTGCCGGAAAAAGAGTGAGGCCGAGTGTGGCGGGAGGGATCGCAATAAACCCCCCCTGGGCCCGGCCGGAGGTGCGGGGGACTAACGAGCCTACTGTTGGTCCTAATAGTACAAAGGAAAAGTGAAAAATGCAAAGGAAAAAGGAAAAGGGAAAATAGGTTATATGCGGGCTATTTAAACCCTGTTACTATCGCCCAGCGATAGTGTAATAGTTGGTAGTTTCGACGAACGAAGCAAAAAGGAAAGGCTTTTGCAATAGCCGTTTCCAATATCCGGGCCTATCAAAAGCCGGGGAAGGGTCCGTTGTGGGCCACTTGTTTTCTGCCGCCCTAGCCAATGTCGCGATAGAGAAGGCCGTTACAAAAGAGGGTTTTAGCTTCCCTGGTAAGGCTGTGCCTTGTGGAGGCCTAAGGCACCTAGGTACGTAACGAAGCCCAGGGGGCTATGTTATTTAGGCGGCTTGGTTAAGGCAATCCGGCGATTGCTACAACTAAGCTGAAGTTGTTGTATTTACTTTAACGTGGTTCACAAGCGAGTAGACCACACAAGCGAGTGGGCCACTTCAAAATCCCATACTAAACGCAGTTTTCGACATCCTTGCTAACTCTACCAATTTTAATCCAAATTCGATGCAATTTTGTATTTAACGTTTTAATTATATAACCGATTTATTTTAATTATCTTCGATTTTATAACATTAATCCAGGTGAGATATAAAGAAATGCGCTAAAATAATCCCTGCAAAACAGTTTTTCTTTAATACTATGCCCAATTCGGGGTTATAAAATCGAAGATAATTAAAATAAATCGGTTATATAATTAAAACGTTAAATACAAAATTGCATCGAATTTGGATTAAAATTGGTAGAGTTAGCAAGGATGTCGAAAACTGCGTTTAGTATGAGATTTTGAAGTGGCCCACTCGCTTGTGTGGTCCACTCGCTTGTGAACCACGTTATAGCAATATAGGATTTTTACCCCTTGATTACCATTTAGTATTATCGTGATCACCTCGTATAGGCCTTCGGCTTACCCCGTGACACACTTTTTTTCTCTCTCTTTTTCGCTTTCACCCGTTCGAAAACACTGGTGACAATTAAAATGTTTGTGGTGTAGCCTTAAGGTTTTATTCGCTAAAGAAAGCAACAGTTAGGGCTTAGGGGTGCCGACTGACAAGGCCTTTTTAAAGCTTAGGAGGAAAGATAGTGAGGTTTCCGTTAGGGGGTAGAGCGTAGAAAGATTATTTGTAATAAGGGGTTAAAGACGGTTTGGAGAAGGATCTTTATATTGCAGATAATCTTTTTATGGGCTCAAGAGATGCTTGAGGAAGAAGGAATCTTTTATGGAGGATATAGGAGATGGCAGGGTTTATATAAACCACCCTGTGATCCGTGCGAAGTATTGAGTACATGATTTACACTGCCCTTCCGGCCTTCGGCCTTTGGGCCTCAGGGCTGTTGGGCACCTATACCGGTTCCCGGACCTTTTGTAGGGCCGATTAGGTGAGTCCACAGGTTCTTCCGTGTGACATACGAATAGCTACCGGCATGAACGAGTGCCTTCGAGAGAGGGTGACGGCGGCGTTGGTCCAGCAGTAGGTTCATCTGGCGCACGCCCTTTTCCTCCCCGCAAAATTGCGCCAAATAAAGAATAAGTGTAACAAGGGGTCAAAGACGGCTTGGAGAAAGAATCTCTAGATTGCAGATAATCTTTTTATAGGCTCAAGAGATGCTTGAGGAGGAAGGAATCTTTCGTGAAGGACATAGGAGATGGCAGGGTTTATATAGACCCTTTGTGATCCGTGCGAAGTATCGAGTACATGATTCACACTGCCTTCCGACCTTCACCGCTTGGCCTTAGGGCCGTTGACCGCCTATGCGGGTCTTCGACCCTCCGTGAGGCCGACTCGTGATGCCGACTAGTTAGGTCCACGGGTTCTTCCGTGTGACAATAAGGATAACAGTGACTATTATCGTTACCTTAACGTTATCGGGATTGGGGTCCATGGCGGGCATATTGGGAATAGCTTCCTTTTTGCTAATAAATTTGCAAAAACGGATATAGCAACGCGGCCACGGCGCCGCCGCCACGCCCATTTTCGTATCGTGATCGAAGCAGTGCAAGAACAAGGGCCTGAGCCAATTTTGACTGTACCGCTAGTACAAATTAGGCTTAGATTTGGCCTGAAACGCCTCCTCGCAAGCTGGGTACTTCATCTAACCCCTGTCAGTCCTCTCTCATCGTAGCGGACGCTGAAAACCTTGTTTAGGTGCGGGGTTCCAGCCAAAAACGGTTAGGCCTGTCGAGATAAAATGAAATACCCCTGTCTCTTGGCGTCCGCCACGGTGGTGGCGGACACGACCGTGGCTGCCGATCACGGCCTCAGGGTGTCGGGTCCCCAGGAAATGGTCAACACCTTTCATCTGCATGCCTTCCTGGACAAGCGCGCATCACCTGCTGACGGCTTCGCAATAATTCCCGGGTTGGATAAGCACAAGCGAAGGGGCGATGTTCATTGTAAACGTCCCTGGCCACCAGGTTATGTTTTTTTTCTTATGCATCTTTTCCGTTCAGTAGCCTAGACGCTTTTTGCTGGATGGGGTAGAAAAGTTGCCATGGTAGTTGGCGAACGCCACTGGTGGCCACATGGCGAGGTGTTCACGCTCTGACTGGGCGGCAGGAGACGTAGGGTCGTCGTTGTTTTTGTTGACAGTGCCGCAGTAGACGGAAGACCAGCAACTATCTCTTATCCCGGCTGGTAAAAGCAAACACCAGAAAACCAGGACGTGCAACAGCAGGAGGGTTGCTGGTGAGGTTAGGCAGGTGGTGCATGCAGCAGGTGCTGCAGGACAGGCTTACTGTGATGCTAACGGAAACCCGCCCACTTTATCTTTGACGGTTGCTGTGGTGAAGGAACAAGCCCGAAAGACACAACTACGAAACTTGGTAATCTAATTGATAAACCACGACGACCTCGCGCATTCAATACCGTCTTATTGCTAGATACGACTTTTCGCCGGAGTTCTAGACAGTCATGTCCACTCCTTGTGCCGCCGGCAGTCAGCCACAGCAGCCCGCCCAGGACCGTCCGCTTCCGATACCCCGCGTATCCAGACTCGGCGCCCGACCTGCTCCGGCTCAGCGCAACCGACGGCGAGCGCGGCGACGGGCTCGACTTTGACGCCGCCAAGGCCGCGTGCTCCGTCGTCACGGCCGTGGGCTGATATCCAAGTCCTGTCGGCATGTCCAACACGCTCATCCTTGCGCGGCAAGGAAGCGCAATCGCGAGGACGGTGAGGCAGACGTCGCCGTTACGGGTTCGGATGGGGATGTCGTAGGGGGGAAGTCGGGCAAGCGGCTTTACGAGCCAAAATAGTGCGGTTTAGAGATCTGGTTGTTCGATGCCTCCTGGCTACCCGAGCAGGCGTCGGCAGCCAAATGCTAACCACTGCACCTGACCCAACAGTTGAGGCCATTGACGCTGATTTGCTGTAAATTCCCCGTGCGGGTGGGCAACATCGATCTTGGTCGAGGGCTCGAGGGCGAGGCCAACAGGATAAATCAAGCCCTAAAAAGAAGGCAGGTGTGCCGAGGCCTTGGCACAGATTTTGAGCACCCCACCCTGTGAGGTCATGGGCGGATCACAAGCCAAAGCACACTCTTCCCCAGCGTCAATTTTCGTTGAATGTTTTTTTTTGGTCAATCGCTGGGGCGGATTTGTGCATGGAGACGAGACCGGCTTCCCCCAATCAGGAAAGGGACAAGGGGTCAAATGACGCGCGACAGCAGAGCACCTGGCAAGCAGCAAGGGTCAATGCTGCTTGCCCTCTGCCCTATGAATTTAATGGCTTGCTGTTCAAATGTGTGCATGCACCTTTTACACAGGTCGCGCTTGCCGAGCCGGACGCGCCTCTGCAAACGGGCAAGACCAGGGTGTCATCTGTTTTTTTCTGCCTGTCATTTTCTTTATCCCTCTTTTCCGGAGCCCCTCCTCCCATTTCATTGTTCCTGCGCTCCTCTTTTTCTTTCCTGTCTCCGCCCAACATCCTCGACCACCACCCCTCCCTCGGCCAGCGCGGACCGACGACGACGCCGGGTCTGAACAGCACCCGACACATCTCGAGCGTCGCGACGACAAGCGAACGAACGAAGCCTAGCAACCAAACCACAGCAGCCATGGTCTACGTCCGCCAGGAGCAGCTCCCGGCGCTCCGGCAGTACAAGTACTCCGGGGTCGACCACTCGCTGCTGTCCAAATACGTGCTCAAGCCCTTCTACACCAACGTCGTCATCAAGCTGTTCCCCATGTCCATGGCGCCCAACCTCATCACCCTGACCGGCTTCACCTTTGTCGTCGCAAACTTCCTCACCCTGCTCTGGTACAACCCCACCCTCGACCAGGACTGCCCGCCGTGGGTCTACTACAGCTGGGCCGTCGGCCTGTTCCTGTACCAGACCTTTGACGCCGTCGACGGCACCCAGGCGTGAGTGTTTTGTGTATCCCCCCTACACAGCCAAGAGTGACACCCGGTGGCTGACATCTTTTGTGGTTTGTCTTGATGCGCAGGCGTCGTACCCACCAGAGCGGACCCCTCGGCGAACTCTTCGACCATGGCGTCGACGCCCTCAACACCTCCCTCGAGGTCCTGCTCTTTGCGGGGTCGCAGAACATGGGCCAGAGCTGGTACACGGTCGCGACGCTGTTCTCCTGTACGTTGCGCCGCACCTAGCCGCAGTTTTTCTACGACGCCAGCGCACCGGAGGGAAAGACATCACAGCTAACATCTAGCTCCACACCCCACACCAACAACAGCCCTCCTGACCTTCTACGTCCAGACCTGGGACGAGTACCACACCAAGACGCTGACCCTCGGCGTCGTCAATGGGCCCGTCGAGGGCGTGCTCATCATCGTGTGCGTCTACACGCTGACGGGCTACATGGGCGGCGCCTCCTTCTGGCAGCGCCCCATGCTCGCGACGCTCGGCGTGCCGCGCTTCGAGTCGATCCCCTCCTTCGTCTACGACTTCTCCTTCACGCAGTGGTACATGGTGCAGGGCACGTTCGTGCTCGTATACAACACCATCGAGTCGGCCCGCAACGTCATCAAGGCCCGCCGCGCCCAGGGCGACCGCAGCCGCTACGCCCTCGTGGGCCTGCTGCCCTTCTTCGGCACCTGGGCCACCATCCTGGCCTACCTGTTCCTGCAGCCCAACATCCTGCACGGCCACCTGGTGCCGTTCGTCATGTTCGCGGGCATCGTCAACGCCTACAGCGTCGGGCAGATAATAACCGCGCACCTGGTGCGTCTGCGGTTCCCCTACACCAACGTCCTGACGCTGCCGCTGGCGTGGGGCGTGGTCGACAGCCTGGGCCCCTGGCTGCAGACGACCTTTGGGTTCGGGTGGCCGTCGGCGCTGGGGGACGGGGTGTATCAGGTTGCCTTCATGTTTTGTCTGCTGGGCATGGCGGTTGGGGTGTACGGCAGCTTTGTGGTGGATGTTATTGTGACGATCTGCGACTATCTTGATATTTGGTGTTTGACTATTAAGCACCCGTATGTTGAGGGGGAGGAGCAGCAGAACGGGGGCGGGGCCAAGAAGACGAACTGAAGGGCCGTGCGTGCGTCTAGCAAGCGACCGTCGGCGGGCC
>JNVV01000017.1:377647-412860 GCA_000733355.1 Falciphora oryzae
CCGCTACCTAATGACAAGCTAAGCACGGACTAGACCCGAGTGAGGTCATGGCTGAAAAAAGCCATTTCGTTCCTGCTGGGGGAGCACTTTTTGACGGGAGAGAGCCCGTGGGCTTGTGCTAGAGGGACGAAGCGTCAAGGGGTCGTCCGCCGAACATAGCGCAAGTGATGTCGGGATTTCAGATGTATAAGCGTCACAGCTTGTTGCTCTTTGCGGGAATCTGTTGGTCTTGGGAAAGGTTGGGGGGAGTCTGGTTGGTATACCCTTTTGTTTTGTTTTCCCCTTCCTGGCTGTCTTAGTGTGTGTCTGTGTTCTTTTGCAACACGAACGGGAGCTTGAAGCCATGTGCGCCGAGCTTGCGGCAGACCTCGTCGGCGGTCTCTGCCTTTTCATGTATTTTTTCACCCATGCACGTCTCGGAAGCCAGAATTTTCAAGTGCCTCGTCCAAACCATCCCAGTCCATGATGCCCGATTGGCCGCGGCCCTCTTGGGCAGGGGGTGCATCCCCGATTGCACAGCATCATGAGCAGCTCCGTGCGCGTACCATCGGCTGGCTGGTGCACTCGAAGGTTCAAATTTCAAGCCCCGTCAATCCATCCAGCAACCCCCCACCCTTCCGCGACCCAACTGTGTCTCGACAATCGACGCAAGTTTTCCCCTCGCTCCATGGACGACTTTCCCCGCCGCAGCATCGGTTGGTCGGTGGATGGGCAGTGGTGGTGGCCGGCGTCCAAGTTTGGGCTCACGGATGAGGATCTGGTCGGGTCTCTGTACCATGGTTTCAACACCAAGGCGTTCCCGATCCAGAGCCTGGAATGTTTCCACCTCGACGTGCGCGACATCGCCAGCGCCTTGCTGCACGGAGACGTCGATGCGCTGTACGCGAAGTTGGGGGAGCGGGCCGCACAGCGGCGAAGCGAGCTTGCCCAGACCTGGTCTCGAATGCTCGAGGAGATGGTGCTGCACTCGGAGTGTTTTGCCGACCACGACCAATACCACGCCTTCTTCCGGTGCTCGCGAGAGTTCTCCTTTGAGGCGCTCGTGGAGTTGGCGCGGGGCTTCTACAAGAGACGGTGCCGGCGCGACCCATCTCCCGACTCGTTCGACTCTTCAGGCCAGAAAGAGGGGAAGCGATTCAGAGTTCGGTCCCCTCCTCCCTCCACGACCCTGCCGGATAACGGCACTCGGGCGCATACTTTTTTATCCTATCGTTTCCTCCCCGCTCTCTATCCCGTCTCCGCCCCCGCCTATGGTGGGCTACACCCAGGTGTCTCGGGCTGCCTCTTCCGCTCCCACTGTCGCTCTGCCGCAACCTACTGCTTCGTCTCGACAGGCAGCGTCCCCTCCATCTACCGCATCGCCTAGGCCTCTCGCTTCGCCTCGACACTATACCCCGTCTGCGGCAAGTGCGGCCTCGCCTCGGTCCTCAGCCGCGTACGCTGCCTATTGCCACCTCGTCTACGTCTTTTACCATGTCTCCCACGCCTGCCAAGGTCACACTGCCCAGCTCTAACCAAGCGAAGCGCCGAGGTTGCTGTGGTGGCGATTCAGCAGATGACAGGTGACCGATATTCAGCAGCCCCCACGAGGAGAGCCGGGACAGTAGAAGTCGACGAACCGACTCCGGGGTCATCCGCCGCGCCTTCTGCAACACCGAGGGGCAGCCTTGGTCCCTAGGCACCACTTCTCTTCCGCCGGCTACCGACTCAAAGTGGGGTGCCCCAGGAGCCTCGGAAGCAACTGACGTCGGCGACACCCCTCCCTGCGCAAGAAAAGAGTCGACTCAGCCGCCGTCGCTGTCCAAGGAAAGGACGCGGGGCTCACTAGCGCCCTAATCTTCGAGGCGCCCCCAGCCCCCACCGCAACCGCAGGCACTACCGCAGGCGGCAGTAACGACGACCCCTGCCAACTCTATCGCCCTGCGAAATCCTTTCTTGGGACTCGAGCGAGGCACCATCGCCCGTCTTGCGGGGCCAAAGGAGAGCGGCTGTTACACGCTGGTCCGGGGCGAGGATATTGCCGAATCGGTTCACGCATTGGTCTTCAAGGCCATTCATTCGCCCCCCCAGCAGAAGACCGAACTGGGCAGAAAGCTGGTCGTCGTCAAGGTGCTGAAGAATGGGCACTCCGGCGTAGCTAGGGTTGCGGATCTGTGGCTGGCGGAAACCGCCATAAATGCGAAATTGACTGGAAATGTACAGCCCACCTGTTCCGGAAGCACAAAGGCATGCCACTGGAAGCGCTGAGCTGACACGATCATGCGAATGCCACAGGCACACGAGGTAGACCTAACAGTGGCGCGCTTTTATGGCTGCGATGCTCGTCTCCTAGCCATGTGTATGGAATATATTGCTGGACGCAACCTGGGCCAGCAGCCGTGGTGCAGTCGAGGGACGCACATGTTCACCGGCAGTTTCGACGACGCCTTCTGCATCCTATTCGACGTCGCCACCGCTCTTACTTACTCACATCCACAGTCGGGGAATACGACACAACGACGTCAAGCCACAGAACATTGTCACCTCGTGGTCGACAGCACCTCCTACGACCCGTATGCCACAGCGACCGCTCCGGCGCCGCGTCCGGGCCGTGCTGATCGACTTTGGGCTCGGGTCAATGGACGACGGCTATCACGGCAGCGACACCCCGTGGTATGGCCCACCCGAGTTTATGGGGGAGCAAGCAGCGCGGGATTCCCGGGGAAGTGTGGGCGCTCGGGGTCGTCGGTCTCTTCCTGCTCCGGCGGGCTCTCGCTCCCTGGCGCGGAAAAGGAACACGAGACTTTGGCTGAGCGCACTCGACGGACGAAAACAGTCGGAGCACGTCCAAAAGGCCTGGGCCGACCAAGGGAAGTGGCTCGACCTCGTCGCAGAGGCCCGTCACAACGTGCAGGTCATACCGCGTGGCGAGCGGTCTGGCGAGCGGCTGGCGACCCACGAGACCGTCTGGGAGATGCTGGAGCCCACCCCGGCGGAGAGGTGGACGGCGCGCATGGCGTGGGCAAAGCTGAACCATCACTCTGTCGATTAAGAATAACGCCGCAACATGGGCACGAGGCACTAATCAACAAAAGGAAACGGAAGACTTGGGACGGACACGTCCGCCTTGTTCATTTTGGCCTTTTTTTCTCATTCGACGCATTTTGCTGCCCCTTGGTTCACGCCGCCACATTTACAACTCTGCTCACCTTTTCGCCTGCTTGCCCAATTCCCTAGCTTGCCTTGTCGTTGTATCACCTCTTTTTTTTTCTTTTTTTTTCTTGGTCTGCATGTGCTCGGCTTATTGGGACTGGTTATGAAGTATGACCGCACACGCAGACGTTTAGCATTTGCATCTTTTTCAATGTCAACGAGGGGGTAGGCTGTGGTCGAGAAGATACATGGACCCCTTTTTCGTCGAGGATCAGCCGGATCCCGGTGTTTTCGTGCCTCCTGCACCGCCGGCCGACGAGAACAGCCGCAACGCCCGTCTCCTTTCCCTGCCCGAGAGCGAGCCCCCAAACTACTGGGACTGTGCGGAGGTTTATATAACGGAGGGAGTTCCCCAGTGTACATAGCCGCTTGTGAAGATGCTCTATTTTCTAAGCACAACGAAGGGCTCCTCTAGTGTGAGCTTTGCTCCCAAGCTTTCCTTTACCGTCCGAAAGCCGTTCGCTGCGGAGGGCAGCTTCGTATTACGACTGCACACCTGTCAAATTTATCTGGGAATCGAGATGGAATACCTGATGGAACCACGCACGGAAGTCTTTATCCACCCAGCGCACCACCGCCTGCAGCGAAGCCAGAAGCTTGTACAGGCCGACGAGGTCCTTCGTGCTGCCCATCGCAACACCACCAGCCAGGTCGAAATGCACACCCCTGTCGCAAAAAAAGAAAAGAGTCCACTCGTTCCCAGCCACCGAGACGACCGGGACGGCCTCGATCTTGGGGATGGGCCCGCGTCTGCAATCCGGATGGCACGAGTACGCCCAATGTTCGGCCCTGCGGAACCAAGCCGCGTTCCACAAACATAGCTGCAGGCGTCCGTCTCCCGCCCCCGCCGTCGCCTTGGTTTCGATGCTGACGCCCATGGGGTCGTGGATCAGACCGCCGTACATGCTGTGGTTGACGGACCGCTCGGAAAAGGGGAGGGCGTAGAGGTGGTCGTCGAGCGTGTCCCACAGAGGAGTGTCTTCGGTGGCCAGCACGAACGCGAAGTCGACCATTTTCCCAGCCGCCACCGCGTCTTCGCTCGGCTTGTCCGGCCCGGTCGCGGGCGTGGAAGACGAACCGGTGGAGGCGGACGAAATAGAGGGTGTCGAGGCGGCGGCGGCGGGAATGGCCGGGGCGGTGTCGGCCGTCGGCACGTTGGCGCGCAGCGAGGTGCGTATGGGGGGGAGCCACTTGGGCGCGATGCCAGCCGTCGTCACCAAGACGCGCTCGACGCCTGGACGCGACGCCGCAGCGAGCTCGAGCAGCGGGCCGTGGACCTCCAGGTTCCATGCCGCTTCGGATAGCTGCTTGGCCGTGCATGCCGCAGCCTTCTTCTGTATGCCCCGGAGCGCCGCCAGCTCCCTCTCGGCTGCTGCCACGTCCGCGTTTGCCCCGTCGTGCCGGAACCATCCCTGCGGCCACGTCTTTCTGCCGGCGGTCGACTCTTCCAGCATTTTGTCGATTGCGCCCTTTGCGCCGACGGGCACGAACGAGTCCTGGTAGACCATGACGTTTTCGATTTGGGAGTGGAGGTCCAACATGCCGCGCGGGAGCTGCTCTCTGGGGTTCGACAGAGGCACGTCCGGGTTGACTCTCTTGAGGAGCGAGCTCAGGTCGACGATCCGTTTGAGCGGGCTTGCGGAACGTTTTTTCGGGGACCTGCTCCCGCCTGCACCGGGCCCTGTACGGTCGCGACTCTGGCTAGCACCGCCACTCGGGTGCGGGCTCAAAATGTGGGGAGGAGGTATGCCGAAGACAGGGGGGGCTCGGAAGGCCAAAGCCTGCTCGGCTCGGCGCGAGGGTCGGGGAGTGGGGAATGCATCTTCGGCCGTCTCGGCCTCGAGGTCTTCGGCGGTGCTCTCCACGCGACGACGCTTGGAGGGAGAGGCCGAGCGCGACATTGGGGGTGCGGATGCGGGGGGCGTGGCGGGCATGGCGGGATTGATGGAACCGTAGGCCTCCTCGGGGCTAGAACTGGTGGCATCGAGCCAGCTGCTGATGCGACAGCTCAGGCATTTTTGGGACGCGGTCAGAGGACAGCATATGTGCGACATTGCTGCAACAGAGGAAGCGATGGCGAATGTTTTGGGCGTAAATGGACCACTCGTGGCTGCGTGCAGGCAAGCGCGCTGCTGCCTGATATGCTGCGCGGAAGGCGCGTTCAACATCCGCTGCCCGACGTCCTGGCTTTGTGAAGCTAGAGTACCCATGATACTGGATGTCAGGCACGATTGTCAAGTGCATTGATGGTTGCGGCCAGGGCAGCCCCACCCGACTCGGCAGGCAACAATCGTTATCGATAGCATTGGATGCCCATGGGAATTCGGGTGCCCTCCTGATGCGGGAAACTTCATCATCGCTGCACGCCTGCCCGACCAAAGAATGAAGAAACGCCAATGGAAGTACCATCAAGGAAAGGAGTATTAGAAAGAGAGTTAGCCAGCCCAGGGATTTGTCCATCCCCCCACCTCCCACGATTGATTCAATGACGGATCTGTTCTACAATCAACACCGTATCATTTCCTGGCTTGACGTGTGCGAAAAGCCAGCACCAAACGCAATCCCCGGCCAAAGGGACGACGCGATCGCTGGACAGTTCGACGCCGCCGACGCGCCCACCAAGTTGCCACCTACTCCGCTAACGTCCTCATCACCCGCGAAGAGAAAGCGGTCTCGCAAGCCGGACGGCGGCAGCGGCAACGGCGATGGCGATGGCGACGCGGGCAGCGCCAGCCAGCAAACTCGGCAACCAACCCAGACTCCAAGGCGCGGCCGCGATTGCGATGGCGACGACAACGCCCATCAAAACCCGTGGCCGGCCACACAGATTGCCAGGCCCCCACTCGTGCAGCCGACGCTGGCCTTTCGAACCCTCGCTTCTTCCTCGGTGTCCTTCTCTGACTCCGAATCTGCCGTTAGCGAGGATAGCAGTGTGCAGCTGGGGATCTGGACAGCTGCATGGCGTCGTCGTGTAAGCGAGCTTCTGCTCGTCCCCCGTGGCGGCATCGTCACGCTGCCACTTTTATTTTGCCATGGGCACGCCTGGAGTCTCCATTTTAGGTGCGACCGCGGGAGCGAGATCGAGATCCTCGGCCCGATCAGCCTTGGAGGGACCCACAGTCTGTCATTTACATGCTCCCTTTTCGCGGCGCTGCAGGAGCTTTGCCGGTGGATGGGTGGCCGTTTCGTCGCTAGCCGATGACGGCGCTCGGGGTTGCAGGTCCGACTCTGATAAAAGGGTGTTGTTTAGCTAATGTCAATGTCCGTCAAATGGTGGCAGCTCCGGCAACCACGGTAAAAAAAAAAAATAACCAGAAAAGCAAAGACCGCCGACGAGGTCCGCCGCAATACGTTAGCTAAGAGCCAGAGACCCGCCTAGGAGACGGGACCCCTGGTTCCTCCCTCGTTGTAATGTGCGCTGACCATACCATGCGTCATTGCCCCTCCGCCCCATCTCGGTACTCGGCTCGAACCCACACCCTTGCTCAGCCTCCTCGGTTCCTTCCGGTCCACACCGTCTTCCGGCCACCTGCACCAGTTCTATCCAGCGCCCCTGATACAGCTTTGGACTCGCCGGCACACACAAGAACGCAGGCGGCAGGAGGCCCACACGTGCCACTTCCAGCGTCCGTGTCTACCCTGAAGTGCCGGTGCTGCTTGCGAGGTGCCGAGGACGTCCTTAAGCCGGTATAGTCTTAAGGGGACCTCGAACCTATGCTAGCCACAATTCTCTCTC
This sequence comes from Falciphora oryzae, assembly GCA_000733355.1. Taxonomy (NCBI): domain Eukaryota; kingdom Fungi; phylum Ascomycota; class Sordariomycetes; order Magnaporthales; family Magnaporthaceae; genus Falciphora; species Falciphora oryzae. The sequence continues at coordinate 384,576 of JNVV01000017.1, forward strand.
GACGGCCTTTTGAAACAAGGCGCTAACATCGTTCCCAAACACCCTTCCAACCCCGATCCGCATAAAGCAATCCTGCCACGTGGAAGCCGTGGCAGCCGGGGGTGTGTTGGGTAATTGGCGGGTGTTTTTGTATGCGGCGTGAGAAGGAGGTGATCCACCAAAGCCTAAACCCGGCCACGTGCGTATAAAAGGATATTATCCACGATATACGCCCTTGGTGGTCCACGCCGGCCCCGGAGGGCCTAACGCTTACAGGCTTCGTCCCTGTTTGGGCTTCAACTTCCTCCCGGACCAGCTCTTCCGATACCGGGACACTTTGTCCGAGGCCGTTCGTTAAAGAGGTAGGGCAGCCGGAAATCACGTAATTAAACCAGATCCCGGGCTTGGCCGACAGGGGGTAACTTGACTTAGTCATTATAAGGCCTTAGCTGCTGCCTTTGCAGGAGCGATTACTGTTGTTGCTGCTGTTGCTGCATGTATTGCTGAGCAGCCGCATCCCTGGGATCCCAAGGCATACTACCGGGCCCAAGGGGGCCTCCCGTATCGCGCATTTGCATATCATTTAGGGGTTCTATGGGCCGCTGCTGCTGCTGAGGCGGCGGCTGCTGTTGCTGCGGGTGGCCATACTGCGAAGGGGGCGGCGCGTGTCTCCTATCGTCGTACACGCTAACTGGCGTGTAGCTCCTCGGCGGCGGCACCTGCTCTCTCGGCATCCCAGACGGGCCCGGCGTGGCGCTGTAGCGGGGGTATCCGCCTTGTTGCAGTGGCGGGCCCGGTTCGCCGCCGCGGGGAGGGGGCGGCGGCGGATACTGGTGACCGCTTAGCGAGTGCGAATGCTGGTGGTGATGCTGGTGTTGCTGGTGCGGGTGTTGCTGCACCTGGTGCTGAGGATGCTGCTGGTGCTGAGGCGGCGGCGGCTGGTGCTGGTACTGGTATTGTTGGTGTGGCGGATGTGCATGCTGATGTTGCACCATTCCTGGGCCACCCGGTGGCGGGTTGTTCCGTGGATCTCGTGGCTCCCTGGGATCTCGTGGCTCCCTGGGATCTCGTGGCTCCCTGGGATCTCGTGGCTCCCTGGGATCTCTTGGATCTCTAGGGTCATGCACACCGTAAGGCTGCCTGGGCACGCTCATGTGCTGGGGCTGCGGGGACTGCGTGTGGGCAGAGTTGTACGGCTTCGAGGACGGCATAACCGATGTCGTGGGCGTGTTGCGGAGGTATTGCGAAAAGATGGGCTTGGACGATTGCCGCAGCGGCGCTGGAAGGTGTGTCGGGGCGGCCCTCGAGGATGAAAACGCTGCCGTGGCCGAAGATGGCTTGGAACTGGGAGCCGGGGCTTCTGCGGGCCGATTGGGAGGGGGAGCAGCGGCCGGAGGAGACGGCGGGAACGGATCGTCGTTAAAAAGCGCCATGAGGCTGGACGTTTTACGCTCCGGGGCTGGCCTGATATGAGGTCGCGGGTCAAGGCAGCAAAGCTTCTTCCTCCGAGACTCTTCTTCTGCGGATAAGTCTTCTGAAATGGTGCGCTTAACCGGGACGTTTATAGCGGGATCTGTTGTTTTCTTGTCTCTCGCGAAGCCTTGCTCCCTTCCGATAAATGCAGGTAGGTTGAGAGGCCGGTCGTTTTGAGATTTGGTGAACATTCCAGCGCGGCTCATCGTAGCGACTCGCGATCCAATCGGGAGTCAAATGTAAGGGCCCTGTGGGCTAAGTCGGAAAGAGTTTTGTTTGGCTAATAGATAAAAGTTTGAAATGAAAAGACTGCTTGACTATATAACGCAAGTTGTTGTATGTTCCGTAGAAGGAAGGGAGTTAGTTGAAAGGGAGATGTTTGGTAGATGTCCCTATCGCGGCGGTGTGTTTTCGACTGGTACTCGGCTCACGTGGTCATGTGTGGTCGAGCAGCCGTTGGGCAGCCGTTGGGCAGCCCCAGCGCGTCACCTCAACTCCCACACGAATCGATTCACCTGCTGTCTCCCCTCAAACATTACGCAGTCTATCGTCATGAGCAGAGTTTGTGCAGCTCTTGGACCGCATATCAACTAGAAGCCAGATCATGCCAGGCTCTCCGTCTATCTCTTTTTCAACGGACCACGCTCCAAGGGGGTCTACGACACCTCCTCAGCTTGATCTTGGCGCAGGCATTCTCAGAAAGCGGCATCGAGAAGCGACACCGACCTCGGACTCAAACTCTTCGACCGGTGAGCTCAGAGGCGATACCGTAGTCTCGCGAGCCGAGAAGCGTCCTCGCCACCACGACCACCCAGACGGACAGCCGGCTGTAACGTCGGTAATCATCCACCGGGTCCGATGTCCGAGGCCCGCCGTCGGCCACCGGGAGCACGAGGGGGAGACTCTGTTTCTAGACCGGCCTCGCCTGTTTGAGGGCGACAGCAAAGCGAGCGCCCTGCGCGGCCGGAAAGTCGTCAACGGCGACATCGATGACTACCTTGAGGCATACTCCAACACCAGTTTCGTCGTGGTCCGGGATTACAACTGCGTCAAGTACCATGAGTCGATCCGGGGCGGCTTCACGAGGCTCCCGCTGCCGGCCGCCGACTGGGAGACGCCCGTGGAGGTTCGCCCTACTTCTACTTCCTAAGCCATGATGCTACGCCCGCGAAGCCTCTAGCCGAGTCCATCCTGGCCACGCCCGCCTTCGAGGACGCGATGGGCGAACTAGAGAAGCTCGAGCCGCTGCTCGTCGCGGAGTGGCGGACGACCCTAACGTCGCCGTACCTACATGCCTTCCACACTCGCCGGCGGATGCAAACCCTGGCAGACGACGTACTCGACGAGAAAGATGCGGCGCATGTTCTTGCGTTCCTAGCTTACGTCGAGGGTTCGTTCGGGGCGCAGTACCGGGCCGTCAAGCACCTGTTTTCGCAGGGGCTCGTCACCCGCGAACACTTTGACAAGCTATTTGGTCCGAACAAAGTTGTCGTGAGCATCGAGGGAGGCGAGCCAGTAGCTTTCGTCGCGACTCGGTGTCCCCAGCCCAGTTTTAACGGCCAAACGGTGATGCTGAACTGCTACCACTGGTTGTTCAACGGCGCTTTTTACAAAGAGCAAAAAAGCCTCGAGATCCCATGGCCAGCTGAGGATAACGGCCCAATCCGCATCACGGACCTGAGGGCGTACCCGCTCAGGTTTGACTCCACCGGCGAGCTGGAGAAAACCCTGCGGGAAAGAGGCAACATGTTCTGGTCCTGCAGACAGCGGAGGTTCCTTGGATATGCTGGCCCGGAATCATCATTCGGGATTCAAGTCGTAAGAGGATTCGTCAGCGGCATTGGTTCTTACCTAACCGCAGTCCACATGTGCTGACACTCAGCAGTCGAATCCTCGGTATATGATTGATATCGCCACATATTATGACCTGCACAGTAACCAACAAGGCCAATCGGTGGTACTTCAGGATGACCTTGGAAAGGACATCATGGAATCCAGTCAGCCTCCTAAGGACCCTTTCGTTCTACTCCTGCCTCCGAAGATCCGGGGCTTCGGACTCCACGACAAGAAATGGAGTAAGAATGAATCTTTCCTCACCAGGCGTAACAACCACGTATGAACCTGAACCCCTAACACGTGGTACACAGGAACACTGCTGGTCAAGCATCTCCGTCCCATCAAGTGGAACAAAAAGGCTTTTGAGCGGCTCGTCCTGGACCGGCAGAAGAAGGAGCTCATCGAGGCCATGGTCCGGATCCACGTCTCGTCCAACATGTCTACCGACGTCATCGAGGACAAGGGCAACGGGCTTATCATCCTACTCCATGGCGGGCCCGGGACGGGCAAGACTCTGACGGCCGAGAGCGTAGCGGAGCTCGCGGAAAGGCCGCTATACCGGGTAACTTGCGGGGATGTCGGAACGGACCCCGAAAGTGTAGAGACGTACTTGGAGCGCGTGCTGAATATTGGTAGCACCTGGGGGGCTGGTGAGTGGCTTCGTGACGCTCTCTATCGGCCCAGCAGACTAATTTTGCGCAGTTCTCCTACTGGACGAGAGCGACGTCTTCCTCGAAGAGCGAGAGAAGACGGACCTCCAGCGGAACGCGCTCGTGTCCGTTTTCCTTCGAGCTCTCGAATATTACGAAGGCATCCTGATCTTGACTTCCAATCGAGGTAAGACTCCCAAAACTGTCGCAAGTCCCACCGGAGCTGACGACACCCCCCCAGTTGGCATTTTCGATGAGGCGTTCAAGTCCCGTGTCCAGCTGGCGCTGCACTACCCGCCGCTGGACTATAAAGGCCGGCAGGAGATCTGGAACAACCTCATCTGCCTGCTCAAGCAGCAGCAGGACAGTGCATTAACGGGGCTGGCCGAGGGCGAGAGCTTTAACATCGGCGAGCTGCGGGACAAGCTCGACATCCTGGCCAAGGAAGAACTTAACGGACGGCAGATCCGCAACGCCATCACTACCGCCCGACAGCTCGCCCGCTTCCGGAATAAGCCCCTCGGGTACGAGCACCTAAGCCAGACGATCAGCATCGCGAACGAATTTGAGGCCTATGTTGAGAAGACGCACGGGCACAAGGCGGGGGAATATGCGCGTGCGTCGGGTGTGCGGCTGGAGTAGCTGGCGTGAGACGGGTTTTACGTTTCCCGCAGGGCGCGGGTTTTTGTGGCTTTTCGTAATCTATCGCTTATTCGGAGTTGCGGTTTTGTTTTCGCTATGGATAGGAGGGAGCGGAGTAGGGAGGGTAATAGCACGCGCAAGGCGATCCGCCAAGAGCAAGGGTTTCGGGTCCTGCCCTAGGGAGGTCATGATGGACCTATAAGTGTCGCTTAATGCACCGGCAAAGAACTCCTCTATGGGATTCAGGTCGGGGGAAAGTACGCCGGAAGGCAGACAGGCTTGATCCCGGCCGTCGTGCTCAAGCCATTTTGAGCGGTGAAATGAGGCATTGACTACCAGTCTACCACAAGCACAGATCTGAGATCCCGTCACCTGCCACAATGCAGTAGCATTCCTCAGCGGAGTCCTCGAAGGCGGCGCTATCTGTGCGACCTTGGAACACACGGGCAAACACGATGCCATCCTGGGCATACGCTGGTAAAATCCAGCAATTATCTCTGGCCCCGACGGAATTGGGGCCACCTGGATGGGCGCCGCCCCCAGAGGAGAGCACCCGAGACCACCCAATCCTCCTAAACCTAGTCCGCGCATTACACCCCGATTCGTTTATACTATACGCCGAGTGGTACGAACGGAACTTAGAGAGCCGATGTTGGTAGAAGTACGCAGCTTAGCACTGGGTTTACGAGCGACGCGACGCCTTTGTCGATCCAAAGCAGCGAAGGATTCCTCGGGGACTTCAGATGGTGCGATCAGAGCAGCTAGCGATTTTGGCCATTTTTGTGCCCGTTAGTTTGCCGCTTCCTGTTATGGCACGAACCATTTCATACCGCGAAGTCGCAAAATTATCTCAGCAGGCTCAGACGTCGTCTCGTCCTGCATCTTTCCCCGCGGGCCGATACGGGTGGATAGAAGGGCCACAAATACATAGCGACTTTGCAGACCCCCATTGAAAACCATTCTTGAAGCCTGTTCGCTGTCATTGGGTGCACTGGCTTACGCCACTTGATTTTGGTGATGCGGGCAGCCGCCAGGAGGTCTGAGCCTGCCGAGATGACTGTGGGATTGGTCTGGCTGGCTCGGGACGGGGCAATCCTCGGATAGTTGGGCTGAAACACAGTCTACTCGGGCCGCATGGTCAGACTCCATCACCAGTTTCGTACTCCCTGCCGTGCTGTCACCCAGGACCCCGCGCAACCGAGCCCGGCCTATAAGTATGGCTCGCCCAGCTGGTCGTGGCGATTTTCAAATTGCCATCATCTGCGCCCTCACAATTGAGGCCGATGCCGTGGAGGCTCTCTTCGACCGCCAATGGGACGACGGAGATCCTCCTTACGACAAAGCTCCCGGCGATCCCAACGCCTACTCCACCGGCTCCATCGGCCGCCACAACGTTGTGCTCGCTCACATGCCCAGCATGGGGAAGGTCAATGCTGCGCTCGTGGCGAGCAACTGCCGTACCAGCTTCCCCAACATCAAACTCGCTCTTGTCGTTGGCGTCTGCGGCGCGGCGCCCTTTGCGCCCAGCAACAATGATGAGATTGTGCTCGGCGACGTCATCATAAGCGATGGCGTTATCCAATACGATCTCGGACGGCGGCTTCCCGAGCACTTCGTGCGTAAAGACACTCTTTTTGACTCTCTGGGGAGGCCCAACACGGAGATCCGTTCGCTTGTGGTGAAGTTGAAGGGTATCCGCGGCCGAACGACGCTTAGAAGCAAAATGGCCAGCTATATGGAAGGGCTCCAGAAACAGCCGGCGCTGAAAGCGGAGTATCCAGGCGTCCAGCACGACCGGCTTTTCGAAGCGACATACCGCCACGTCGGCGATGGGATGATGTGCGAAGACTGCGGCTGTAGCGGTCGGTTGGTTTCCCGCCCTCGCCTCGATCAGGGCATACCGCAACCTGCGGTCCACTTCGGCTTGATCGCGTCTGGCGATACGGTGATGAAAGCTGGGGAAGAGCGTGATGACATCGTACGACGGGAGGGCGTCGTCGGTTTCGAGATGGAGGGAGCCGGGGTGTGGGACAGCTTCCCATGCGTGGCGATCAAGGGCGTTTGCGACTACGCGGACAGCCACAAGACGAAGGTATGGCAGTGGTACGCAGCAGCAACGGCGGCAGCATGTATGAAGGCTTTTTTGGACTATTGGACACCTTCAGTTACTACCGGTGCGTGATAGCGTCGTCTTCGCAATGGTTGGAACGGATTTGCTGATCTCTTTTGGGGTAGGTCGAGTTCCAGAACAACCCACCGGCCCTTGGCGTACGTAGTTGGCCTTTCATTCGGAATCTCTGACGGATGAAAACTTACACGGTTCGCAGTTCTCATTCCATTCCTAAAAACCGACGCATTTGTCGGTCGAGGCGCCATGCCTGAGAAATTGCAACAACTCGTGGGTACTCCACAGGCAGTGGCCCCGCTCGTTGGTTTGGGCGGCATGGACGGGTCCAAACTTGTTTCTCCGAACGAGGGAACGATCCCCGGAGCCGTCAAATGTAGGACGAGGCTTTTTTGACCACAGGTTACAAGGCCGTGGCCGAGCTGACTACTGCGCCAGGCGACTCGACTAGGCTCAATGAAGTCCACCTCGACGTTAGAGACATGAGGCCTCGCATCGTCGACATGCATTTCGACAAAATCCTCGACATCATGAGGCCGAAACGGTCACCCGAAAACGCACTCCAGAAACACAAGTCGATCGCCAGGCGCTCCTCTCTCTGGAGGAGCCAGAACCGGAACACCCTCGAACTTTTACAGCGCATCGGGCAGTGGGCTTCCGCACCCAAGTCGTCGTTGCTGGTCCTGCAGACGCAGCCGCGAGCCCACGCCCGGGTCAAGGAGATCGCCGCCGAGTTGATCGGATTTCTGCAGCCGCAGTCACCGAAGGTCATTTGGTACCTATCGAGCACGGGCATCGAGGACGAGTGCGCTTCCGCGCTCGGGGTCCTGCGGAGCCTGATATTCCAGTCTATGAAGCTGGTGCCGGAACTCATCGCCTCGGAGCTGGGCAACTTCTCCACGGCCAAGCTGCGTGCGTCGCACTCTGAGAACGAGTGGCTCGACTTGCTGTGCGGCATCCTTCAGCATTTAAATGCCTGCTTCATCATCATTGAAGCAGAGGATGTCTTCAGAAACGAGGAGTCGGGGCAACTCGTGGGGCTGTTACAGAGGTTGGCCGACCGCTTCCGAGATTCGGGGGCTGCGATCAAGCTCCTGGTTGTCAACTACAGTTGCACTTGGCCGAGCCCCGATGAGCCTCGATCGGAAGGCGTGCCAGTGGTGCTTGTTGTCAACCGAGAAGCTCCTGTCCCTCCGCGGCTCAGAAGACCTGGGGCGCGTTCTGTGTTCCGCGGGGCTGCCTGGAGCCGTAACCTGAGTCGTACAACGTAGCTACTAGCAATAGGTTCGCGGCTGTAACGGGCTTAGGCCGTTGCAGGGCGCACTCGGCGAAGCTAGAAAGAGTTTATCCTCTGTATAAGGGGAAAAGGGGGGGACAAAAATCCCTGGGGGATGTGTCCCCGGGTCGGCACCAACTAGTCCGGGTCGGCCGGGTCGCTTCCGGGCAACGGGCGTCGGACAATGGGCGTTCGGGCGCGGGGTGTGCGCTCGTGTATCTGTGTCGTGTCTTGTGTGTTGTGACCTGCGTGCGTATGTCGAGTGCGTATGTCCGTGTATGCGCTTGTGTATGCACGAACCCGCCGTCGCGTCGCATGGCGCTAAATATGGGCGCTGCATGTTAGGTGGCTCCAAGAGGTCTTCCAGGTCCCCCTGATCATCATCATGATCGATGTAAGTACGAAAAGCTGGTGCTCTAAGGAAAGAATCAGGAATATTGTTGGATCAATGGCAGCGCACGCACTTGGACCTCGGCAAAGGACGTGCCACAGCCCCTTTCAGGGGCTGTAGGGCCCCCACAAGCCTCCCTATAAAAGGGGGCCTCTGGCCCCTCCAGTACAGATAGATCCTACCTACTCGACACGCATGCATACAAGACTTTGATCACTGATCAGTGTGCGTCACCTTGGGAGATCTCCGTGCCCTACAAGAGTAACACTCCTACCAACAAATATGAAAAAAACTAACAAATCGCAGGACGAGGTATGTGGCTTCTAGAGCCGTCCTGAGGTTGGCACTCGCTCACATCCCGCTAGAAATATCTCTTTAGCGAGAAGAGGACGATCGAGGAGGTCCAATCCTATACAAAGACGTCGTATGCCCCTAAGGAGGCATGGACTGGTAAATCCCGATACACCGACGTTAAATAAACTCTCTCTCTCTCTCCCTCTCTTTGCAGCCGCCCAAGCTGCCATAACAGCAGGTACTGTAAGGCGGTGCAACTTTTACTAGGAGCAATTGTAGTGAAAGTTGAGGGGATGTGGTGATTGGTTAAAAAAGTGATGTGGCTGGGGGTGGGAAAAAATGGCATGTGGCTTCCGCTCCACGGCTGGTCTGGGCCTCCGGGGCTAGCAGGTTGGGTAGGCCGATGGTCCAAAGATACCTATTTTAGTGTGGCCGTTGAACGGTTGCCTGTTGTCCATGCGCCTGCCGGTGTGGTCATACAAGGACTTCCTTCCCACCGACTTTGATCTGTTTTGTTCTTGCATATTACACCAACACCAATTCCCCCGTCCCTGCCTGCCTGCCTGCACAACATCTTCTACCAGTCCAGTACTTGCTTTGGGACTCTGATAACTTTGATCGTCGTCTTTTTTTCTCGCTCACCTTTTTTTTTTTCGCTCACGCTTTGCCGCCCCCAGTTCAGACGTTTACGCGCGCTTCGTGCTTTTCCCGTCCTTTCAGACGTAAGCAGCCCTGTTTCCGTCCTCCCCTTTGAACAATTGGTCTCCGATCGCTAACACTTCGCAGTATCGCCATGTCTTCCATTCGGTAACATACGGCCATCTATGGTGCCCTCGGGACCTTCTCCTCGCTGCCTATAGTTAGCGCCAACACCCGCGCTCGTCGAATCGAGCTGGCCTGCACAGCTCGGCTGGTTGCCGTTCCGGTCCCGCCTCTCGACCTCCCCTATGACGATGACGGCGTGAACGACGAGCGCGACCGGCTGTTCGAGTCCGCCGTTCGGGAGGATTGTTGTGGCAATTGCCACTTCGACGTCCAGTCCGCCGGTGGCCCTCAGTCTCGTCCACGGCGCTGGTCCCGTTTCTCCCGTTTCTTAAATGGTCGGGCCTGCCGGCATCGACGGACCCTGCTCTCGTTGCTGGCTGAGCGACTAGGAGTGCCGTCCTCTGTGAGTGTTGTCGTTTTTTTCTTTTCTGTTCGTAATTTGTTCTGACAGTTGTCCAGGCCCGCCGGCGAAGAGGAGCTGATCGCCGATGCCACGGTGTGCGCGACTGCCTGGCACCACCATGCCGGCCTCGACGGCGTCTTTCGGCGCGTGGCCTATCGCGGGCGCCACAACGTCACCGTGTACGAGTACAGTCATGGGGTCTCGCTGACCACCCATCCCGACGCACACCTGGGCGCCGGCTACCAGTTTTACAGCGGCGAGCTGGTTCCGCTTGGTGCATCCGCTCACATCGACGGGCAGCCTGCGGCGCAGTACATCCAGTATAAGCCCGTGACCCGCGAGGCGCTAGACATTTTAGACTCTGACCGAGTTCGAGCTCCCCTGCCCGAGGGCATGGGCCAGGCCGATCGGATCCGCCTCGCGCAGCCCCTTTCGGATGTGTTGAGTGGGAGGTCGCTTGGGATTTTATATTTCCTCGGCTAATGTTTGCCCTCCATTCCAGGCCCTTGGCCTCTAGATTTCTTACGTGATACCTAGTCCTGGCTTGCCCGCAGGATTACAAACCGCCAGCATTCTCGACCCAGATCTCAATGGCTGGGCCGGCCGGGCCTAGCTGGCTACGCAATCAACCAACAACCGATGGGACGGCGCCGGGACACCCCGAAGCGGAGCAACAGGGACCATGGATGATACTCTGACTGGACGAGGTTAGATAGCCCGAACACACCAGGAACATAATTAATGGGGAAATCTTTTCTGCATAAGCAGGGTCGGTCTAGGCAGACCAAAAGCAAAAAGTAACGAAGCCCCGCGTCGCGATATGTTCTTTGCTTAACTTCCATTGTGGGTCTGGCCTGGCCAACGAAAAGCTTGCCGAGTCATTCTGCCGGTTCTGCTTTCAAGAACCCGCGGGCCTTGCCTGCTGCCAGTGGACTTTGTGCTTCGAGCTTGCGGCTTGTACCGCAGGTGCTGGGAAAATCCTGCACAAGCAACGGCCGGTAATCATGGATTCATATGGTTTTGTTTTCCTCTCCAGGGCGCAAGAGCAGAAATCGATGCCTAGAAGCACCGGCGGGTTCTAGTCAAACTTCCAGTTGTTGGGTGTGTCAGGACAGTCCGGCGATAGAGAAACCACTGCAATTTGATGTCTGTGCGGAGGAATGGGCAGGGGCATCTGGGCGCAGCCGGAAGCTTGGTGCGGCATGGAATCGGGCTGCCCCTTAGTCGCCCACGAGCTTGTTTCCCGATCGCCGCACGCCGTGCTTATTAGGAGTCGCCTCTCTGCCGTGCTCGCGGATCTCCTTTCTTTCAACGGCCTGCTAATTAGTAGACTTGACTCTAATTCACTCACCGCTCCGCGCTTTTGCGTGGCCTACACCCTAGCCAAGGCGGCGTCCCCCGATGATAAACCGCCATGGCTCCCGAGGACAACGGCATTACGGCCTACAACCCGCCACAGGGTACCGACGTCTTTCTCGTGGTTATATTCGCAACGATGGCGCTGTACAATGTCATAGAGCTGGCCTTCATCATTCCCATCACATTTAAACGGCGAAGCGGAAACTACTTCTGGTTCTTTGTGCTGGCGACAGGGTCCATAGTACCATATTCGGTGGGCTTTATATTGAAGGGCCTCAACGTACTGCCGCTGGCCATATACTTCTGGGTCCTTCTTACCTTCGTGGGCTGGTGCGGCATGATCTTGTTCCAGTCGCTTGTCCTGTGGTCGCGCTTGTGCTTCGTCGTCCACGGTCCTCGCCGCCTCCGTGCGGTGCTTTACGTGATCATCTTCGACGCCGTCATTTGCGACGTGCCCGGGGCCGTGCTGGTTTTCGGCTCCAACAGCAGCAATCCGGACCCTTTCGCGACGGCCTACAGCATTTTCGAAAGCATACAAGTAACCCTTTTCGCCATCCAGGAGCTCCTCATCTCGCTCGTCTACATCCGCGAAACAGCCAAGCTCCTGCGGTTGGAGAAGGCAAACGCCGGCACGTTCAACCTCCCCGCCCGGCGCCGGGTCATGACGCACCTGATATACGTCAGTATCATTGTGGTTTTGCTCGACATCCCGACCATGGCGCTCCAGTTCAGCGGGCAGTATGCGACCCAGACGGCCTACAAGGCGTTCGCCTACAGCGTCAAGCTCAAGCTCGAGTTCAGCATCCTGAACCGCCTCGTCGACGTTTCCCGGAACCGCAACGCCTCGGCACCGCAGTCGTTGCCCGTGTATACAGGCGACTGCCAGCCCATGAACGTCGTCGTGGCGTCGTCGTTATCCCCGACCGATCCGAATCTCTCCAAGTCCCGAAACGACGCCACTCCCGCAACAAACCACCCTCTGCTCCCACGGCTCCCTCGGTTCTCCCGGCCTTTTGGTTGCAGTGGCGACCTCGAGAATCAGAACGGCGCCGGCGATGCCGCGCCGGTGGATCCGGCAATGGGTGCCGGGAGTGGTAGCCAGGCCATACAGGTGACGGTAGAGACCCAAGTGACGATTGAAACTAGCGACAGTGGCAACCAAGCAGAGGCGGCAACAAGCGAGAAACGGGCGGAAGCAAAGGAGGCCGCCGGGCACGCGGAAGGGGCAGGGGGAAAAGGAAAAGCAGGAATACAAAGATCAGAAGAAGAAAAGCCGGAAAGGGGAGAAGCGGAAGTAGGAGCCGACCAACATAGCGCACGGCCACCCCGACCGCACCTGTCAGAGAGCTTGACTTTACCAAACATGCTTTCCGAACGAGAGGCCGGTCCATAGTGTGAGGCGGCTTATACGACACGGCAGCGGAGTATCCCGACAGCCTGGCTCTTATCATTGCTTTCGGTTTCGAGAACAGGAAAAGCGAGAACGAAGGATGGTTTCGATCATGGAAGGCATAATGTATGTCACTTGGCTTAGTGAAGCCAGCGATCATGAGCCTGGCACCGGATGGAAAGCGACTGGATGTTCAATCAGCGAGACGGTCTTACAACTTGAGTTTTTTAACCCCAGACTGATCTCCATTCAGAAACCTGGTATTATATGGCCGCGTGTGATTCGCCTGGGGGCAATTTCAAGGACGGCTTCGTGTATCCAGTCAGAGGGCGGGGATGGCGAAGGGTTGGATTTGTCGACGAGCACTACTACGGGCGTGCCTGGTGCACGGTAGGAGTGTATTTGATGCAGACGTTGCAAGAATCCTATGGACTGAACACCCGGCACGAAGTCACACTCCTGGGTACACTTCATCCATGCTTGACCCTGTCGTTCAAGAGGAACTTATGGGCCATAAACCCAACTAGACCGGTGTAGAGCAGGATGCCAGCCGAGATGGCGTCCAAGACGCCAATGACAACCAGGGCCGTGTGCGTCTTCGGCTCCAGCGTCCCTCGCAGCCCGAGGCCGGCAGCGATGGCGATTGGCGTGGATAACGAGTAGGCGAGGCTGAGGACATACGGCAGCCACTCGCCGCCAGACAGCCAGATATCGATGGCAAAGCAGGATCCGAGGCCCAGACCTTCAAATGTCTGGTGGAAGACTAGAACAACGTAAAGGATGAACTCCTCTCCCGAGACTGCCAGTGTCAGGCCAATGAGGATAAAGTGGAAGACAACCCCGAACTCGAGAATTAATAAAGTGGTGAGCGGGCTGGCCTGACCAACCCCCCTTCTGCTTGCTGGACCTGCTGATTCGGCGGGCAAGACACGTGGCCAGCCGTTTCAGGGCCTGTTTCCGTATATTATTCGGTTGGTCATGGCTACTACCAAGTGTAGTAGGAATAGACAATCGCATACCAGCAGGGCCCTTCTTTTAGTCAGGTGCTTGACTGGAACCTTTGATGAACTCAAGCGAAGGGTTATAACCGCCGACGCCGTGGAGACTGGTTCTCGGGGCTTTGCTGATGCGTCCTTAGCCTCCCCAAAAAGGAGGTTACTTTACTATTTAATATGTTATAAGGCTTTCTGTTCCAGTTAGCCATTCCCATGGGATTTAGGAGAAAATGGCACCGGCTACGGCTATGGATCCTGTTACTAAGACAACCTTTAAACCGGCAAGTGGAGTAGGTACTGTCCCGGCACTGTTTGGGCTTCGAGTCGGGAACGGGGATGAGGAGCTTGAAGCGGTGCCGCTACTGCCTGACCCGTTGCTTCCAACAAGCGCAGAAAGGGTTGGATCGGATGTAAAGGAAGCCGACACGCTCGAAGCGTTCTTGCAGAAGTCGGGCATGTTGCCCGTTCCCGCGACGAAGGTGATGGCGGAACACTAAAGTGCGTCCCATCCCAGTCGCTAGGGCCAGTTTTGCGGTCGAATGCGGTTTGCAATAGTTCTATGGGCTGTGGTAGATGCCGTTTACGCGCTGGGCCCGAAATGCAAGGCATTTGACGAATGATTAATTGCAGACGAACGCGGACGAGATTTAAGGAATAGGGGACAGAGTGATTTACTGTAACAAGGGGTCAAAGACGGCTTGGAGAAGGATCTCTATATTGCAGATAATCTTTCTATGGGCTCAAGAGATGCTTGAGGAAGAAGGAATCTTTCATGGAGGACATAGGAGATGGCAGGGTTTATATAAACCACCCTGTGATCCGTGCGAAGTATTGAGTACATGATTCACACTGCCCTTCCGGCCTTCGGCCTTTGGGCCTCGGGGCCGTTGGGCACCTATACCGGTTCCCGGACCTTCTGTGGGGCCGATTAGGTGAGTCCACAGGTTCTTCCGTGTGACATTTACCGCGAGCGCGGGGAAGTCGGGAGGAAGCGATGCAGAGGTACGCGAGCACGTGCTGAAAGTCGTAAAGGTCGTGAAGGCCGTAAAGGGAATGCTGGAAAGGGCAGGAGGCCGGGGGCGTTGGTAGTCGTAGCGGTGGTGGTCGTGATCGTCTGGTCCGGAGGCAGAGTTCCTCTCTTCTCCTTTTTTCCTTTTTTTACTGCGAGTGTAGCTTAAATTGACAGGTTCCGTGAAGGTGCAATCAATTTTAAAAGTGACAAGAGGCAACGGACCGAGTAAAAGCGCAGTGGATCAGGATTTGCTAGATTTAAATGATTGATGTTGTTGCGGCCAGACTAATGGAAGCACGATGGCCTTGCATTGGCGATATGAAGGAAAAGGCGCTGGTCGCGCCCGAAGTTGTCGTGAGCCCCCCCCCCCCCCCCCCCTATGTGGCTTGCGCGCTTGCGCCTGCCTCACAGTTGTGGCGGTGCCACTGGACGTCTGGCTCGTGGCGGAACCGTCACACCCGCCCACGCCCACTCTTTTTCCCGACGACACAACCCGCCTCCGTCCGCTTTCGACATCTCCAACATCTGATACCAGAAAAACCACAGCAACGATATAAACGACATGCATTTTGACCCCGGCTGGCTGGGCCGCCTTGGCGTCTGCTGAAGAGGTCCCATTCAAGTTCATGCCGCACGACCAGTACTCGTCCGCAAAGGGCGCCCTGGGCTGCAAGGTTTGTCCTGGCATCGGCCCTCGACCACCCTTTTGTTCACGACTTTCTCCGCCTGTTAACATGCATGTGCAGATAGACATTAACCGCGTCGCTTATTGGCCCACCCCTGTGGATTGTAATAAACTGTGTGTTAAAGTTTCGGCTCACGGCCGGAGTGTCCATTTCCTCAAAATCGACCTTTCGCAGGGTGCCTGGGATATCAGCTATGTTTGCCGCCCCTTCTCCTCGTCCTTAATGCTTCTCTTTTCTCCGTTGCAATTGGAATTTATCTCTAACAACTAACAGGACTCCTATGCCGCAAGTTTTCCCACTTTTCCCACCTTCCCGATCCTCTACTCCCGCTTTCCTAAAACGTGTAGCCACCACCGCTTGGCATCCCGTGACTAACAAATCTTGTCCCTGCAGTACCTTGTTAGCGGCCATGGTGCATTAAGCAATCGCATAACCGGCGGCAATGAGTATGGGATTTGGGAAGATGTGCCGATGGAGGAGCGCAAAAGCCTGCTCCACACTCCAGGAAACAAGCTCGCTCTTTCAGCCAGCAACTCCAGTTGGGGGCCGTCCGATCGGGCGATAACTTTGCCCGGCTGCCTAAGGATCTGTGGGACTACAGCCTGGGACCTAAGGTTAAGGGCACGTGGAACCTGCACCGGGCCACGGCCGACCGTGGCATCAAATTTGACCCGTTTGTTCTTTCTAGCTCGCTGTCGTGCGCCATCGGCAACCCGGGCCAGGCCCACTACGTATCGGGTAACAGCTTCCTCAACGCCTTCGTGCAGCACCGCAATGGGCTCGGCCTGGCCGCCTCGGTTCCATCTCCGACGTGGGGTTCATGTCCGAGAAGGAACAGGCCTCGCTCCCCCAGGCGGCCAACCTGAGGGGCTTCAAAGACGCTGCGCGAGCAAGAGGTTCTGGACTCGATCGGACTGGCGATGATGGCCAAGGTCCACGATGCCAGCAACAAGGGATATGCGAACAAAACGACGGCGGCGGCGGCATCGACCTTTTCCGAGCCCAACGTGTTCGTGCTGGGCCTCGATTCCACCATGCCGCTTGACAGTCCCGCCAACCGCGCGGTGTGGAAGAAGGACCGACGCATGGCAATCTACCACAACGACAGCGGAGCATTATAGCCGCCGTCCGGCAGCGGCACTGGCAACACCTCGGACCGGATTAAAGTGCACCTCGCTAACGCGCGCGCGGACCCGGCGGTCCTTAAAACGCCCGAGGCGGCCGGCTTTTTCGCTTAAGAGATCGGCAAGAGGCTGATGTGCCTGCTGCTTAAGGCGACGGGGACTTGAACACGGGGATGTCGCTCACGGACCTCGGCCTCGACTCCCTGGTCGCTATCGAGCTGCGCGCCTGGCGGAAGCAGACGTTCGGTTTCGACATTTCGGTGCTGGAGATGCTGGGCACGGGCAACCTGGATGCCCTTGGTGGGCTTGCCGCCGAGAGGCTGCTGCAAATGTTTGTCGAGGAGGGCAGAAATGAGTGAGCGGTTTTACCTTGGGTTAGCGTTACCCGCCCAAGGGCATGGAAGTCCGTTGGCGGTACGTCGGTAGACCGGCGGCCATCCGGGGAAACAATCCCATTTTCGCGCTCAAGGGCCAGCCATTGGCCCCTTCCAGACGACCATACTTACAGTAAGTAGGTATGGAACAAAAGACTGCTGGAATCCAACGGCGGCACGAAGATAGGTAGAGAACGGGCATTTGTTGGAGGCTGGATGAAACCTTGGAGAGCGATCTAGGTTGGAACTTGGCGGGTAGGTCGAATGGACGGATCACATTCCGAAAACATGAACCTTAACCTTTGGACTCGCTGGGTGATGTCTGGTGCCGTTCCATTGGGTGTGCGGTCAGTTTTAGGGCCATTAACGCCACGAGGACAGAAGGTGTTGCCCTCCTCATAGTGGTGGGACACCGCCACGGTAGTGCCGCGTGATCTCAACAAGGCGAGGATGGTCGCGGGGACCATCGCGCTGCAGAACGCGCCGCACCTCGTTTGGCGCTGGGAGGAGTGATTCCCACGCCACAGGGAAGATTACGCACGCCAAGCATGATGGCGCTGATGATCAAGATGGTAGGGGACGACAAGGGAGTCTAGGCGATCAGGCAGGTGATCTGCGTTGGCGCCGTCACTGCCAGACGAGACAGAAGATTGCAAAGAGACAGACATCGTGCCGAGGGAAATGTTGGCAAAGCTTATGGTTGGACAAGCGTTCTGAGAAAGGAAGGGACGAAAAATATGCTACTCACCAGGTCAGACGAGCTCAAGGAGGGGAATCCAGGTGTAGACGGGTTCGGCGCGCGCGACGACGAGAGGATCAAACGGGCACAACAAGAAGCAGATGGATAGGCGTGCATGGGGCAAGGAGCCGTGCAGGCAGGGGGACGAGGCTCCAGAAACGACGGCCAGGAAGTGCGTTGTTGTGATTGTTGGGAGGGAAGGAAAAAGTGCCTGGAGTTGGGAAGAGGGAATCGCCTGACACCCACCCACGCACCTGCCGTCGCCAACACGCTCCGTCCCTTCGCTCCCCCCTGCATGGATCTCCGCCAAGCAAAGGAGAGCGACCCCTCGGGCATGGGAGGCAGCGCAACCAAAAGGCAAAATGACAGGCAGACTAGGCATCTATCTACAACCAAGCCCACCTCGGAAGATTGAATCCGGATTCTAGGAACAACGTCCCGCGTGCTAACCAACTGCACCGAGAGCCCTAAACAGGCGGCCGCGGGGAAGCGTAAAGTAAAGTCTCGGGGACTCGGAGAACAGGTAAAGGTCAAAGAGGAAGAGCGTCGCTTCTACAGAACCTGGTGGACTTGAAAGGTCGCTGCTCATGAACGCGTTTGACCTCCCGGGACCGGTGCACCCAGGACCGCGGGTTGGGAGATTGATCATCCTTGGCATAATGAGTTGCCTCCTCGGGGCCGGCCAGTTTGTGAAAGGGGGTACACACATCATTACCTAGTCATCAGTCGCTTGGCACCCCGCGCCTTTGACGATCCGCCTTTCCGACTGTTGGAGAGGCCCTCACTGGACCAGGTAGGATTGAAACGAAACCAACTGATATCTACCAGCCTCCACACAGAGATTCTGAAATCTGGTGGCGACAAGCAGGCTATCTACAATCCCGGTCACAGCCCCAAACTCCGAGTACGGTTCTTTTCAAGCAACGCGTCTCGGGACATTAACATTATTACACCACCTAGACCGGAGCGCCCGCCGGGCGACAAAGCCAGCCACAAAACAGCAGCCTTTTTGCTCCCCAGCAAGTGCCATTAAGCAGCGGTGCACGCCCGGGCGTTGGCCCACAGGTTCGTGCATCCCGAGTTGATGAACTTGTTCCAGCGCCTAAAGTCGGCCACCGAGATGCCGTTCTTGCTCGCGACGGTGTCGCAAGAATCGCCCGAGACAACCTGGTAGCGGCGCCTGCAGCCGGATACGACGTCGGGCATGGGCGTGGCGGCGCCGGGGATGCAGACGCAGGCGAAGTATCCGAGCAGCAGGTTGTTGCAGCCTGTTTTTTTTTTTTTTTTTTTGCAAAGCTCAATTCGATACGCTGTTACAAGCGCTGCATATGGCTCGGCCAGGAGCTGTAACTGCGTAGCCATTTACCAGCATCGATCATTTCTACCGAATCACCAGGTTGCGGTGGCGTGGGGCGGTGAGACCCTCCGGCAGCAGAATTTGGACCAATCAGAGGGAGCGCACGAATTTGCCACCAACAACCGCTTCCCAATCGGCGCCACGAGCGAGCCTTTCCATGCTTACGGTCATCTTCCATCGTCATTACGGTACGAAGGTGAAGGACGGCTTTGTTTCTGTTCTGCATTTCCATACTCTAACCTTCCATCTGCTGCAGTTCCAGCGCATCATACAATGTCGTACATTCAGCAAAGGTTCACCCAAGTCGCGCTGCTGATGGATGAGCTTCAGCTCCTCTACGAAGAATACGAAGCAGAGAAACGGGACCGAGATGCGCCATTTCAGCAAAGGCAGAGCGAACTCGAAATAGAGCTTAAAACGCTCAAGGAAGACCGCGAAGCCGCGAGCAAGGAGGTGGAGCAAGAATATAAGCACAGATTCGACGAGTTAACTTGGTTCCTTCCCCAGCCCCATGTATGTTTCGCATGTGGTGTCCGAATCCCGTTATTTCCGTCGATTTAATTCTGACATTGGAACTGTTGTGTAGCCTGACCAAGCTGCTAAGTCCCCGGCATCTCCCAATGTCGGCCCCGGCGTGCGAGAACGACGGAACACAGGCGACCGCTTGTCGAGCGACGACGGATCGGGCCACGATGACGGGTCAGAAGACAACGACGACGAGTTAGAAGACAACGACGACGGGTCAGAAGAAGACAACGACGACGGGTCAGAAGAAGATAACGACGACGGGTCGGATTATAGCGACGACCAACCGGTAGATAACGATAACGAGCCCGGAGACGACGATAACGGATCGGATCATAGCGACGGCGAGTCGGAAGACAACGACGCCGGGCCTGTAGACAACGGCAACAGATCGGCGTACAGCCATAACGGACCGACAAGTGCAGCATTGGACTCGCCAAGAGCGCTTCGAAAACGCAAGCCAGCAAAAGCGGAAAGCGATCTCGAGCGTCCCAAGAAGAGGCGTCGAAGAGATGCGCAGACAGCCAGCTCTGGCAATGTGAGAGCGCGCAGACTCGGGGAGGCGACGAGCGACAGGACCGAGAAAACGGTCAGCTTTGAAGACGTTTTTGGGCAATACCGTATCGTCACTTGGCCAGCGGCTTCTCATCGCTTTTACATATTACGGTGCAACCACCACGGCAAGACTTTTAACAGCAAAGATCCTGTCCAAGGAGCTGGCAAACATCTCAGCAAAAGCCATGGCATGACCGGGACACACGAAAATGCTATTAAGGAGCTTGGCTTCCGTGTGCAAGATTGCACACAGGAACAGGTCGACGAAAGCAACCGCGCGGTCGATCAGCTCAATCACGCAGTCGATCAGCCCAACCACGCAGTCGATCGGCCCCAACAACGCCTTGCCAGCGACCCAAAGACCAGCATCCAGCCTATCAGCGGCGGATTCTACCAAGTTTACTGGCACGCCGGCGCGAAAACCCGTTCCGGCACCCGCTCCGGCACCCCATTCGTAGCCTTGTGCCTTCCGACCGACAGCTTCGACGCAGTGGGCATATTAGGCTCCATTCACGACACAGGCCTGGTGCGTAGCATTCCCATATGCTACCGCACTCACACGCGAACGAACAAGATCCTGGGCTGGAACGAGGACTACCAAGATGGCGGCACAAAGGCTTCCCAGCGCAAATTCCCCTTCCTGTTTTTCACCGGTGACGTTCAGTTGCCTTCCGAAGGTAAACTCTCTATTCCCAAGAGAGGGAAGATGCTTTCGTGGGTAGCCGCAAACAATATCCAACCACTCGATCTCAACGACAGCACCACCAGTCATCTTCCAGGCCATGCGACTGCGTTGGCGTTTGCGTCCAGATTGCTCCACCAGCATAAGCCAGCCACCGCTATCAATAATCAGTCGTCTGCAACGGATTCGGGCCCACTTCCCAATGCCGGAAACGACGACGGATTCGGAGATCAAAGCCAGGCAGAGGGCAGCCAAGAAGCCCTAGCGCTGATAGCATCAGCTAGCCTCCTTGCAAGCAGTTCTGAAACTAGCAGACGCAGCGCAAATGCCGAGCAGCCAGCAGCTGATACTTCTCGATCCGAGCCAAAGCCAGCACCTTCAGACGGGGCAGATAACTCCGCCAGCTCCGCGCCGGCAGCCCTCGACATTATCGTACAGGGGCCCGACTCACAACCACTGGACGAGGATGCCGACACCGCCCAAAACGGTCTGACATCAGTGACACACCTTCCAAGCAACTCAGAGGACAGCAGACCCAGCTCCGAGAACAACAGGCCCAGCTCCGAGGACGGCAGACCCGGTCCCGAGGACAGCGGACCCAGTTCCGATAACAAACCCAACTCCGAAAACAATAGACCCAACCCCAAGGACAGCAGACCCAGCCCCGAAAACAACAGGCCCAGTTCCGAGGAAAACAGGCCTAGTCCCGAGGACAACAGACCCAACTTTGAAAACAACATACCCAGGCCCGAGGACAATAGACAAGATATACGCGAGGTAGTAGTCGGCGCTCCACAGTCTCAGCCAGGTTCGGACGGGCGGGGGCGCGATTTAAAAGCAGAAAGAGGTAGTTTAAGCTTTATTTTGGGAAAAAGTGATGTGGAAAAATAACAATTTTTGTATGCGAGCGTTGGTAAATATTAATGGGCGGAGATACAGGTTTGGGGTCGCGCTGAGCGAACTCCCCTCATGTTATATTCCAACGTCCCGCAGCCCCTGGCTGGTGGAGAGGATGTCCAGACTCGACAGATATATACGCACTTATCCCCTGTAATTGCCGTACGGAGCTGCCACCATCTAATAAGCATTGGCTTAACAACGTGCTTTTCATCCTTGGGTCTTTTATTTGCCACGTTTTAGGTACGCAAGTAGAGGTGGTGGGTGGTGTTGCGGCCAGACTAATGGAGGACGAGGGCCTTGCATTGGCGCTATGAACGAAGATTCCACACTGTCGCCCTAAAGTTGCCCCTCTATGTGGCTTGCGCCTGCTCCAAAGTTGTGGCGGTGCCACTGGACGTCTGGCTCGTGGGGAGGTGACGTTGTTATTCGAGAAGCCTCGCAACGGCGTCGTGCCCGTTACCCGCGGCCCACGACAGCGGCGTCCGCCCGTACTCGTCCTTCGAGTCGACGTCGACCTTGCCTGTGGCGCTCACGACAGCGGCGTCCGGCCATCTCCATCTTTAATGTCGATAGTAGTGTGGTCCGCTCTCTGCACCTCAGCCTCGTCCACTCCTGATATCGACACCCCACTCGGCATTCAGTTTGTTTCCAACGCCAGCGCAGAACGGGGCCTCTGCGAGCACCACGAGTACGCTTCCAAGCACGGCTTCCTGATGTGTCCCGCAACGTTCCGGAGCTTGTCGTCTGAAGCCCCCTCGCTTTCCCGTGCCGCTCCTTACCCCCTTTCCGACATTCTCTTCCCCGCCACCCACTATTCCCTCAGGTCAAGCCTAGGTATACAGCTTGTGGCAGGATCGCTGCTGGGAGAAGAAGCGGAACGCCGTTGGACCGGATCGTCGACCGGGTGCGAATGGTCGCCCGAAACCTGGCCCATGGGTCCCGGGCGAACGCCACGGAAGAAATATGCCCACGATAGCCGAAAAACAAGCCCCGGCGGACACCACGGAGGAGGAGGCGTGCCGACGGCAACCGAAGGACGGCCGGAGGGCCAAGGCATAAGAAGGGCCCGAGGGACCCCCTGTAAGGGAGTTTGGAGGGCAAGCTATCGTTTCTTTGTTCACCATCACTATAGACTTATCAAGCCTTGCACGAATACGACTGTTGAACCGCTGGACCCCTGAGATCGCCCTGGGAGAACCCCCCTTTCCCGGCCTGACACTCCCCTAGGAGCCAAGGGTTACGCCCAGACGAACCCGACCCTTCTCGCCTCCACAGGTGGCAGCACGCGGGATATGCCGAGAGCCAATCGTTTAGCTAACCAATCAGGAGGAAGAATGACATCATCACCACCTGGGGTGGAAACGAAGTTATCACCAGACGAAGGCTCAGGTTGTCGGTAGAAAGCTCGCCGACACCGCTCATGAGGTCAAGGACGTCGTTGAGCTTGTCGAAGCCTATCAGGAACAGGAGGACGACCTCCCAGGGCGTGTTCCTCTCTAGGGCGCGGGCGCATTCGGCGACGAAATGCGCGGCCTCGCCCACCCTCGCCCTCAGCTTGAACGACAGGACGCCAGCGGGCTCCACTTTGTCAATCCGCTGCCGCATCAACTTGCTGTCCGCGAGCTCCGGGATCAGCCGGTGGGCTGCGCCGTTCACCGCGTCTGTACCCGGGTGTTGCTGGATCGTGAGCGTATAAGACCGGCCGTCGACGCCGGGGCCGTAGAGCCGCTTTCCGATCCCCGAGAACTTGCCATCGCGTCCCAGACGTTGATGAGCCAGGGAGCGAGCCAGGCTGAGGTGGTTCAGTAGCTCTTTGATGACTTTTCACAAAAGATGATTATCTTCTTCGGAGGCGCGTACCTATCACTGCCTGCCCACTCCTCTCAGTCGGCGAGCATGGCATTGGTCGGCTCGCCCAGCCGAAGCCAATTTGGGGCTACACTCGCAGATTTCGGCCCAGGTACCCCACACCAGGGACTTGCTCTCCGCCTCGGTGACGGTGCCCGAGTAGAAGACGTTCTCGAACTCCTTCCCGTTAAAGACCCAATCCGTATAGCGTTCCTCCTGCCTGAGCGCTGCCAGGGCCGGGAATGTGGCGCATGGCGTCAGGAGCGGAAGTTGGCGGCGCTGCGGCCCTTTTTGGCGTCCTCGATGACGTCCGCAAGCGTCGGCTCGTTACCCCGTTTGTTTGTGGCAGGCCCTTCCATTCCGTGACACGCTCGTGCAGCCCCGCTTCGCGGCGGAGAGCAAGGCAGCCTTGATCCTTCACTGAAGCTCCAAGGACTTGTGCCTCCGTTGAGTCCGCTCTCCAGTCCCACGCCTCTCCAACCGGGCGCATGAACATGCATCACTGAGCTGGCAACAAGCTGGGCGGCATGGAGCTTGTGCTCTGGCTCTTGATTTGTATTCTTTAATTGCCCCTCTCGTTGACGGAGGCAAGCCCGCACCACCCATCACCCCTTGCGGGCATGCAGCCGTGACGCCCAAGTCATCCGCAAAAACTCAGTGAGCAGCGAAACACAAGTGCTCCGCAACAGTAAGCCCTCGGCATTTGTGCCAAGTGAAGAGAGGATCCTGGTCGCGTCTCCTTGATGCCTCCTGCCAGGCAGCGCGTCCTCGGACAAAAGCCTGCCACTTTTAGCATGCTTCGCCGGCCCCACGGGTGAACGGAGGCTTCCGAGGCGCAGGATACCTACGTACATCACGCCCGCGAGCCGTTTACTGAAGCCAGGGCCGGTTTTTCTTCCACTCCGCCTCGCGAGCGTCGCGCAACTTTTGATATGCCGCGGTGACCTCTGGGAATCCCATCTCTCCAAGCCTCTGCTCAACCCGCACCCTATACTCGTCGTTGAGCTCAATCCGCACCGGGGGCTTGCCGTCGCGCACTACGCTGGGTCTAGTGACACGTTCCGCATTCGAGACTCCACAGATGGCGAACTTCATCCGCACCCATTCCAGGGGAGCGTACCCGGCCATTTCCCAGTCGATGACGACAATCCGGTCCCCATTGACGATGATGTTAGTAGGCCCAAGGTCGTTGTGAGACAGGGTAAACACCGAGCAGTCCATTTCCAAGCTCCTGGCATTGTTGTTGGAGAAATTCTACTCGATCGTCGCGCGGCTCTTGCAACGGGTTCATCCAGTTGCAGTCCGATCCAGTCATAGCGTTGGACTGGGAGACCTTGATTTCGGCGCAAATTTCTGCGACGCGAGTGACCACGTGCTCCTTCTCCTCTTCAGACATATCCCACCACGCCTCGTTGAGTCGCTTGCCGGGGAAATACGGCTCAATCAGGTAGGTCTTGCCGGCGTCTTCGGTATAGAAGAGGACGGTGGGAATGTCGAAGCTGAGTTGCGCCAGGGTTTCGGGTTCTCGTCGAGTGTTGTCGCTGGCGATCCTGATCTTGATGATGAGCGAGTCGCCAAAGCTGAAAACGGCTGACGAATCGCCAGCGTCGTGGATCTGGCGGGAATGCCCGTCGGGGGCGAGCGATCCAGCATCGGGCCGGGAGGCTGGCGCCGCGGAGAGGGTATAATACGAGCCATCGCTGGGGTTCTCCCATAGGCAGTTGCAGTCTTCCTTGCGCGGCCCTTGGATGTGACGGAGGACGTGCTTGCTCCCGACGAGCCAGGAGGTCGCGTCGATTTGCATGGCCGAGTCTCGCACGCGGATGGGGGCGTCCATGTCAGGCTAGTTGAGGGATGAGCACCTGTTGCTGTTGTTATTTGAGCAACAAATTGCCAAAACTGGGACCGATGCTTCTTAGGTCAAGAACTCGGATGGCGAATTGGTGACGTGTGGCAAGCCTAGCAACTACGCCAGTACTGCTAAATAGGACTTGACAGCAGGTACTCGTTTGTTCACAACCAAGTTGCCTGCGCACTTGTTTCTGACCTGAGAGACAGCCACTTTGGGATTCGTAACAGATTCGGGAACGCATCTGCTTGTCTCAAGTGGAAACACAGCCGGGTTTCAATTCTCTCGCTGTTTTGTCAGCTGTCGGCGAAGAAGTTTCAGTGAACAGAATACATAGTTATGCGGCTTGCAGTAGCAACGCAAAGTTTGGTGGTGCCAAGATGTCTCAGCGTCTCCTACCTCCACCAGCCAGCGGCATATCCACGGCCTCAGGTCTGCCCTTGCGCGACACGTGTACCTGCCTATGGTTTCTGGGCCACAGTGAAGAAACAGAGGTACTTCGTGTTGGTCATCAGCACCGCAATAAGCCGTCTGTCGAGAGCCTTTCCACTCAACCAACATCTTTGCTCTTGTCCCATGCGGCTGCCGCCCCAAACACGGCGGAGTCGTCCCGCCCACTGATATCCACACCAACCCTCGCCCTCGTCCTTGTCGTCGTCCTCCTCTTCGTCGTCATCCCCCTCCCCTCTCCTCCTGGTGCTCGTGCGTGTCGACGCCGCCCACCGTGCTCGTGTAGAGCCGCACGACGCAGTCGCCCCGGCGCTGGAACACCGCCGCCTCAAGCACCTTCTCGATTTTTTCTCTTCTCTCTTCTACATGTGGCTCTGCGCTTCCGCTGGTTCGGCCGTGTGATGATCCTTTCTAAGGTGGGGATCCGATGATGGGGGACTCTGAGGTCCTGGGGCGTTTGGAAGGGGATTCGTGGCGGTGGGGGGCGACGTTGACGGATGAGGAGGAACGGGGCTCCTCCTAGCGAGTGGCTCGGTGCGGAATGGAATACTCGACGCCAACGACGCTCTGTTAAGGGCGCGGAGCAGACGGTTCCTCATGGACGCCCCGTGGTGACGGGTGCTCCTTGGAGTCCACGTATTCGTCGAGGCTCGAGCCTTCATCCTGCTGCTGCACCACCGTCGTGCCTGCCGGGGTTTCTTCGCCAGACGACCGTGCTTTCTTGTTTGCCGCTTGGATGAAACCGTCTCGGTACTGCTTCGCCAAGCCGCGGGCGTTCCTGAAGGCAGTGGCGCCTTGGACGAAGGTTTCACGGTTGTTTGTCATGCTGAACGACCCCAGCTCAGTTATGTGGTACTCCGGCCGTCCTCCGGGAATGGCCGGCTCGGTAATGTGGTGCGCGTATAGCTGAAGGGACCCGGTCCCGCCGTAGTAGGCCGAGCTGAACGTGTAGGGTCTCCCGTCATAAACGGGCTCGCCATTGCCGTAGCTCTGCAGGCTGTGTATTCCGCGGGCTCCAATCGCCCCGTCGTAGCGTGCCTGTCTCTGCATTACGGCTGCAGATCCATCCGGTCCTTTGAACTCCGTAAAAAAGTTCGGCACCATGGGTTTGTTTTCCATGGTTGAGGGGATGATGTGACGGCTGAGCTCGTCGCGGATGGATCGATCAAGTTCCTTGGGACGCGCGCCGTAGTAGAGATCGGGCTTGGCCGCTGCCAGGGAGCCGTCCGTGAGCGGGGCGAGATTCCCAAATGCCGTGTCCGTGGAGGACGGTTGGTCCGTCGTACCAACAATCGCAGGAAAGACACGCATTTTCACGTCCCCTTCGTCCTTGGCTCGAGCGTTGGCCCTTTCGAAATTCGAAAAGTTTTCGTCAGAGAATCGAGAAGGTGAAAGCGATGGCCTTCGGGCTGCGAGTGCGGAATCCAAATCCTCCACATTTGGCGCCTGCGAATCCCAGATCGGGTGTATGTCGTGGTCGTCAAAGTGCTGTTCGCACGCGCGGTTGTAGGGCGTTATCGATTTGTTGGTTTTCGAGGTCGACGTCGCGGTTGCCGGATCGGCCGACTCAACCGCCTGGCTTCATGGCGAGCCCATGGCCTTGTTGTTTGGCCCAGGGTAACCCCGAAGATCAGTCAAATCCGGGCCGCCCTGCCGCGCGGACCGGATGATGATGTCGTCGGGCGGGGGATAATGCTGTGCGGGACTTGTCGGACGCGGAGGATACGAAGGCCTGGTGCTGTTCCGCCGGTCCAGCTCCTCCAAGGCGGCTCGCTCCAGTGGGATCTTGGACAGCCGGTCCCAGAACTCGGGAGGATATCGCCAGGTGACAAGATAGTCGTCGGGATCTCTGACGTCCTCCTGCCTTTTCTTCGGTGGCTGGTCTCGCGGACGGTCGTCGGCGCGTCGTCTTTTTCCGTTCTGAAGTGCCGCCATGACGGGCCACCAGCCGCAGATTGAGGATCAAAGAGGAGGAAGCGTCTGGTAGGTGCTTGGGTCTGAGGAGGCGTTCGAGATTAGTCACTCAGCTTCCTGCCCGAGGAACGATTCGGCTCCTAGGAGCGCGGCATTGCCAGCATGGAGCGATGCAGCCCAACCTTTAGGCAGACACGTCGACAAAGAAAAAACACGGACCATGGCGCATTATCCGCGGTTTTTTTTTTTTTTTGTTGGTCGACGTGTGGTAGGAGATAGTACCCGTGAGCCAAACTGGTGGACAAAATCAAATGGACCACCATTGACGCTGACGTCGTTGTGGCTCCCCCACGTTGGGGTATGCAGCGGGGTGCATTAGGTACCTAGGTACCCCACTCACAACACAACGAACCGCCCCTCATGCCTTGCGCCAAACGACGCGACACGGAGCTACGCCATACCCCACTCCTCCCAGGGGTGGCGCACCTGGTTTG
The DNA here is from genome assembly GCA_000733355.1 of Falciphora oryzae. Classification (NCBI taxonomy): domain Eukaryota; kingdom Fungi; phylum Ascomycota; class Sordariomycetes; order Magnaporthales; family Magnaporthaceae; genus Falciphora; species Falciphora oryzae. The sequence goes on from JNVV01000017.1 coordinate 412,663, forward strand.
CACGGGGAACCGTTTGGGCCCAGCCGCAAAAAAAAGCAGCCGAGCGCGACCTGGTAGAAGGAGCAGAAGCCCTCCCACCTACTCTGGCCGCTGCTTACTGGAGGCGGCACCTCGCCACAAGGACCGGCCACGGCGACTCTCGCCGGGTACCAGGAGGGAGGTTCGAACACGCCGATGCACGCCTGGCGGTGCCGCCGT
>JNVV01000017.1:414637-430763 GCA_000733355.1 Falciphora oryzae
TGGGCCCGGCCGTGGGTGCGGAGGACTAACGAGCCTACTGTTGGTCCGGTTGGAGTAACAAATATAAGGGAAAAGGGGATAAAAGGTAAAGTGATGAGGGGAAAGGGTTGTGCATAAGCCACTAGGGCTTGTTGTTATCGCCCGGCGATAGTATAGTAGTTAGTGGCTTCGACGAACAAGGCAAAAAGGGAAGGGTTTTGGAGTAGCCGTTTCCAATACCCGGGCCTGTCGTACACAGGGGCGGGGTCCGCAGTAGGCCACTTCTTTTCCGTTGCTTTAGCCAGGTTGCAAAATACAGGGAAAGGGATTTATTTCTCCCACAGCGGCACGGGTTATCGTCCTCATGTCCGAATTTTCGGTAGTACCAGTCGAAGTCCCCGTGGCCTGTTCGTGCGGCTATTAGCCGTTGTAATACCCTCCGGTGCAGTTGTAAAGCTTCGAGTATGCGTTGCGGGACCGGCGGCAGGCCTATCGCTTTATATCGAGCTGGTAGGTTATTTTTAAACCACGCGTTTCGGGCGTCCCGGGCCATTTTCCAGGCCAGAGCTTTTACTCCGGCCACCGTCGGTTTAGTGTGTTGGGATATCGGCAAGGCCGATCTCAACTTTGCTTCGGCGTCCGCCTTTTCGTTCCCGGGGATTCCCGTATGGCCTGGGGACCAACAGACGTGTACCCGGTGTTTATCCATAAAGCAATAGACCTTTTTAAAAGCCCTTTGCGAACTATCAAGGGCCGTGCTTAAAAAGCCGTTAGCCGCCGAGGTATTATCGAGGCACAAGTGGAAAATGCAGTTGTGGAAGCTCCAAACAGCTTTACGGAGGCCCATCCGGGCCCCTTCCGCTTCGCTGTCAAATACTTCCGCAGGGTGTGCCAGTCCGCCGTGCCCGGAGAGTTTGCGTTGGCCGGCTTGGTGGATCACCCAGCCGAGGCTGCTGGTCATGGTTCTGTGCGGGGTGTTACACTTTTAACCTAAAATCCCTTCCGGGCGCGCAAAAGTATCAGCTTTTTTAATCCCGCCGCCTTCCGGCATGATGGCGCGCCCACTGTTACCAATTTCCGGCGATTCGTCCCCTAGGCGAGCTAAGCCTTAGGGCCGCGCCCGTATTAAAATTGCACACCTCGATCGCATCCTCACGCCCTAGTTCCACAGGAAACCCCTCCCCCTTTTTTTTTTGCGCACCCGCACCCACAACGTCGCCATCGCCAACCACCAGGCTGGGATCCCGGACCCCCAGGCTTTGACAAAGTCTACAATAGGACAGGCTATATCGGTGGGTAGTATCAAAATGGTATACGGGTAAGAGTCCGCGCCGGAGGCGGAGGCCTGCAGGTCGTAGAGATAATCTCTGTGCCCCGCCCTTATCGGGAGATAAGGGCTCGCAGGCCCTGCCTAGCCCGTGCCCCACTACTGGCGCGCAAGACTAGGGCCTGTGCGCAAAGAGTGGGTCTGGCAGGTGCAGCGACTGCTGCCCCCGCCGGCCATGACAGGCTTGCTGCCAGCGGGATAATGTCCGACTGGCTCCGCCCGCCCTTGCCCTCGGCCCGCGCCGCGCCCGTCGCCACCGCCCCCTCCGCCCGCCGTCGTAGCGGGGGGAGCACGTCGGCGTTGTTCCCGCTGCTGTTGCCCCCCCCGGTGGCCTGCGGCGACGCGGGCCGTTTTGCGGTAACCCGCCGTGCATAGCGAACATGCTGCCGGCCTCGGCGCCTGCCGATCGGCGACGTTGTTTGGCGCACCGGGGCGCTAACACACACGCCGATGCACGACATCGCCGAGCTTAAGTAGTTGGGCGCTCGCTGCATCAGCAGCCATCAGCCGGCCCCGCAGCCGCACCCCAGCCCGACGCCGAGGTCCTGGCACCCTGCGTTTACGACGCGGTGGGAATTGCCGTTATGCACGGGGCGGACCGGCCGCGCACGACGGCGCCGTCGAATGGGTTTGGATCCTTGCGTTTACATAAAAGGCGAGGTAATTCTGGGCAACGCGAGCTGCCATAGCCAGGCTTAAAAAAACAAGGACGGAAATCTTTTGTTGGTTTGATGCTACGTGTGCCAAGCCTGCCCTTATCGAGAAATTTCACCTAATAAACACACCGTCCCCGTTACCGTATAACGGCTTGAACCTATGTGAAAGAATGGAAACGAACCACCCTTGCCTACATGGCGGCGCAAGGAAGCCAAGTGGCGAATATAATGTGGCGTTGGCTGGCGGCCCCTGGCCCGGCATTCGCGGACTTGCACCGCCGGTAACTGGGATCGCTAAGCCGATAACGTTGGAGGCTGTCGGGGGTTTTGTGCGAGATGAGCCGAGCTGACAGCGGTCGTCCGGGTCTCTGCCCGTCGAAAAACCGTAAACGTGCAAGCTGCTTGGAGACGGGAATCACGGTCACCTCGATGTGATAAAACGGGGCTTTGTAAAAACTCGTTCTGTCGTAGCGATGCGAGACTCGACATCTTGGGGGCATTGTGTGCAGAACGAAACTTGGTTGTGGATAGCGAACCTTGATTATAAATAGCTGGCATCTGGCCGGTAAAAGAAAAGAAAGTAAAAATAAAAGATGCGGCCGATCGTTCCACTGCCCAGTTTATTACCACTGCCCAGTCTTATGACTTCTGCTGAGTCCCGCTACCATTGCCTAAAATGTTCGATATATTTATCTTCATCTTTCCGGCATTTTTTTTAAAGGTTTCGCGACCTGGTTTCCCGCCACAGCAGCAGCAGAAGATTGTGGCAAGGATGACGATGCCGGCGATGATGCTTCCCACACATACACCAATTAGCCCGGCCTTGCTGAGGCCGAACTGGCTGGCGATGCCGTTGACGCCCCCTCCCACACTCACACGAATTAGTCCGCCCTTGCCGAGGCCGGACTGGCTGGCTGGCGATGGTGTGGCTGTCGCCGCCGAAATAGACTCGGCCGCGGTGGACTTGGCCGTAATCGCCGCGGAGGAAGGTGACGTCTTGGAGACGGAGGACGGCGACGAAGTAGTCGTCGGCGGGCTGTCATCGACGTTGAAGGTAGTTTTGGCCATGGACGCAAGACACACGAAGGTGGAGCTGCCAAGCTGGTTGGTGGCGGGGTTGCAATACGAGGAGGCGGAACCGCTACGAACAACGTTTAGCCAATGGCTTTGTTTAAAGTTTCGGGGCAGCTTTCGGCTTCTTACCAGGTGGCCGGCGACGGGCCGCTACACCGTTGGAAATCGCATGAGCTGGAGTTGCAACAGCCGAGGACCGAAAGGGAGGTTGAGCAGGAGAAGCCCGGGGAGCAGGTAAGGGCCAACGCTGTGACAGTTAGCTCCGCCGACCGAAGACACAGGGCTCGCGGGCCTTACCGGTATCGCCGACTTTAACATAACCGCACGTGCTCGCCGCTACCCGCCTTTCGAAATGGTTCCATTCGGGCTGCAACGGAGTCGGCGTTGGCGCGGGACCGGTAACCACGCCGGCATTTGCCGTCGCCGAATCCGTTTGCGATGCTGGAATCCATGGTGTTAGGTCTTGCTGGAAGGACCCTCCGATAGCTGCTGCTGCGACGGCGGGTAGGAGCCGGAGAAGCAAAAGGCATGCGGCCATGACGACGATGCGACGCTGTCGAAGGGGCATTCCGTCACGCATTACAGCAGTTGGCACCTCGACTTTAACGCGTCCAATGTTTGGAATTAAAAAAAAAAAAAAAAAAACAGCAGATGGAAGCTCAATTCTAATATATATACAAAGTGGCCACCCTCTACAGAGTTAGGCCAAGGCGAACCAGATTGCTCCTACCCCGCCGGGCAGGCGGCTCTGCCGAGTGCCTTGCGCCGTTACTGTGAGTCTCGCCGGCTGCTCATATCGAACACATGCGTTTTTTTTTTTCTTGAAATTGCATTGCTCTCTTCGGGGATAATCAACGCCTACTAATAAAATAAGGAGGTTGGGATGCTAGTAGACATTTCGGTCTACCCACCAGCCTCATCGGCTGGTGGCTGATCATGGCAGAAGAAACTAACCCAAAAGCGGACTACTGCACCCTGAATTATGACGGGACAGTGGAGCCACATTTTGCCCTCATATGACGAGGTCACGCCGTCCACCCCATTGGCCCCGCCCCCCGCCCCCACGCACGAAATCACACCACATTTTCGGGATTATTGTGATACGGCAGTAGTGCGGCTGGGATGGGGCGGCAAAAGGGATTGGCAAGGCTGCGGCTGAGGCCCGGCAATACATCAGGCAGGGGGTTTGTGGCCCCACGGATGTCCGCCCGCCAATGGACGATGTAGGCTGGCCTACATGGTCCTTATCGCCTTATTATCATTTCCATAACCGATCATCATCATCCCGCGTTCCGTCGGAGTCGCGGCTTCTGACTTGTCCGATTTTGGTTTGAGGTGTTTGTTGGTGGCGGCATCATTTGCGCAATCACAACACTTTAAGCCCAATTGGCCGGAGCACCCACTAACCAATTGAGGAAAAGTTCCGCATCCGCGCAAGGCCAGCGACGTGAAGTGTGTGGGCTGGTTTCGCACCAACAGCCTTGCAGCAGAGGCGAAAGCAAGCACCAGCAGCAGCGAGTAAAGGCGGCGACCACTGATCCTTGACCTGAATTCCTGCTCGCTGGCAGGCGATAAGGGGGTCCCGCCGCCCCTTGGTTTCCCTGTGGCCTGTGCTTGCAGGTCGCACCGCAGGCCTCCAAGCTGACCTAGGGCCGGCCACAGGGAGAAGGCGCTCGAGTTTGCTCAATTCGCGAGGGGATTAGTTGGCCCCATCCTCGCCCTTTGGTGATAGGTGGGTGGGTGGAGAGGGTATTTGGTTGGCGCAGCTCTGCGTCTGGCGAGCTTCAACGAAGTTCCAAAAAAGTATGTTGCTCATGACCGCAACGAGCCAACTCCGAAGACTTGCGCCGTGGGGCAGGCATCAGGGTTCCAAAAACGTCAATGCAAACCTGTTCTTTTCTCGCGGTCAGGAGGCAAGCGATTGACCCCCTTCCCTGTCGCATACATCAACTGGGCGGCAACCACCCCCTTCAGGAATCGGGCCGTCTCGGCTAGGCCCGTTGCCCTACTTTGGTGAGTCCAGGTCTCCAGGATCATCAAGGTTATTTTTTACCACTCCCTGACCACAACAGACCAGGGTGCTGAACGCAAATCTTTGCCTTGAATTTGCTGGGACATTTGTGAAGATCTCGTACTTTTTCCAAAGCGGTAACGATCTGCAAAAAATAAACTTTATGATCCTGGAAACCTGAGGGTCACACAGCACAGGGGTCTCGGCCAGTGGGAGACCCAAGACCGCATTGGCAACCCCGAGTGTCAGAAACCACGTCTGCCAAGCACGGGACTCCGCGTTTTTTTTTTCTTGGCAGACATGAAGGCCTACAAGAAGCCTGGTCTGCATCATTTTGCTGTCATCAGATGTGCGTCCCCTTCCAATGTCCATTGTCCAACATAAAGAATCCCGTCCTCACACAGCCACATTACTCGATCGCATTAGGGATGCCCCCGACATACAGTCCGTAAGTAAGCCCTTACAAATAGTTATATGGAATGTTTTGGCTTATTTCAAGCAAGCTCTAGTATTCGGTCTCCTGACGCAAACCTGACAACTTCCCTCCGGCCTGAAACATCATCTCAGGCGCTTGTTCGTTGCCATCCGTAAGTGAGCTACTTTTAGACAGGTTTTATGTATAGCGTATTCTAATATTTAATGCGTTAGGGAAAGTGGACTAGATCATCAACGCCAAGACTTGCTCCTGGGACAGGCATTAGGGTTCCAAAAAACGCCAATGGCAAACCTGTTCTTTTCTCCTGGTCAAGAGGCGCGAAATTTCTCCGCCACTGAAGGGAATTATAACGAGACCGGGCAGAGTGGTGGGGCCCAGAACATTGCTCTAACCCGTGGAGATGGAAACAGGACCATACAAAATGGCGGCGACCTCGTACATAATGCGAGCACCGCGATAGGGAATGGGAACATAACATCTCAGAGTGGTGGCCAGAGTGGTGGCCAGAGTGGTGGACAGAGTGGTCTCCACTGCTGCTGTATCATTCTTTGACCAGCGCAGGTGGATAAGGAATGAGGTCTTACGAACTGTCCAGGGATGGGGGTGTTATAACCTTACAATATTCCTTCATAGTCCAGGCGAACCCTGAGACAGATTCATAAATTCTGGTGCGGTGGGAGCAGAAAGCATCAATCGAATTCATGAGTTAAGAGATACCTCTTATCACTGAAAATGTGTATTCAACCGGGCAATCGATCTTTAATTGGTCTGGTTGTTGGATTGCACCGACCTGTGCAGGCAATCGGTAGAGCTCAGAGAGGGCCGGATCCTCCGGTCCCGTGATCTCTGATCACGGGATCCGAGGACCCGCAAGCCCGCGGAGGCTGGGAGCAGGGAAACGGCCCTTTGGTGATCTGGATCGTGTATATATATATAGCCTTCCTCCTGCTCCCTCTCTGGCAGATAGATTCCTTTCTTCTTCGTGCACAATACTAGAACGATCCTCTGATATAAGGATCGTTGTTCACCCTGTTTGGAGATCTCCGTGCCCACAGGAGTACATACTCCTACCAACACTGGTTGTGCTTGTTGTTGTACCGGAAAGCAATCGCCACATCTCCTATCCCGCCACTTCTGGACACGGGACACGACGTGGGCAGCTCCAGCGCCATCCAGCCCGCCTCAGTCATGGTCGCTAGTCCCCACCCCCGGTGTCTGGACAGGGACTGACATGCCCTCCTTTTGCGCTTCCGGCGCCTTTATTTCTGTCACCAAAGTTACGGGACCTGTCACACGATCCCGACCTTGAGGGAAAATCTCCTCGATTGATCGGGACCTCAACGCTTGCCCAATTCAATCAACAAAATCACCTTGTCTGTCGATTTCCATCACTTCGACCATTACTTTTATCGTCTAATTGCCCTACCGTCAAATACACGTATTCTGTAACAATTTGAACGACCTTCTCAGATGACAATCTTTACATTCTAAACTCGTGGGCCTTTCGATAATCCTGTTTTCTCGCAAGAAATTCGAGCATATTCTTACAGCCAAATCTCCAACAACCTCAATCCACGTGTCTTTGGACGTCTAAGCGCTACTAGTCTTCTAGGATTCACTTTTGCATCAATTTTGCGTGCTAGTTACTTTTCTGCGACATGCATCTCTCCGTCGAGCACGAGACGCCCATGCGCGGCTGCCAGATCAAAGCCGACGAGGAAGTTTACATTCGAGAAGATGTGGACGGCGACCCGCCTCCATCGTCGTGGGTGGTTCGCTGACGTCAGCACTTCGCCGAGATTATCACCAACGCCGGATCCTGGGTCACGATCTCCAAGGGAGGTCACAGCGCAACGACGACTGGGAATCGGAACCAAATCCAACAACACGGCAAAGGCAACAACGCGTACGCGCATGGGAATGAGAATAAAGTGGGCCAGAAAGGGAAGACCAACTATGGCGCTGCGGAGGGGAATAAAAACACAGTGGAGCAGACTGGTTCGAACAACAAGGCCACAGTGACCGACGATGAGAACACAGTTAAGCATAGCGGTGATGCTCATTCAACATCTCTGCCACACAGAGAGAAGAAGGAAGATGTAAGAGGCGAAAACCATGATGAATTTCTCTTGCCGGAACCGAGTCGAATTGATAGCCGTATGGATGTAAGGACAGGTTAACGCAATAAACCGTCTTCCATGGCTTCATTTTCTTATTGACAACTTGGAACATCAAACCGAACAAAGACGAAGATTTGTTCTTGTTCTCAGTTCTTCCCACCCAGGCCCGAGAATTCGAGAAGAGATCGGGCGGTCTGAAGTCCTACCAAACGACCATCACGCTAATCACACCAACTACCACAGAGCCTCGATAAAGGACTGTTCGTCTCCGGTTGTTTTTTTGGTAAACCAGTTTATTGCCAAGCTTTTTTTTTCGCTTAACAAGCATAACCAGGGGCCCTGCAAAGGAAAATGTACCTTTATATATAGAATTTTTTTTTTTTTTTTTAGTCCCGGCCGGGCGCGACTCGTTAGCCTGGTCAAAAAGATACTTCTGGCGTGTCTTGCCAACGATTTTCACAAGGATTAGGGATCCCCTGTACTTGTCGATCAACTCAAAAACAAGCGGTTGACCGGATTAGTATGGGTAAACCAAAAAACAATGCCGGAAACGAACACGCCCTAAGGGTGTGATCGGCAGCAACGATCGTTACCGTCATTGTCGTTGCAGAGGTACAAGAATTGCTGCAGGGGGGCCAAAAGTACCGTCAGGGTCCCCCAGTCAGCGGCCGTCCGCCAAAAAACAGGGGCTGTGTCCAGAGGTGGAGGGGGAGGGGCACAGAGATCGTTGCCGTCAAGACACAACATGACGAACCTGCCTTTGCAGGCCAAAATTAGCACAAATTATCACGAAAAAAATGTCTTCTCAACTTCCCTTCGATACCCAGGCAACAAAGGCCGGCGACGTGCTTTTTGAAGCTATTCCCAACTCCCAGATAGCCTCCCAATCGCAAACTCGAGTAACCTCAACTAGCGCCGACCGTTTTCCTCCGGAGAATTGCAATAACAGTCACCACCACCGCCACGGTACGTATATGCTCGTCGGGATCGGCTTCCATCGCGGGCGTTGTTTGCTATGGCGAATAGCTTCTTGTTTGCTTATAAATTTGCAGGAAGCACGAACTTCTGCAGCATAGGGATCCCGCACCGCCGTGACCGTATTCCTTTTTTTTCAATCGTGACGAAAACGACCTAAGAACAAGGGCATGAGCCAATTTGGCTGGGCAACTAGTACAAATTTGGCTTAGTTTTAGCCTCAAACGACTCCCTGCAAGTTGGGTACCTTCGTCTGCCCCCTGTCAGTTTCCTCTCATCGTTGCGGACAGTCATGCCCTTGTTTTGGTGCGGGTCCCCTACTAAAAACGGCAAGGCGTGTCCAGATAAAATAAAAATCCCCTGTCTTTTGGCGCCCGCAACGACCGTGACGGTAACGATCGTTGCTGCCGATCACACCCTAAGCTGACCGTGTCAACGATGCCGTAAGCGCAAGGTCCACTGCAGCGGGGCTACGGGCAACGGCCAGACAGGTGTAAATTGTTCGGACACAGCATCGGGCTCCTGCCAAACCACACCCGGAGCCAAACAGGTTCATCCCAGTCCGTGCCGCTGCGCGGCGAGACCAGCTCCAGTTCGACCGGCAGCCAGAACCCCGAATGCGGCTCCAACATCGACGTTTCTCGGGCGTCGACCATGTCCCAGTACGGCGGCGCCCGACCAGGCGTAGGGATAAGGGGTTAAAGTTGGTAAGGTCCACCGTCAGGTATACAACAAGTCATGAATTTTGTCACGGCATGTGGGGGGTCTCCCAGGCGCACGGGCCTGGCAGCAGATTAGATAAGCCCCTCCCAGGCAGATAGAGTGCACGGCACGCGCCCAGGCCTCCGGCCTCGATTTCTTCCCAACACATCTCTCTTTTGGCCACCTTTTGCAGCCACCCTACCTGCCGTGATAAATTTTCTGAAATTCCAAATAGTCTTCGCATCCTGGAAGTTCGGAGCCCAATCCACTTCTCCCCCACCAGCTTTTGGCTGGCAGCAGATGTTCTTGTACGTCGTTTTGCTGCACTCTCCCCTTTCCGTGGCCGTCCTTTGGTGCTCGTGTGGTGGAGCACCCAGTTTTGGCTGCTTCGAAACTCAGAGGGCTCTTCCCAGCAGTCGTGTCAGGTAAATCTTGCTAGCACTCAAACCAAATTCTACCTTCTGGGGTGGGCGTAAATTTGCCAAGAACAACCCCGAAGCCCGCCCAATAAGAAAACCCCCAAAAACTCGCCCCGGAACCCCGGCGCCAAGGTCCGGGCCGCAGCCTGATATAAAAATGTCGCCGCGCCCTGATCTTCTGTACCTATAGCCGCGTCAGGGGTTGGGAGCCGCTCGACGGACCATGAGGCGCGTGGTGGGGTCCCGCGCCAGCGCGTCCTTGACGCCAAGCCCCGCCGCGATAGCGACGGGGGTCGTGAAGCCATAAAGGACCGCGAAGATCCAGGTGTCCACTTACACTTATCAGCGAATGTTGCACGAGAGGGCACGGCACGCGGACAGGCTCTACCGACCAAGACCCAGAATACGCCTATACAGGACTGCATGGTGGTAGTGCCGTCGGCTGCGTCTGCGCCCGCGTCCGCATCGGCGGAAGCTCGAAGAGCGCCCGGTGGGTCCTTATCTAATCTAAAGCGGACGGGGCCGGCAGAATCAAATTGCAAGCATGCTCCATGCCCCTCGCTCCATGCTCCATACTCCCTCACTACCACGGCCTGTTTTACACGGTTCCCAATTCAACGAAGATTCTTTAACAGCCAGATCCAAGCTCCGGTCTGCAAACCGTTCCCCCCCGCCTAACCCTAAAAGTGCACGCTGCAGGCAACCCACAACGGGGAACCCGGCCCCGCACCCTCGCGGGTCCGTCGCGATGTGCGCCCCACTGCCCCTCGCGGGCTGGGCCGTGCTCGCGTTGGCGGCGCCCGGTTGTTCCTAACGAGCCTACCCCGCAAATCCTCCCCTATGGCGATGGCCAGGAGGTAATCCGACACGCCATGACCGCCACAGTACGCCACGCGGTCCGCGCCCCGACGTAGCCGCTTAGGGGCCCGTTAGGAAGCATGGCCACGCCGCGGAACTTTTCCCTCGCGAGCAGGTGATGCTGAGCGATATCGCGCCGCCGTAACTAAACCCTGTAGAGAAGCGGAGGGATTCGTCGACACAAAGGTCGGCCTCGACGGCGGCGAGCACCCCGATAAATCTGTCGGATCCCCTACCATGCTTAAAAAATGACCAATGCCGGCCGGCCCCTTTCTGTTTTGCTCCTTATCCTTAGGCTCGACGATTTTGATAGGAAAGGGGTGCTCAGCCCGGTTGTCCTCGGACTCATCTCTGGGCCTCTTGCCCGCGGACGCCATTGTTGTGAAGTGTTGCGACTGGGTGCGCCTTGATGGTTCGCCATCCGGGACGGGAATGCGATAATTTTCTGGATCGCGAGCGTATGCCGAAGACGGACATTAAGTTTTAATGACCGGAAGCGCGTGGGAGAGGCGGGACCACGTAAACAATTCACCTGACGCCTTTCCAAAGCGCAAAAAGCAATCCCGATTTTTAAGGAGCTTCTTTCGTGTATGGACAGCCCAAAGATCGGGGCCAGGCGCTTTGGTAATAAGATGCCTCCTGTCACGGCCTGCAGGTCTGGATGAGCTGGCCCTACCCTTATCGCCTCGATAAGGGAGTGGGCCCGCCTGTAGAGACTCCTCTGCACCCTCGCCTGCCTGGCCTCCGGCCTCCAACTCTCCCCTGTACACTCTCTTCGTCACCACCAATCGTAATAGAACCAGCCCCCTCTACTGTTTACGATATCTCCCACACCGTCTTGTATTCTTCCGTCTACTTTTATCTACTCCTTCCTTGGCAAGAACATCTCGGCAATTTCCTTGGTACACATCTCGGCCATACTGATTTGCATGGTTGTATTCTCGTTCCCATACGTCTCGCTCCTGTTGCTGTCACCGACTTGGTTCGTCTTGTTGGAAAGCCCGTCTGTCTTGCTCTGGTTAGAGCGGCCGACCTGGTTGGTCGTGTTCCGCTCGCCCTTGATAGCGGAGACATTGTCGCCGGTGCGCGGGTTCGCTCCGCCCGGATGCCCTTCGCCCCGGTGAGAAGTGGCGTCGTCGATCATCCTGACAATGTTGTCCGACACTTGGCGATAGGTGAAGTCTCGGTCGTCTCCAAATCGGCAGATGTAGCTATGGTTGGCGTCCAGCGCTATTTGCTTCTCTCGCGTCCCGGGAAGTCCAATCGTTGCAGACCTTTTGTCAACGACCTAGACGTGATGTTTTGCTGTCAGCCCAGGTAACGATAGGTATGTGCGGTGCTTTGGTGATGCTCGCGGAGTGGACCTACCACACCAATGCGGCCGAGGGGTTTGGTTTCGTAGAAGCTCAGGACGCGGAGTGGCTCGACGACCTGGCGAAAGTCGTCGGAAATGGTATCCGAAGACAGGGAGCCGCGCTTCAGCGCTTCGATGAAGCTATTCCCCGACTTTCCCAGCAGGGCGCGAGCCACCTTGGCGACCGCGTTTCCTAGCGTTGCTTGGTTGCCTCCCCTGTGAGGGCAGCCGAAGAAGGCGATGCCGAAAATGGAAGCCCGAATCTTTTCGTAGGTTCTGTCACTTGCCGCGTGCACGATGGCCTGGAGGCAAAGTCAAGTTCAGATCCATCGACCCCTCGGAACATGGGCTGACTTACACGCTTGACGATGATTCCGCCCAGGCTGTGGCAAACAAATATCAACGGGCGGTCGGGATTGTCTATGCGCTTCTCCGCCAGCTGGTTCAGCAGGTTCTCAGCCTGCTCCCTCACTCCAGCGGTCGCCAAGTTGAATACCACGTTGGCGTTGTAGCTAAAAATAAGCACTCTCGCTCGGGGAGCCCGTTCTGGCAGGAAGTCTCGCAACCATAGCTTGTCCCCGACCGTCCAAGTAGCCTCTGCGTGGGACGTCTTATTGAGCGGATTGAGGCCGTGTACGGCGACAACGCTATCCATGTTTTGTCATCAGGTTGGGGAAAAAAAAAAAAAAATCAAAAGCATGTGATCCCTTTTTACGTACTCGACATTGGGCTCCGACGGGTCGACGAGGATCTTGAGGAAGTTCTGGGAGCTCTCGCCCTGCCCCAGCCATGTTCAAGGTTAGGTAAGACCTGGCTATGCAACGCAGCTGGAGGACGGAAAGAAAGATTACCGGGTCGCGACTTGCGAATATATTCCAGGCACGCATGGCAAGGAAACAAGAAAAGTAAGTATGCAGCTGGTAGCCCCGATTGCCGTGTGCGTGGCTCACTCGCCCCTGGAGCGAAAATGATTATATTGACGACGGGAGCTGCAGCCGAATTCGTCCTTGTTTTGGGGAGTTTGGCCCTCCCTACTCCATCTGCCTGACCTTGGAGCCCTCGGGGCCCGGGCGTCTCGACCAGTGAAAGGCCGGGCGCAGTGCAGACCCATCGAGGCGCATCCGCCCCGCCACGTATGCCTTGGTGCCGACCCGAAGCTGGCTAGATCGTTCTCGCCCCACCCGCGGTGACTGGCTCAACCGTCGCACGAACCGCTGTTGCACAGCGTAACGAGTAATGAATTGGTCTGATTGGATTGATCGTGTGTTCTATCTGTCTGATGACGCGCCACGTCTGCCTCGACGATTCTCCCAAATTTTGCCTACAACGCGTCCTGCCAAACGCGTCCTGCCAAACGCGTCCGTGCACCTGACTAATCAAATCCTGCACCGCGTCAACACCAGCTTTGAGCGGGAGGAGCCCCATAGCTGCCCAAACTAAGGTATTCAGGAGGCAGGCATTACTTCACGCTACCTACCCGCCTGGCAGGCAGCCCTAGTCTGGTCGATCTATGTACTCAACGCGTAGCTCCTTCCGGCTCTATCGCCGACAGAAGGAAAAATCAAGTACAAATGCAGTAAGGTAATCAGGCTTTCTTCGCTCCTAATTAATATGGGGATTGTAGCTATGAAAGGGAAACCTCCAAAATATTTGCCACTCCAACGATTTCGCCTTTTCCGCCTCGGCTACAGGTCAGGTTGCTCAGCCACTGCACTACCACACCTGACCTGCGGGGTCTACTTTTGATGACTCGGTCTCGACGAACGGGATAAGACACGACGCCACTGGACGACACCTCGTTAGCAAGATCATATTACAATACACTGCAAACGGAAGGAGAAAACCAGGAGGGCATGACATACCTTTGATTTGTGATTCGCGGGGGTGTTGCTCTGTGATACTTGGTTCTCATTCCCGTCTATCTTGCTTTGATTGACGCCCGCTCCGGTCGTATTCTGCTTGACGCTGTTCTTTGTACCTACGATGACACTGCTGTTGCTTTGGTGGGCGACCGCCCTGCGCGTTTCCTGGCCGACCCCGTCCTGTGTACCACCGATGGGGCTGCGGTTTCCGGGAGCTGCGGCTATTACAGCGCGGTCGTGGCCACTTCCCAGATGTACCACGCTTCGGTTGTTTGATAGGGTGCCGCTTCTTGGTGTCAGATTTCAAAGCTGTGGTTGGATACGTATGGTGGGCTGCGCGGCTTACAGAACAGAATGGCCCATCACGGCCGTCGTTTGGGTTGGAGACATTGATGAACGAATTCACTGCGTCGCGGCGGATAGGACTTGTGGGTGTTCTTAAGTTCGGTATGGTACAAACCGCATACGAGCCTGTACTTGAAGCAAGGCATGAGACGGGATCGCCCCTATAAATATACCTCGGCCGCTCCAGCTTCTGCTTTCTCCCAGTGCGTGTTGTGCATGGTGCGACACGTCGTTCATCCTGTCGCCGTTCGCGAGCCTTGCCGGTGCGCGACCCGGTGAACCGTAGGCCAATCCGACGGCCCCGACGTGGCATTTGAGAACAATGAAAAGCGCCAAAGGCCTGATCGGCCCTGCAGGGTCCTGCCGGGGGGAGTCGAGCCTCCCATCGATTTCATCACAGGGGTCGCCGGATCTGTGTGCAACCAATCTGTGTGCAACCATCTGTGTGCAACCATCTGTGTGCAACCAAGAGCTTTTGTGCTTCGCCTTGGCTGCGGGTTTTCTGCTGAAAGGAGCTAGCGCGCTCCGGTGGGAATCAAAGCTCAGTTTTGGTGCTCGTGGCAGGGTGCAACGCCGCAGGCCTGCACAGACGATCAGAGCCCAAGCGTCGAGGCGGCGTTGTCATGTTGTCATGTGCCGAAAGGTAGCGGCTGTGGAGGGAAGGGATCGACGCGGCCGAGTCGTGAACGCTGCTCTGATTTGATGCTTTACCTGTGCCCGACGAGGGTCCCCCTTTCCAAGTCAAGAGGCGTCTCCATCCTCCCCTCCAGGTGGCTCAGAGCGCCGACGGCTCGCGTCCGGTGATTAACGCCACAACTACACTTCTTCCGGGCTCGCCGAACGCGTAGCTGCCCAACCGAATACCCTCTCCGCCCGCCCACCCACCACCAAAGGGCGAGGATTGGGCTCAACTAATCCCCTTCGCGGGCTGAGCAAACTCGAGTCCCTTTTTTTTCCTGTTGCCAGCCTTAAGTCAGCTTGGAGGCTTGCGGTGCGACCTGCAAGCACATGCCAGTTAGTAGGCATTCAGGTCAAGGATTAATGGTCGCCGCCTTTATTCGCTGCTAGTGGTGCTTGTTTTCGCCTTTGCTGCAAGGCTGTTGGTGCGAAACCAGCCCACGCAACTTCCCGCTCACCCGGTTACGTTTCTGGGCTTGCGCGGTAGTTCCCGCCCCTCGGTCACGTCGCCGGGCTTGCGCGGTAGGCCAGCCTGCATCGTCTTGTATTGGCGGGCCGAACATCCGTGAGTCACAAATCCCTGCCCGGCGTATTGCCAGGCCTGTAACAAGGGCTCAATTCTAAAGGGCTTGGACGGGAGTGGATGATTTTAATTGCGATAATCTTTTACAGGAGGGCCTCAAGAATGCTCGAGGAACCAGAATTCCTCGGAGGACCACCAAGAAGGCCCGACCCCTGCGTGGCTCGTGGGGGTCCTCCAGGTCTGTGCTCAATCGGGGGTTCCCGTGTTGCAAAGTAAAGGTGCATGCAGTAAACCGTTTGAATTGGCTACTACCTCTAAGGAACTAGTAGGAAAGGTCTGTTGAGGGTGGGAGACCCTCGGGCTCTATATACACGGGTGCGCGGTAAGGGTATCGAGCCCTCGTCGGCCTCGGCCGGTGCGTGTCACGCACCGGCCGAGGGCGACGAGGGTCTCTAACGGGCACCGGGGTCCTGTAACACGGCTTTGCCGGTAGATCCCCCGCAGAGACCCGCTCCTTTGCGACACACCCCCCAGCCGGTGCCCGGAGGGGACAGGCTGTAAACAAAAGAAAGGTGTAATGAGGGCATCACGAGCCTGCATCCCGCATTCATGGGTGCTCGGTATGGTGTTGATCGGACTTGACCGGGGGTCACGGATGCTCGGTAGTGGGGACCGGGCCGTAGGGTCGGTCCCTCCCGAGGAGGCTCCTTCCTTCCACCTGGTTCTGGGTGCTCCTTCCCTTTTGGTGCGCGCCCGGCGCCCGCCATCGGTTGCGCGGTATCAAAAGGCTCTTCCGTTAGCTTCCGC
>JNVV01000017.1:437519-490615 GCA_000733355.1 Falciphora oryzae
GACTCGGGGGACTTCCGCCACACCTGGTCTGAGGCACTGAGACTACTTTGAGCATTTGGCGCGCTTTGCTCGCGTGCTTTTTACGGTAAAAAAATACGATATCGTCGACGTAGAAGAGCAGGAAGATATGGCGTGCCTCGTTTATAAAAAGGCAGGGCTCGTTTGCAGCCGCTTTTAAGCCAAGTTCCTGCAGGGTTTTAGCTAACTTTTTGTACCAAAGTAACGGAAAGTCCCTTATCCCGTACAGGGCTTTTTTTAGGCGGGCAACGTACCCAGGTTTCGCAAATCCGGGTGGGAGTTTAACGTAAACTGGGTCGTAATTTGGACCGAGCTTTGCGTACAGGAACGCGTTGCTTACATCCATTTGTAAAGCTTCCAGATCGAAATAGGCTATAATCGCTATTATAATCCGGAACGTCCGCGCAGCTAGTGTCGCCGCGTAGGTGCTTTCTAGGGAGTTTAGGGGTTGCTGATCACCTCTAACAACTGCCCTTGCTTTAAATTTATCGAGGTATCCGTTTTCATCGAACTTATAGGTAAAAACCCATTTGATATCGAGCGTTCGGCTAAGGGCATCGGATTTTAGTAGTTTAATCCAAATGCCTCTTTTTATAAACCCCGTTATTTCCGCTAGTGCGGCTTTTTTGAACTGGGGTCCCAACGGGTGCTTGTCAAGCTCTTTCCAGGACTTTGGGACGCTTTGTAGTGCGTTTTTGTATATCTTTTTGCCTGCCTGGTACTTGAGCCTATCCGCCGTTTTGAGGGTTAAAGCCGCGACGATTTCGTGAAGGGGACGGTGGCCTTTTTAACTTTTTGCTACCGTTTTCTGGTGATCAGGCAGAAACGTGCAGAAGAAGTTATCCCACCGTTGTTTAAGCTCTCTTTTTTTACTAGGCCGATCCGCAGGTTCTTTGCCGTTTAGCGTGGCGAACACGTAGTTGATAAGGTTTCTTTGTTGTTTAGCCTTTTTCTTTAGGGATTGTTCCTCTTTCCTCGCCGCCCTAGAAGCCTTTTCGGACTGCTGGGCGGTTGGCACTTGGAAAGCAGGTCGCGCCTACGCCGTTGCTCGCGAAGCACTCGTTTGTTGTTGTAGCGCGGGCGGGAAAGGTTGCTGTTGTTCCTTAACAACTGGTGGTGGTTGATCGGTTCGGACCATTATCGTATCTCGGATTTCCGGGCCTTCGTTAGGCTTTGGAGTGCTCGGTTGGTGCTCCCGCGCATCCGAGTATTGTGAAAGGGAGCGCGTTATGGAAAGCGAGCGCTGACGCCCCCTTGGCGCCTCATCCTCGTCACCCCCTAAGTCGGTAGGGCTACCCCCTGTCTCGCCGGGGCCGCTGTTGAAGTCGTTTTCCGGCTCCCAACCGCGCACCGGCTCCTCTGCTTGGCTGCCTTCTGAAGCATCTGGAGTCGGGATTCTTTGCGCGGCCTGACGTCGCACGTTTACGGCGTCTTCCGCGACTTTCTGGGCCAGTCGTGCAACCTCCTTTGCGGGAGGTTGGTCGTCGACGATCTCTTTTGGCACCTCCACCCCCGAATCTTGACCCGGATGCTCGGTTACGGTGGTGGTTGCTTTTGGCGCTTCCGTTTCCAAAAGGCCAAATGCATCTGCAAGTCCTTCTCGGGACCGGAAAGGCTCGTCCTGCTCGTCTGTTGTCAAAAGCATCTCGTATATTTCCGGAGCAACAGGAGGCTTTTTCTCCAGTCCTTTAAAAAAGGTTCCTTCATTAAAACGCACGTCGCGGGACACTAAAATGCGTGCCTTGCTCGGTACCCAGATCCTGTAAATATGGGAGGCCTTGTAACCAACTAGGTATCCGACGTGCCCGCGCGGCTGCACCTTAAACTCTATGCGCATGTTGTTTTTCGCTCGTTAAGGATCGAAAACGTATGCTCGGCACCCGTAGGCGTAAATGCCGTCCCAGTTAGGGCGTAAGTCCGCCTCCAGCCCCTTAACGAGCTCTGGGGTGTAATGACGGAAATAGCCTTTAAACCAAACGAGCATGACCTCGTTGGGAGAGCGCATGCCTTTGGAGGACGAGGGGCTCATGTTCTTAAGCCAGATAGCCGCGTGAACGGCCTCTGGCCAAAGATCCTCCGGGAGGTTAGCACCTTGTCGCATGCGTATCGAGCGTGTGACGACGTCTTGCCCTGCTCGCTTTATCTTGCCATTAGGTTCGTAAGTATCCGGCGGAGGGTTCTCTAGCTCGATACCTATGGACTCGCACCACCTCTGGTACCAAATCTTCCCTTTGTTAGCGATTAGGGTTGGCTCGTTATCGTGCCTAAAAATAGCTACTCGGAGGCCGTACTGACGGGTTACCCAGGCTTCCCAGTTAATTAGTAGGGGCGTAAGCTCGTCTGCACTCTTCCCTAACATCGTATATCCCCAAAGCTTCCCGCTAAAGTCGTCCTCTAGCAGTAGAAGGACCTTCTGGCTATCGCCGCTTGATGGGAAGTGGAACAGATCTAGCCAGACCCTCCAGAAGGGCCTGGGCGCCGGGTCCATCTTGCGTCTGGAAATCACAGCCTTCGCATAGGTTGTCGCGCAGTCCTCGCACTCGATCTGCCGTATCCCCTTAATTCGCACGTTCCTCGCGCTCCAAGTAAGTGCCTCGAATGCTTGCTGCCCTAGGTGCCCACTCCTTAAGTGCTAGAGGTGCGTGTTATCTTCCCTCGGCTTGGTATAATCGACTGAAGGGCGCCAGTTGGGAGTATCTCGCTTCCTTTTGGAGTAGCTATCAAGGACGGACATTACGAGCTTTGGGGCAGCTTGTTCGGGTGCGTATAAAGCATGGGAATAAAAGGAAGGAGGCTTGTATTCGAAAAAAACGACATTGTCTCGGCGCTCTAGTTGTCTGGCGATGAGGTTCGTCTTTATGGTTCCGGATCGTAAGGTACAATCGAAGCCGCAAAACCATATCCCTACCGCTAAAAGCCTTGCTTTAAAAATGATATTGACATGGAAACCGTCAACGAAAACGACGTTGCTGAGCCTTAGGTCCTTGTCGCCATACATGGACCCTTTAAAAGTGCGTGATCCTCTGCCTAAAATCGGGAGACTTTGGGTGCCGCACTCGACGGTCTCTAGGCCGTTGCTCGGTACGAAAGACCCTGGGTCTAGCTTATCAAGCGAGTTGACCAGGTGCACCGCACCGCAGTTGTCCAGAAGCGTGCTGTTCTAGTGGACGTTGTGCGTAGGGCTAATCGTTGCGTACACCGAAAGCGCGCTCGTACCTTCGAAAATAGCCGCGTTGATATGGCTCGGCACAGGCTGATTTGGGGTGCTTCCTGCGCTTTGTTGCTGCTTTCCCTATGGGGAGTTAGCAAATCGAGGGATCTGGAGAAGAATTTTCTTAAGGCCCTTCCATTGGGGCTTTTTAAGCGCCTTTTTGATCGCTTTGATCTCCTGTTCGGTAGGGGGTTTGGTGCGCGGCGCGGACCCTGTCAGGGCGTGCTGTAAAGTCCAGCACTTCTCGGGCTCCCAAGGGTGATTTTTGTGGTTCGCGGGGCAGTTGTATGTCTTTTTATCTCTTTGAGGCTTTTCGGTGCGCTGCGAGCTCCCGTTCCGCTGTCCCGGGTGCTTGTTAGTGCTTGTAGCGCTTCCGCCTAAAGTGGCATAAACCGGGTTCTTTTTGCCCCCTGGCCTTTTGATCGCATCCCTGTATTGGAGAGAGCCGAACTGATTGACGAGGTTTTCGAGTGTGGCGCTGCTTGAGCCGACTGCGATATCTTCAGTTTGGCGCTTGGCCCAGGAGGCCTGGAAGCGCTCAACCGCTTCGAGGAAGTTAAGGGTACCGTTGTTGCTAACGATGTGAGGGATCTGATGGATCTGTGCCTGCCCTAAGGCTAGGCGGTATTTGCTGAACCATTTGTCGGCGTTGGTAGTGCTTTTGGCTTCTTTAAGGGTATTGGTGTATTGCGCGATCGCCCAGTCGCTCGAGAGGGTCGCGTTGGGGGCGAGAATCAGCTGCAGGCATTTGACGATCCCTCGGAGGGTGTGCCACCCCTTGAGGTTCGCCTTTTGCATGGCCTCAGTGAGTACGGAGCGCTCGACGGAGGTCGATACCCATTTGTTGAGTGCCATCAGCTGCTTGTCGGGGACCGCAGACTCGTTGCGTTTCGTTTATGTTTCGTGCTTATTTGCAAGGCGTTCCGTAAGCTCGGTTTCCGTAGCGAATACCGGCTCGTCGGGATTGGGGTTGTCTCGTGCCTTGCTGCCTTCCGCTTGCCATTCTTTAACGCGCTTGTCCTTCTTTTTTTGGTTGAGCATCTTTTAAAAGAGCTTTCGTATCCCTAGCTCCTGGAGCACCGTGTCCTTGTTTTGTTGCCTTAGTTGCTTGAGAGTAGGCGGAACGCCGTGTGAATGCTCGATATCTGGTTGCAGGTTAGGGTCGACCTTGTGCCAGATTGCAAGCATCTATGCGTTTTGCCGGAAGACCGTGATCTATGCGTGCCACTAATGCTTGTCTTGCAGGATCCCCGTGGGGATTAGACTCGCATCGTTGTTAGATATGGTGGGTGCTTTTGAAGCAGGTGGGACGTTTCAAAGGGTGTTTGAGAAGCGCCTGGGGTAGGCGAAGGAAAACGGGTGCTGATGGTGGAGATCCGGACGGGGCGGTGGCGATAGCTTCAACGTCAGGGGTCGGTGGGCCCGTGAGCGGGAAATGGGTGTTCTACACGGGCCTGCCGCGCACTGGAGAGAATTGCTAAATGCTTGATGAAGGAATAAAATGGAGGTAGAAGGGGTAATTGCAATGCAACCCCTAAAATGCGTAAAAGGGGGTCAAAAACGCCGGGCTCATAACTGTTGCAAAGTAAAGGTGCATGCAGTAAACCGTTTGAATTGGCTACTACCTCTAAGGAACTAGTAGGAAAGGTCTGTTGAGGGTGGGAGACCCTCGGGCTCTATATACACGGGTGCGCGGTAAGGGTATCGAGCCCTCGTCGGCCTCGGCCGGTGCGTGTCACGCACCGGCCGAGGGCGACGAGGGTCTCTAACGGGCACCGGGGTCCTGTAACACGGCTTTGCCGGTAGATCCCCCGCAGAGACCCGCTCCTTTGCGACATCCCGTTATTGTTCGCCGATCATGGCTCGATAACCGCAGTAGCGTGCGTGTCCGTGTGATAAGGCCTTAGCCGCAGACGGAGCCTTGCCAAGCTCCTTTTGACGCCCCGTCTCAGCCGCACTACTGCCGTACCCACAATAACGAGCCCAAGAATTGATTTCATTACATGGAGCGGCCAATGGAGCGGCGTGATTGAGGATCCCAGCCGGCATGCTGGGAGCGCGTCCACACCAGAGAGGCAGATAGAGAGAGTTCAACAGCGACCCATCTACCTTATCAATCCGCACGTGCAAGGGGTCGTCATATGAGGCAAAACGTGGCTCCAATAGTCCCGTCACAATTCAGGGTGCGGCAGTCCGCTTCTATCCGGGCTAGGTTAGATGATCAGCCGCAGTCGGTAAGGCTGGAGGGTAGGACCGAATGCTAAGCATCCCAACCTCTTCATTTTGCAAGGACGCATTGATCATCCCCGAATAGAGCAATGCAGTTCCAAAAAGGAAAGCACATGTGTTCAATACGAGTGGCCGGCGGCAAGGCTAACGCCACAACTGCACTTCGTGCCAACTGTCGTGGAGCAACGATAAGAGCCGCCAGCCGCGGAAGATTGGAGACTTGGCAGTGGCCCGTTGGACTATAAAGGATGGATTCTTTCCCTTGAAATGCCTGCCTCTTGTTCTTTGCCACCATCCGCAGTCTACTAGGGCTTCACGCGGGCAGATCCTGTCCAAGAAATCCGTCAACATGTTTCCCCTCGGATACCTCCTGATTTACCTCTCCTTCTCCCTGCCTCGTCTCATCGCCGCGATACCGGCAGAAGGCCCGGCATTGGCAACGACCCGGGCACCCCACCCCCTTGAGCCACGACAAACGAACGAGGCAGGCTTTGTGGGATGGTATTCTACCGGCTCGACCTGTAAGTATTCTCTTGCCTTGGTGCCTATCCAAGCATGGGGCCTCCTAACCTCGCCGTTTTAGATTCTAAATGGTACTGTCCTACGGATCGCACCTTCTGCTCGTCATCCACGTACTTTGGCTGCCAGTACACGACAGAATCCGGGTGTCCCATAAACCTAAAGTGCGCTGGGCCGACCTCGATGATTAGAAGCACCGGCACGGTACCCTGGTAAGTTTCGCTATACACTGCAGCCTAGCACATTAGCAAGTATAATTCGAATTAACACTGGCCACCACAGTAAGCAAGGATTAACATGCTGGACGATGACGCTCCATCCTTCGACCGATGGCCCTATGGCTACAACCTTTGTGAACTGTCTCACCTCTTCGGCGCCGGAGCTCTTTCGCGCCGAGCCAACTTCACCCAAAACGTCTAGTCGCGCGGCTTCAACGGCAACCCCAGCGTCTGCTCCTTCGACCGCTTCGGCCGCTTCGGCCGCCGCATCTAGCGAGTCGCCGTCGCCATCGCCATCTGGCCTGAGCACTGGTGCCAAGATCGGCATCGGCGTCGGAGCCTCGGCAGGAGGCTCGATCATCATCATCATCATTCTATGGTGGCGCAGAAAAAATGGGGGTCATATTTTTAATACCAACCATATTAATGGCAGCAGGAATATCGTCTCGCAGGCATCTCCCAACGGCGGCAACGCCGGTGTCAACAAGTAGATAGGCCTGGTCCGGGGTTGGGCTCCTGCATGGAGGCCCAGCGGGGACCCAGCGGGGCCGAGGCCGGGAGATGCGTGGGCCGTTGAGGCTCCGGCGCGGCGCATGGGCCGCGAGGTCACGGGCATGGGCTTTATGAGGAGAGTCTCTGTTGGCACGGGTCTAGATACGGGACTAATCACATGTATTGGTGCACGCATCCCTTAAGGAATAATATTCAGCATCGCAAAGCAAAAGTCCGGTGGATGACGGGGATAGCCCCTAGTCTAGACAATACAATCAACTTTTGGTCACTCTGGATGTATCCGTATAGGTTGTGATTGTTTCTTTGTTGTTTTTACGTCGATTTTACCCCCTAATCCAGCCCCTCCTTTTCATCCTTCGAAGCTATAGGGAGAGAAAGAGAGTATATTTAAACGTCGGTAAGTCGGGATTTACAATTCCCTGCCTCCCTGGGGCCATAAGACGTGCTAGCGCTACCGAAGCTTATCTACACCAGGCTATAGTGCTGCTATCGAGGCGGCTAACAAATTAAACCCGAGGGCACACGGAAGTCGGGCCGCGTTCCTTCGCTCCTTGTTGGTGAGCAGGTAATCGGTGGTAGGGCGAAAAGACGCCGGGGCGTTGTAAGCGCAGCGGGTGGTAGTAGTGCGTTCGGCCGGTAAATGTACCGGAAGGGGGTGAGGCTAGGTTTGGGCGGAGGGGACCTCGGGACCACCCCCCCTTGGGCCGGCCCTGCAAGCCATATGCACACAGCCGGTTTGGAAATCCTCCTAACTGCATCGCGTCTCACACCACGACCGCCGCCAACGTCAGGGACCCGACACTGCGGGGCAGCGTCAGATTCGGCATCGAGTTGTCCCCGGGCAGATGCATCCTTCCAATGAGCTTGAGAAACAGCTGGAGCGTCAACATGAACCGTTCGAAGACGGTCAGCCTCTCCTCGTCCTCGTTCCGCCCGTTTGCCTCGCGGAAGAAGATCGAAAGGGATGCGGACGCTCTCGCTGAGCCAGTTCTAGGCGAGCTGGCCGATCCGCTCAAAGGCGACGTCGGTGAAGACGTTCCACCACTCGGGGAGGGCCGGGGGCAGGCCGTGGGCGGCTGGGGCGTCCCCGTTGGGTAATATGTAATGGCCGACGGCGTTGATAAAGTCGATTATCAACCGTTGCTGTCTGCTGTCAGCGACCTTTTGCACTCCTGGCAGTGGCGCCGATCGGCCGCGTTCGCCGAGACAGGAGGGGGGAAACAAGAAGAGACCCCGTCACATCTATCGGATGTTCTGAATCCAAATTATCGAGGCCCGGAGGGCGCTTTCCAGGGCCGATATCTTCGAGACTGCTTGGGGCTCCTCGCAGGATCCATTCGGGGTGTCCCATCGGCGGCGAATAATTCGGTCCCCGCCAGATCTCCATTTGCAGGAAGCACCGGAGTGCGAGGGTAAGCCCAAGTGATGATTGTTACCGCCCTGAGATCGGAGTAGTAGATTGTATTATTTCCCCTCCCGTGCGAGGGTCCAGCGTCGCCCAGGGCGAGCTCTGAAGCTTCGGCGGCGCCGGGGGGTAGCGGCAGCGAATGGGGCTCATCCTCCTCCACCGCCGCGGCGACGGCGTGGCTTGCCCCGACCGGTTTCGACAGGCCAGCGACGACGCTGATACTTCGCCGTGTCAGGAGGTCGGTACCGGGGTCTGTGCGTATCGCCGGCCTGGATTGCACTGGGCGCTGCAAGTCGTTGCCGGGGGTGCTACCGGTGTTGTCGCCGCGCCAGATGCAGTTCTTGGGCGCCGACGAGGCCGGGCAGCAGATGTCAGGGCACGCCAGTGGTGCGAGCATGGGGCGGGCTTGATTCGGGTCCAGCTAAGGTCGGCAGTTCCTTGGTTAAAACTGCTGATGCCGCGTTGGGGTTTGCGGCGTTGTGGCAGTCAGGGTTCACCGTGCGTTCCAAATTTACGTTTGCAGTAATAAGCCGCCACCATGACGAACCTGGATTTCGATAACTAACTATGACCTAGTGGTATACCGAGGACGATCTCGATCACCGGATACCCGAACCCCAGATATTCGACGGTAGTGCAAGCCCGGCCGACCCGAGTTAGCTGCGTAGAGGCGGGCCGGGGCTGCACTTGCTCCAGTTGGCCAGCTGCATAGCCCAAGGACTAGCTCTCCCCACGCGTACTGCGCACTCGGGGGCTTTGGATTTGGGGCATGGCCGGTCGCCCTTGGTGGCGCCAGCCCTTCCATCCCCAGCCTGATCGGCCACTGCCGTACCGGCACCTGGGTGTCGCCCTGCAGGTATTTGGCTACAACGCTGGTGGGAGGACCTTCGACGAGCCACACAACTTCCTACATTACCAATACTTTTCCACGACAGATCCAAACGACCTAGTGTGGTGCACCGGGAGACGTTCGCCCGATGGACTCTATCTCGAAACTACTCTGTGGACCCGAAGGAGCTGGAAAAGTTCATGTACCAGTGGGAGAAGGAGCAAGTCGACGCGTTCACCGCCATCTGCTCCTCGGTACTGCAAAAGCCGCCGAACCCATGCCTCGACGTCCGGTCGGCTGGGGCGTGTGGTCCCCGTCAAAGGCCACCCACCTCACGGGGAACCCGGCCCTGCGCCCTTGCGAGCCCGTGGCGATGTGCGTCCCGCTGCCCCTCGCGGGGTAGGCCGTGCTCGCGTTAGCGGCGCACTCGTCGTTCCCGACGAACCTGCCCCGCAGGTCCTTCCACATGGCGATGGCCAGGGGGTTATCCGACACGCCGTGCTGGCCGTAGTACGCCACGGGGTCCGCGCCCCCGACACAGCCGCTCAGGGATCCGCTGGAAAGCATGGCCACACCGCGGAACGCCATCCCCGCGAGCAGGCGATGCTAAGCGACATCGCGCCGCCGTAACTAAACACCGTAGAAAAGCGGAGGGGCTCGTCGACACAGAGGCCGGCCTCGACGGCGGCGAGCACCCCGACAAATCCGTCGGGCCCCTTACCATGCTTGAAAAAATAACTAAAGTGTCGGCCCGCCGCATCGTACAGATCCTCCGCCAATTGACCGAGGGCCGATATACACATCCAAGAGATTTGGGGCACAACCAGCGTACCGAGCCTGCAAAATGGGCCCACTGGGAGGCGTGGCAATTTCTCTCGTGCAATAATAACAGCACATAGACAGAAGGCGGGGGCGGGGTCAAGGCCGCCAGCCAAAGCATAATCGGGCAGGGCTGCCTGCCACCCAAACGTTTGGAACAGCGATCTGACGAGCAGGAAAACGCCATGCTGGCAGTCCCGATCGCGCGCCTAAAAACCTTGGGCTGAAGCTCCCACCCGTTGAAAACCCGCGCCAACGACGCCGCCCGCTGCTACAGCTGCTCTGCCCGCGGGGGCACGTGCATCCGCATTCCCGTCACCGGTGAGCTCAGGGACGCCGTCGTCCGGCTGATCGACTCGCGATGGTATCGGCTTCGGGGCCCCAAGGACCCCAGTTCAGTGAGTTTGTAGTCGTCCCGCCCCCCTGTCGACATACACCCCCTCTTCCAGCCACGGCCTCCACCAATGAGGACGACCTGAGAGGCGCGCGCAAGAAGAGGCATAGATCCCACCCTCCGGGCCGTACGCTTTCTCTTGTCTCCCACTTTTGTCCTGCAACTTGCTTTGACACCGTGCGCCATCTAAATTCTAAAAATGGAGGGGAGGGGGACTGGTGGAAGAACGGCGCCTAAGCTGCCAATGGCCGAGCCAGTGCTTTTCAGCCAATAAGCTCATTTTCACACCATCCCCCTTCATGCAGGCCTGTTCAATCGGGTTCTGCCACATTCGCAGCCGCAGAAGCAGCCTAATCACTTGGTGTCTCGCCCACTTTCATAACCCGGCACGGACGCGCTTGCATTCCCCCATACTTTGGCGCGCTGCCGACCTGACGCGCGAAGCTCACTACTGCGCATAGGTCAGGCTCTGAGGAAAGGTACGATGCAGAGGTCGCTATGCCTATCCCGACACCTGCAGCCCTTTCAGCCTAACCAGACTGCGCCCCGCCCCTAATCCCACCTCCGAAAGCGATGAGCAGAAGTCGTTTCTTCTCCTCTTTTATTTGCGTCCCCCATTTCTCCTTTCTTCCCCATTTCCTACGTTGCGCGTCCCTTTTTTCTCTCCTGCGGTTTGTGCCATAGGTTCTGCGCTCCTGCCCGCCCCTTCTGCATCCTTTTTCCGGCCGAACTCTCCATCGGCCGTTATCCAACATGCAGCCTCCACCGCGGCCGGCCGATCGCGATAGCTTCCACATCGCGATTATATGTGCCTTGCCCTTCGAGTCCAACGCCGTCGACCTTCTTTTCGATGAATTTTACGATGCAAGTTACGGCCGGGTCGTTGGCGATACCAACTTGTATACCACCGGGCGCGTAGGAAACCATGCCGTCGTGCTCCTTGTGCTCCCAAACATGGGAAAGGAGACTGCGGCCGCATGTTCGAGGAGCCTGCAATCGAGCTTCCCCAATATCAAGCTTGCTTTAATCGTCGGCGTCTGCGGAGGCTTTCCCAGTGTCCCTGCCAAGGACGTCCTGCCCCGGCTTGGTGATGACACCGAAAGGGATCTTTTCTTGGGCGATGTCATCATCAGCACCAGCATCATCAACTACGACTTCGGTAGACAATACACGGGCCAGTTCGTCGTCAAGTCCAGTCTTGAGGATAGCCTAGGACGAGCTAATAGCGATATCCGCGGGCTTTTGACCCTGTTTCAAAGGGAGCGCGACTTCGGCCGTCTACATTCCAAAGCCACGCAGAACCTGGCGCGCCTACAATCTGCCGCCGTCGAAAGAGGGCGATGGGCCACATACCACGCCCCTCCCGACGATACCGACAATGTGTTCCCAGAAGACTACGAACACGCCCACTACAATAAAGAGTGCGACGCCTGCAACGCAAATCGCTTCTGCGAGGGAGTCTCCGATCTATCATGCGACGAAGCCGGGTGCAACTTGGCTCTCTGTGAGCCAAGACGGAACCGCCAACAGGGGCGACCTCTAGGACTTTTCTCCCAGATCTTCATGGGAAGAGTGGCGTCCGGCAACGCCGTTATGAAATCAGGCCGGCATCGCGACCAGGTTGCCAAAAGCAATAGGGTGATCGCCTTCGAAATGGAAGGAGCGGGGGCATGGGACCAGGTTCCTTGTATCGTTGTCAAAGGCGTCTGTGACTATGCCGACAGCCACAAGAACAAGGAATGGCAGAACTTTGCAGCAGCGACGGCGGCCTCGGTGACAGTGGCGATCCTTGACCGCTACGAGGTGCCTGGCAGCGCCACGGGGGGAGCGGCAACTTCTGCCGGGGGAGGGCTTCCTATGAATGACACGCAGCCAGGTTCGTGGAATTATGACGGGATAGTTAGCAAAATCTACCAAAACGTTGCTGACCTAAGTCTGCCACAAAGTCACACATCAAATGCTCATTGATCAACTGTACTTCGAAAAGATTGACGAGCGACTAACAACATTGGCGGCCGCCCACGGAACGACATGCCGTTGGTTTCTGACATCATCTGAGCACGCCTTTTGGCATGATCCGATACGGCAACAAGAGCATGGGGGTTTCCTTTGGATCAAGGGCAATCCCGGGACCGGAAAGTCCACCTTAATGAAGCTCCTTTTCGAGGAGGCGAAGCTTAGCGCCAAAAAAGACCCGTCTTGCATCACGCTGTCGTTTTTTTTCCTGGCCCGGGGCACGATCGAAGAGCGGTCGACGACGGGCTTATATCGCTCGCTGCTTTACCAGCTGCTTGAAAAGGCACCAGACGTTCGAAATAGCCTCGAGTGGCTAACTGCTAGCGGAGCGAGGGTGATCCACCGGGCCGGATGGGATGACGAAGCTTTAAAAACCACTTTGAGGCGTGCTGTACAGGGCCTGGGGGCGAGAGTAATCACCATTTTTGTTGACGCTTTGGATGAATGCGATCAGACGCAGGCTACCGATATGGTTTGCTTCTTCGAGGGGCTTTGCGATCACGTTCGAGATATAAGTGTCCAGCTGCGGATATGCTTCTCCAGCCGGCATTATCCGTCGGTCGTCATCTAACAGGGTATCGAATTTGTCCTCGAGGACAGGTCAGAGCATATAGACGATATCGAACTTTACATCAAGTCGAGGCTCCGGGTCGGCAAATCGAAGCAAGCTGAGTTGCTCCGAGCAGAAATTTTAGAGAAATCCGCTGGCATCTTTCTTTGGGTTGTTCTTGTTTTCGACATTATTAACGCCGAATACCCCACGGTTTCCAAATCCATCGCAAAAATTAGGAACCGTTTGGAGGAAATACCGCCGAAGCTGCATGACCTGTTCCGTATGATCCTTACGCGAGACGGAGATAACATACAACAGCTACATGCCTGTTTGATGTGGATCCTCCTTGCTACACGTCCACTGAAGCCGCAAGAGCTCTACTTTGGAGTCCAGTTTGCCGTGGACACGGACTGTTCCGGATGGTGGGATCAGGAGGATGTGGCATTGGAGGAAATGAAGGATTTCGTGCGAAGTGCCTCCAAAGGACTGGCCAACGTCACGAAAACCAAGTTTGCGGATGTCCAGTTCATCCACGAGTTTGTTAGAGACTTTTTGCGAGGCGATTACTGTGACCAGTGGTCTGGCTTCACAAGCAACCTGCTGGGTCACGGCCACCAGCTCCTGAGAGACTGGTGCCTGCGCCAGTTGCACACAACTCGCCAACATGTCGACATTCCTGACCACACCAAGGGACAAACCCCAGATGCCGACGTACGGAAGGAAATCCTTTCCCAGTTTCCATTTCTGGAATACTCAGCCCTTAATATACTGAGCCACGCCGACGCCGCTCAGCAGGCTGGAATGGAGCAAAGCAGTTTCGTCGACAACTTCCCGTTGGAGCAATGGAGATCACACTTCAATATCGCCGAACAGTTCAGGTCCCGGCGATATACCAAAGACGTCAGCATGCTATACGTTCTATCAGAGCGGAACCTTGCCGCGCTCATCCGAATCCATCCCTTGCGGCACACTGGGTTTGATGTTGGAATACAGCGCTACGGCCCACCCATCTTCGCGGCTGTCGCTGCGAATGGCAATGATGCTGTTCGCGAGCTCTTAAAGGCCCAAGAGGAGCGCCTTCCCGATTTATCGCCCCTGCAGGGGCTTTCTCAACAATACCGTCCAATTCAGAATGGAACTATTGTTCGGAGCTTTGAGTTTCAATACAACAGAAATCAATCTGTTTTTACATATCTCGCCCAACACGGAAATGATATACTTGTCAAATTTTTCCTTTCCGCGGCGTTTGGAGATTCAACGCGTAACGACTGGAAAACGGTTTTTTCGTGGGGCGCCGCAAACGGGGGCGAAGCCGGTAAGGTCGACGTCGACTTCAAAAACAAAGATGGCCGGACGCCGCTGTCGTGGGCCGCCGGGAACGGGAGTAAGGCCGCCGTCAAACTGCTGCTCGAAACTGGCAGCGTCGACGTCGAATCGAAAGATAAAGACGGGCGAACGCCGCTGTCGCTAGCCGCGGGGAACGGGAGTAAGGCCGTCGTCAAGCTGCTGCTCGATACAAGCAGGGTCGACGTCAATTCGAAGGGTAATAACGGGCAAACGCCATTGTCGCTAGCCGCGCAAAACGGGCACGAGGCCGTAGTCAAGCTGCTGCTCGATACAAGCAGGGCCGACGTCAATTCGAAGGGTAATAACGGGCGAACGCCATTGTCGCTGGCCGCGGAGTTCGGGGGCGAGGCCGTAGTCAAGCTGCTGCTCGCTACAGGCAGCGCCGACGTCGAATCGAAAGATAAAGACGGGCGAACGCCGCTGTCGTGGGCCGCGGAGGTCGGGCGCGAGGCCGTCGTTAAGCTGCTGCTCGCTACAGGCAGCGTCGACGTGGATTCGAAGGATAAGGACGGGCGGACGCCGCTATCGTGGGCCGCGGGGCACGACGGGCGCGAGGCCGTAGTTAAGCTGCTGCTCGCTACAGGCAGCGTCGACGTGGATTCGAAGGATAAGGACGGGCGGACGCCGCTATCGTGGGCTACGGGGAACGGGAGCGCCGCTATTGCGAAACTTCTCAAATAACGACTTTACCTCCTCCCCACCCACCACCTGCTGCTTGTCCTTACTTATATACTTTAGCCGTGGCAAATAGAAGGCCTAAGAATATCAAAGAATGTTGCTAAGCTAATGCTTGTTAAGTGGTGGTAGCTCCGTGTGGCAATTACACAGGTACATTTATGACGTATGTTGGATCAATGGCAGCGCACGCATTTGGACCTCGGCAAAGTACGTGCCACAGCCCCTGAAAGGGGCTGTGGGGCCCCCTCCAGTACAACCTCCACTTCTGCTTCTGCGTCTTCGACCTCTCAGACCACGACCTCGACTTTGGCTCCGACAAGCTCGCCCCGCCCGTCCGACTCCGCGTCCGCCTCGCCGACCAGCGCGCCAGGCACTTCGTCTGCCCCTTCGTCTACCGCGTCGACTCAGTCTTCGACTAGCGCTCCTGTCGCCAGCAAGATCGTCACTATGACAGTCACCGCATGGGCCTCATATCCCAGCAGGTGTGATTTCTCTCCTTTCGTCGGCTGCCATATCACAGCCATAAATCGTTTCTTCGTTTATTTGCGGCTTATTTGCTTTTGGTAAATGGGTGACACGTTCGCCCGTTTGTCGCCATCTACCCCTGTGGTGGCTTGCTATCTGCCCCAGCCTTCATCTGGCAGACAAAACAAAACAGGCGGAACATCCCCTCTCAGATCCCCTCGATGAGCTTGGGCAGGACCACTTTGTTGTAGTTCAAGATGACGGTCGAAAAGCCGGATCAAAAGGCGGTGCCGGTGTACCAAGTCGAGCGGCGTCCCTGGAGAGCCAACTGGCTGGTGATGAAGCCGGCCCGGAGGCCGTCGGGTGAGACGAGCGTGTGCATTTTGCCGTGGTTGGCAAGCGCCACAAACTCGACCTCGCCCTCGGATTGGGCTGGGACGCGAGGCTCTCGGGCGTAGGCTCAAAGGCGACTAGCAGGCGTTTGGCGTTAACTTTGGTGGTTTTGCCGTCGGCGCTGAGGACCTCAACCGAGACGCCTTCGTCGGTGTGGGTCGACGAGACTACGATGCTCGAGTATAGGATGTCGTTGCCGGCCGGTCCCTCCATGGACGGGCGCGAGACGCCATGTATGCCGATTTTATCGTCGCCGGCTGGCTGTAGCTTATTAGGGGCTGCCTGCCCGAGTGGGAGGACTTGAGGAGGAAGTGGTCGGGTGGCAAGTGGGGGAGGCTGTTTGACGCGCTGGGGGAGTGGGCTGCCGTGGACGGGCGGGAGGGAGTTGTCCCGGCGAGGCGATGACGCGGCGTGGGTCGGAGGATATTTGGACATTGGAGTTAGGATAAGAGGTTTTGATTACTACCTAGGCTGGTTCAAATCTAGGACCTATGCTGCTTTATCCGGTGCCGTGTAGGCTCCAACCGACCCTTTCACCGTCCGCGTACCATGTGGCCAGGAAATGTCCAGCGTCCTACTCTGTAATCGAGCTCAAGTGGACAATGCGATGAGATTGTTAAGGTTGCGTGGTTGATGCTGATAACCTCCCTTCACTTCCGTCTGCGCGTATAAGTGAACACTGCAGCAGACTGGCTATCAATCTTCCATTATAACCCATGCAACCTCTTTTAACCGTAAAACTTTCCCCGGGGGCCGATGGCAGGCTTAGATTCGGGTTCAGATATAGGCTTGCCGAACACATATTCGACTGCAGGCTCCGGTTCAGGTTCGGGTACGGGTGGAGTGTTCGGTTCCACAAACGCCGCAGCCTTCTTCCCCTTCTTCTTCTTCTTCGTTGTCGGCGCCCAAGGTTCCTCAATTGTAGGCTCCGCTGCAGACTCGGGCGCGGGTTCAGGCTCCGGAAACCACGAACTCTTTTTCGTCTTTTTCTTCCCCTTCGGCGGCCATCCCAAGGCGTCGTCGTCGACGTCATCCTTTACAGGTTCGGGCTCCGAGTATTCCACCGGTAGGGCGTCGACGGCTGGAGCATCCACGGTGTCCCCTATCGAAACCTCAGGTGAAGTGGCCTTCAGTTCCTCGGCGGGGTTCGCCACCCGGACCATTGAGACTGAGGTGGCCTCAGAGGGTGTCATCGAGCTGGCGCGGGACCTGGGGGAGTCTAAATACGGAGGAAACGGTTAGTCATTCTGCATCCCACCCCCTTGTAAATCCTCGTGAGTAAAAGTTTACTCGACCCGTTGTTGGCAGAGAGCCATGTGGAACTAACACAAAAAGTCCGGGCGCTTGGTCTCGGCGCGACCGCTGTGCAGGCGCTTCAGGTCCTCCATGCTCTTCCGCAGAGCAACGGCAGATCCTCGCGTCGGGCACGCTCGGCCGCTGTCTCCTCGTCCTCTGCGGCCAACGCGGAGAGCTGGTCGTTTGACAAGTCAATGGCCATCTCCGGATGAAGAGGTTGGGGAGTTGGCGGATGAGCTGTTGCTCGACAGCAGGATCGCTGATCTCGTCTATGGCCCGCTTGAGGGCGACCTGTTTGAGGCCAAAAAAGGACCAATTAGTCAAAAGGGAGCCTAAAGCAATGCGTCGATAGGGACGGTACTTGCCTTATAGTACGCTTCGAAATAGTCTATCGCCAACCCACTCGCCTGTGCCTCCATATCCGATTCGAACTTCTCCAGCTTGCTGCAGAGACTAGCAACCTCGGTGATCGCGACGCTGGTGTAATCGCACGCCCCACTCTCCATGGCGGTAACTAGCTTGTTCCAGTTTTCGGGTACCACCAGAGAGCGCTTTATTATGCCCTTTAAAACTCGTGCTCGGCCTTGGGCCTGGGCCTTCTGCACCGCATCCGTGAGGTCGCGATTGTAGGTGACCGGGTGGCCCTCGTAGCGCGGGGCCAGGGGCTCTTGGACCTTGTTGTCCAGCTCGATCTGCCGCTTCTCGATGGCCTCGGCCAAGAACGTGGAGATGCCGCTCACGATGTTGTCGAGGGCGACGCGGCGAAGAATGTCCAGAGCCATGGAGGTCACGGTCTTGACGACAGATGCCGTGGTGTCTGCCGCAATGCCCTTCCACGGGCGGTATTGCTTTTTGAACAGGTCGCTGATGATGAGAGGGCTGAAGGTGTCAGGAAGCTCGCGGCCCTTGCTCCTGTCCATGAGGGCGCAGCCTCCTTGAGGTAGTCGGCGCGCCGCACCGGCTTCAAGCCCGGGGAGCCATCCGCGTGGGTCTCGTCATCGTCCAAGATGAGCCGGAGTTTGCCTTCAAGCATCCTTTCCGCAAAGTTACGAAGGCTGTTCTGAACCACGGCCTGGATGCGCTTGGAGTAGCTTTCGTCCGTCTTGACGTCGCCGAAGAAAACCTCGCTGTAGTTGCACTCGACGGCGGCAATCATTGGCGACGAGAACTTCCGGCTGACTCCCAGGAAATATCTGCGCTGCTTCTCTGGTATCTTGCGAGGGTCTCCGAATCGCGTCAAGGTGTCCTCGCACTCCTGGATGCGGCTCGCCACCTCCTCACGGAGCATTGGGAGATGGGTCAAAATCTGGCTCCCTAAAATAACGCTTAGCCGCTTGCGAAAAGCGGCGACGCCGAGGTGGGAGGGGTCGACGGAGCGCCAAACCCCCTGGGAAAAAAATTCGGCCTCGACCTCGTCCCGCGTGGCAGTGGTGGCGACGTTTTTTTCGTTGCCTTTATTGCGTAGGATATGCTAGCCGAGCTCGAGGACAACGTCCCGGTTGGGCAAGCCTAACGTAGCTCTTTTCGGATTCGGACCTTTCGTCGAGCTTGTCGGGCTTGGTGATAAGGCCGAGGGTGCGGACCCGGCCTGGGTCGAGCTTGCGCGCGAGCTCCGTCACCTTTTAATTGTTGAATTTGTTGAATTTGTTGCTGGCTGATACGACGGCGAAAATTGATAATGCGGTGGCGCGATATGGCCCTACGTACTATGTTGCCGACCGTTTTAACGTTTGCGACGGATTGCTCCGTCTCGATGACCTCATCAAGGGGCTGGCCCGGCTAGATGGATCCGGAGAACTTGCGCAGCCTTTCGCTGTCCTCTGCGGACCGCTTAAGCCCAAAGGTGATGGAAACGCTAAACCTGCGCGCCCGCCCCCCGAGAACCGGCTCCGTCACGAAGCGGGAAGCGGGTGCAAAGGCCATCCTTGGTAGGGAAGGGGTGGCCGGAGATGGCTTCGAAGACGGAGCTCTTGCCTGCGAACTGGTCGTTGCAAACGATGATCTCGGGCAGGTCGATGACCTCGCTGATGCCATGGAAGCGGGGGCTGTCGATGATTTCGAAGAGTGCGCGGTACTCTTTGGAGCGCAGGTCTGCGCTGAACTGGTCCCACATGATCGCAGGCGATTGCGGGAGCGATGCGGGCACGGTTATTTGGGGCTCGGGTGGAATCTGGACGCGTGTTGGCTGCGGTACAAAGTCAGAGAAAAGCCGGGAGGCGTCAAAAAAAAAAAAAAAAAAAAAAAAAAAGAGGGAAATGGCTGGGGAATGACTGCACGAGGTTAAGCTGTGATTGGGGATTTATAAACACAGCACAAGAAAACAGGGAAAAGAAGCTCGAAGATGAGGGTTGCTCAAGCTTTAACCAGGCACATCGTGCTGTAAACCGGAGGGCCTCCTGCGGAATGGAATAAAGCAAAACGAGAGAATTAGCGCCCCTCATTGGTCGGGGAATCAGGGGGAGAAAGAGAGAAAGGGGGTATATTTAACGTCAGTGAATCGGGATCTACCTATCCCCGCCTCTGTAGGGGCATACGACGTGGTAGCGCTACCTAAGCTTATCTATACCAGGCTATAGTGCTGCTATCGAGGCGGCTAACAAATAAAACCCGAAGGCACACGGAGGTCGGGCCGCGTTCCGGCGCTCCTTGTTGGTGAGCGGGCAATCGGCAGTCGGGCGTATACATACGCCGGGGCGTTGTGGCCGCTCGGCCGGCGAGTGCGCCGGAAAGGTGTAAGGCCGGGTTTGGCCGGGAGGGCCCTCGGGACCACCCCTGGTGTGTTGGGGCTGTGCTTTACGCTTTGCGCTTTTGTACAACGACTGACCTCATGAAAGCGTCGAGAGCACGGGTCGGAGCGCCAGCTAGGCTAGGAGGCGGCCCCCAAAGCCCGCCACAAGCGTGCGTCGTATGCACCTCGCCATCCATCCCGCCAGTCGTTAGGTGTTATCAACCAATCGCCATCCACGGGCATCCCACCTAGCCAGAGGCGGTGTCTAGCAGGGGCGTCCAGTAATGGTCTAGAGCACGGCGTCTAGCACCGCCCCAATATGCACGTACCGTTACCTTGGTGAGCAGTGCCACACCATCTCCAATTTCATCTTTCCACGTCCTGGTTAATATTCTCACCACGGCCGCCTTTCACGAGCCCTGAAGAATACCCCGCAACCATTACCGTCAAGACGAATCCCCTTTTCCCTGCCAGGAGACAGCAACAAAATGTCGCTTCATGATGATGAGCTGCAAGACGACGGCTCTGTGAGCAAGAAAAAGAGGCTAATTTCAATGGAAGAGATGCTGGACGAAGAGCGCATAGAAGTTCTGGCCCTCTTCGCCAACTCTTCCGCGGGGCGAACCCACGAATGGAGGGACGAGGGGTACTCGAGCACAGCGAACAGCAGAAGCCCCTGCATAACCAACAGTGCGGCAAGCGGCGCGAGGAGCATCGCGGCAAGCAGCGCAACCAGCAGTACAAAATATATCGCATCGGGAAACGCAGGGAGCAGCGTAATCTCCTACTGGCCCAGACCCCATCCCCCCGAGCCACTTTTGCAAGGTTCTCCCTACGTCCCACGTCAGGCCGATAGCGTTTCGCTTTTGAGCTTCGACATTCCGCTAGAGTTCGCCAACCTTCTAGCTGGAGATTCCAGTGGCATCATTGAGGAGCTCAGTCAGAAGCATGGGGTCAGCATTCGGGTCGCGGACGGCAGGGCTGACCTGAAAGGTGTTGAAGAGAGCGTCAAAGCCGCAGTGTCTCATCTCCAGGCCCTTGGACTCGCGTATCAGCTGGCCCCAAAGACCCAGAATCCCAGCCCCCTGTCTACGCGAGAGCGTGAAGATCTCGTGGCGTCACACGAGACAGCAATGGAATTAGAGCGCAGGCGCTACACATCGCTCGAACGGCCACACTCCCAACTGCTCAACGGCTTGAGAGATGAATGGGACGAGCTCGCGGCACGCCTTGGTCATCTGCAAAAGGTTTCCGAGACCTCTTTGGCGGTGGTGGTGGAACAGCACACCAAGCCGCAGCACACACACGTAGACCTCCAACAACACACAGGGCGGCCCGAGGCAGCCACAGAGAAGGAGCGTGAGACGTACGCCAGGCTACAGAACGCATATGACGAACTTCATCGATCGCACGCCGAGCTCAAGAAGAACAAAGAACAGTTGGAGGTGGCCATCCATCAGAAGAGTGAGGAGCATACAAAGTTGCAACAGCAACACGCCGAGCTCCAGGGATTACACGCCCAGCTCGAGCTCAAGCATTCTGAGCATGTGCGCCGTTCTAGCCCCTGGGCTCCTGCCGACGAGAGGTACGAGAACGGGGATCCAAAGGCAGGCTATCTCGGAGCTCAGGGGGCTAGAGTGGCTGCCAAGAAGTACTTCAACCCGCGCGCGATTCTCCAACTGACCCAAGTCGTGGGGAACGCGCTCGTGGGGCTCTGTGAGAACGAAGAGAGCGAGCAATCGAAGTCCTCCGAGACGAATCGGCCCTCGGACATCAGCGGCGTTGCATCCCAAGGCGACACAGCGCCGGGAAAAGGCGTCCATGACATGATATTCCTAACCTCCGCGCTACTCATACTTCTCTGGGTTGCGACTGACCTGGTGGATGACCAGATATCAACGGTTGTGAGAGGTTTGCCTGATGAGTGGTCACTGTCACTCGACCCTGGGGAAGTGTCAAAATGGCTTCTACGCCTGCATTACACTGCGCATGCAGCTTTCCTTTGGCATCTGCTTTTCGGCGCGAGCACGCAGTCTTCGCCTGGGATCGGGAGGGCCCGAGATGGCCGCGCGGCAGCTCAGAGCTTTACCGAGCACTTTGCAGCAACACGACCATCAAGCTCTCTGAAGGGGACAGGATTCCCAGGGGGACCGCCCGGTGCGTCGGCAAACACCGGCGGGGCGAAGGGCCCATTTTCGAGAAACCCTCCATCTCCCCGGCTGAGCCCCTCCTCCGAACTCCTAACGACGAGCCGACGTCAACACTCAGCCTTGTGGACACTCTTACTCAACTCAGTGAACCGGCTCCGGGAACTCTTTGAACCTTCTCAAGGGGTGAAAGTGACCTGGACCTGTGTAAGCATTAGCTCCTCCACCCTGTATTTGGCACCAGCTGACACTACTCATGGGATATCTCCTGGTTTCAGAAATGCGGCAAGCGACTGCATGTCACCGCCGCCCCAGACCAATTAGGAGGGGCAATAGAGTTTGTGAAGGCGACTACTGGGGCATCAGGAAAAGACAGCATTCGTCTCACTCCTCCCCCTTCACCACCCTCCACATCTTCTGGTTCCGAATCGGGCACCCGCAGCCCAGTGTCTTCCGTTTCCGGGGGCACCCTGGCGACGATGCCGTCCTCGGCCCCTTCCGTTGCTTCAGACGGAGAGGACGGAGCCTTGCAAAACCAGGTCGTCCCCAGAGGCACCCCGCGATTCCTTCAGCTCTGCGTCAAGCGAGAGCCCAGCCGGATATTAGTGCCACGTTCCCTAAATCTAACCGACGTGGTTCACGACACCACCATGTTTCAAATGCTCAGGGACGAGTATTACGGCCCCAGGCCGGCCGAGCCGCGAGGCTGGCTAACCACTTTCCGGTATTGGTGCCAAATGCTCCGGAAGCTGTTTCTCGTTCCCAAGACGGTGGAATATGTCAAGGTCGGCCGAGGAGCCCCCCTCTCCAAAATGTCTAGCGGGCTAACACCTTCTCCTCTCGCCTGTCAGTTCGAACTTGTCCGCCTCCAAAAATCGGGAATACGCGTAGGCAACTACGTATTCGGCCAGATCCCCAGCGTCAAGCAGGTCTACAGCATGGAGTACAGCTACCGGCCTTGCCCCTTAAACTTTGGGCCATATCCGCTTGACCCACAGGTTTTCATGCACTGGTTTCTCGATCCTGGCGACCATGCCGACGATTCATCGATGGCGATCGAGCGGCTTCCCAAGAAGCTTCACACTAGACTCGAAGACCAGCTGGGTGTTTCTCCAAGTGCGACCCCCATCGGCTGGGGTATCTACATTGTCGAGGGCATCAACTGGGCTCGGCTTCAGGCTGTGTTGTGGCTCTTTCTGCTTGTCACATTCCAGCTGTCAATTATCTGGAGTAAAGCCATGGGAGACGTGCAAGGGGGAATGGGGATCGGGCAGTACTCGATAGCCCTCATCATTGCTTGCCTGACGGTGTCCTTTTTGGGATTCACATCACTGGAAGACTTGACCCGAGGTCCGGAGTATAGGAGCTAGCACGATTACCTGGACGGTTGGTGCAGGGTGCTGCACTTCTACTGCGTATTTGGCGTGGAGGTCGTCGACGCGACGCGGACCAGCCCGGAGCTCGACATACTGCCCGAAAAATAAATAAAAACGTTCCTCGTTGACGGCGCGCATCGCGGATGCGTCCGTGATCTCAAGGGAAGGCGTCGTGGCAGCGGGAGTCTATTTTGTCGCAGGCTGCTGCCCCCGCGTCGGCAGGTATCGCAGTCCGGCCGCGCCAGCGGTGGCTGAGGCGGAGGCGGGCGTGGTAAGGGGTGTCGGCATGGACAGCGTGCACGCACAGGCGCAAGTCACTCATTTTCGATCTCGACCGGCTCCGACTCTGGGCGACACGACGCACGACTGCAAGCCGGTTGGTTTAGGGATTCCTGGTTTGGAGGATGGCCGCGGCAAAAACGGGGCGACCGGACGAGGGTTCTGGTCAGCTCCCTAACGACTGCCCGGGGTTGTGGCAGGCTCAGAGCGGACTCGCGCGGGCGTTGGTCCTGCGCCCTGGTCCTGCGACGGGGGTGCGCTAACCTGGGTCGTCAAGGAGGCGATGCCAGCGTCGATAAAGCGGGCGAGGGTTGCGCAGATTAAGGCAGTTTGTTGTTATCTGCGGTTGTAGCTCGCAATTATCTCTTCCGCCGGGAGGTAGGTGTCGGGCGCTCGCGCGCGGTTGGGGCGTAGGGGGCTTAGGGGGAGGGTAAGGGAAGAAAAAGGAAGGTGAGGTTCCGTCGCGTGCCGCATGCCTTCCTTCCTGGCCCTGATCGGGCTCTGTAGGGCGCTGGAAATTCCGTAAAAGGGATGGCGTGATTGGTTGCGCTGTCGCGCGTGGGGGCCGGGGCGGCAGCAACGCGCTCCTCCGGGCAGACGGGCCGCCGAGGAGAGCGTATTGCGCCACCCTATTGGCCAGGGGGGCAGTTGGTAACGGCATGCTGCCGTCAGCGCCTTTGGCGGGCGTGATTGTTGGTGTTGGATCGCTTGGTTGGCGGGGCTTAAGGATTTGTATGTAATTTGGCAGTGTGCATTAACAGCACCATGCCAACAATTGATAGGTACGAGGAAGGATGTTGTTGCGCAACCCACCCTTACACGATGTTGAAAACTTGGGTTTGCACGCTACGGCAGATCTGCGGCTCCAAAGGCCGTACACCCGACCAAATCCCGCTTCCCCCCGCTTGGCGTCTTTGGTCCATCCTCGCCCATCAAGCGAAGGGCGGGCGAGGAGTCCGACCCAGAACCGATGTAACGGCTTGGCCCGAGCCAAGTCTATATCTAAACTCAGGGTGCAAGGCCGCCCGCAGTCAATTGTCGCTGCTGAAGTTCTCCTTGGCAGTCCCGACCACGACACAGCGAAGTGGAAATGGCTGCCACCACCACCACTTTCCAGCAGCCGAGCGGCTCGGGCACATCCGTTAAGCTCGACACCCTGCCGCCCACGGCCCCTACCCAGGACAGCCAGCACGGATGGGGCAAGGGCGTGCGCCTCGGCCCGGACGGCGGCGGCCCCGTCCATGACGACACCAAGAAGGACCGCCAACCGCAAGAAGGCCGCCTGGTGAGCCGCGAGTCGCTGGGCGAGAGAAACCAGGACCTGCCGCACCCCAGCACGACGCCGACCGAGGTGCTGCAGCGCTGGAACCACCCGGACGTTAACCGCTGGCGCATTGCCGCCGCCTTCTGGGCCTTTATCGTATGCGGTTCCAACGACGCCGCCTACGGGCCCCTGATCCCGTACCTGGAAAAGTACTACGAGCTTAATTTCGTCACCGTTTCACTCGTTTTCCTTTTGCCTTTTATCGGCTAACGTGGTTCATCACCGAGTGGCGCACCCTCACCGAGTGGCGCACTTCAAATCCCATACTAAATGCCGTTTTTAACTCCTAGTTAAATCGATCAATTTAACATAAAATTCCGTAAAAATTTAATATGTTATATTTAACTATATAACCGATTTTATAATGAATTAGTGATATTTTTACTATTACTCCTTTAGGGTTAGTTTGTAGCACTGTGCATTTGCACTGTGTAAATATGCAAACTAACCCTAAAGGAGTAATAGTAAAAATATCACTAATTCATTATAAAATCGGTTATATAGTTAAATATAACATATTAAATTTTTACGGAATTTTATGTTAAATTGATCGATTTAACTAGGAGTTAAAAACGGCATTTAGTATGAGATTTGAAGTGCGCCACTCGGTGAGGGTGCGCCACTCGGTGATGAACCACGTTACTCGTTTTCGGCCTTAATTAATAACTACATCCACATTTGGGCCGGCCAACGCGGCATAGCCATCCTCGGCCCGTCTGCCCATATCGCCGCCTACGCCGTCATTTGCGCCCGCCCGCCTTACCCGGTCCTTATCGTCGCCTTTATGCTGGCCGGCTTCGGCAACGGTTTGCAGGACGCGGCCTGGAACGCTTGGATCGGCAACATGGCTCGCGCTAACGAAATCCTCGGCTTCCTGCACGGCTTTTATGGCCTAGGCGCCGTTATCGCCCCGCCTATCATCACGACTATGATCGTTACCGCCGGCCTGCCGTGGTGGGCCTTTTACTACATCATGGTCAATAC
Source organism: Falciphora oryzae (assembly GCA_000733355.1). Classification (NCBI taxonomy): domain Eukaryota; kingdom Fungi; phylum Ascomycota; class Sordariomycetes; order Magnaporthales; family Magnaporthaceae; genus Falciphora; species Falciphora oryzae. Next base: position 463,264 of record JNVV01000017.1, read on the forward strand.
AAGGCTCCCACTGTCTCCTTATTCTTAGCATAGTCGTCTAACCTGGGAAACAAACAGATCGGCATGGCCGTCCTCGAGCTGGCCACCTCGACGGCCGCCTTCTGGCGCGCCAACGGACAGGCCTACCGCGACTCGCTGTCCCGGAGCTCTACGGCGCAAAAGGGGGCGCTGCGTGAGGCCCTGTTCAAGCCCGGCTACGCGCGCGTCACGTGGCTCGTTGCGGCCTTTTTGCTCGCCTACGTCGGCGCCGCGGTCTCCATTGGCGGCTGGATCGTCAAATTCATGATGGATATGCGCCACGCCGGCGGTTTCGAATCCGGCATGTCGGCCATGGGCTTTTGGCTCGGGCTGGTTGTCGGCCGCGTCGTGCTGGGCTTCGTCACGCCCAGGCTCGGAGAGAAGCGGGCGGTTACTGTGAGTTGTTCTTTTGCTGCTGCTCTTCTTTCTTTGTCCTTTGTTCTTCCAGTGTCAGGGCATGGGTTAACCAACGTCAAACAAATAATTAGTACTACATCATCCCGACGATAGCCCTCCAGCTGGTCTTCTGGCTGGTCCCCCAGTTCTACGTTTCGGCCGTCGCCGTGTCGCTGCAGGGCTTCATCATCGGGCCCATGTTCCCCGCCGCCATCGCCGTGGCCACCAAGCTCCTGCCGAAGCACCTCCACGTCAGCGCCGTCGGCTTCGCGGCCGCCGTCGGTGGCTCGGGCGCCGCCCTCGTGCCCTTCGGCGTTGGTGCAATCGCCCAAGCCAAAGGCGTCGCAGTGCTACAGCCCATTATCCTAGCCATTTTTGTTGTGCTCTTTATCCTCTGGCTTTCGCTACCACGGATCGACAAGAAGCGGGAGTGATAACGATCGGGCTGCGCGGTCGGGAAAAGATGGGCTAAGGATTTCAAAGTGCCCGTCCCGAAATGCATCCAAGGCTTGACGTCTTTTGACTGACAAGAATTGTGATACTTCGACGGTAGCTGTAAGCTAGCTGGGTATTTCATTTTCGACCGTTAGATTGTTTCTAAACACATCGCTTTCATTCTGGGGAGTTCCTTCTTTAAGTGGTTTCTCGTGGTTCGATTCCAGGGGTCCTTTGCCCCGGTGGCGCCGGTTTTGGTCTTCTGAGCCGCCCCTGCCGGCTTGTTGTTATCGGGATGATTAGCAGCGTCTAGATCATCATCGTAGGCCCGAAGCCATTGCTTGAACCGGATAAGGGGTCCTGGTATTTCCGGATAATCTTTGTGGTATTGGCTAAGTGTAACACCCCGCACAAAACCACGACCAGCAGCTTTATAAATCACCACTGGAGGCCTTAAAGGGGGACTCAAAGTGGAAGCCAAAGGGGCGCGGACCCCGATTGACGCGCTGATTAAAAACTTTTAACTCCATAATGCGTATACCGGCTGGCCCCCCGCAGATAACGGGCACTCAACCCGAATAGGCGGACCTAAGATCCAAACCCTAATAAGGGGATAAAGCATATCCTGCCCCGTACGGACGCCACGGAGGAGGAGGCGTGCCGACGACAGCCGAAAAACAGCCGGAAGGCCGGGTATAAAAAGGGCTCGAAGGACCCCGTGTGAAGGGAGTTCAAAGGGCAAGCTATCGTTTTTCTATTCTATTCACCACCATAAACCTGTTAAGCTTTAGCACGAATACGACTGTTAAACCGCTAAACCATTGAAATCTCCTTAAAAAAAAATCCCCTTTTGGTGCACGACGCCGTCGGAGCCTGTTACAATTTCAGGCTGATCACTTGTGGCCGATTTACTGAACACAAAGCCAGCCTGCGTATGGTAATTTCCCATGTTACAATTTAATGCTAAATGTGCCAGTCGACATTATATTCTGCTCTGCGGAAAGGTTCCCAAGATATCATCGAAGTTGAGGCTCGAGGTTGCTCGTTTCGCTATTCGACCCTTTTACCCCATATCAGTCCCCAAGCCAGGCCCCCTAAAGCAGGCGTCATAGTTCCTGCAATGTTATCAATTAGCATTCTCCGTGCTTACGTGTTTACCCTTGGGCTTCTCGGTGCTTGTTACTTACATGGAGTCGGTCCCAACTGCCACTGGTGCTTCCGCCGTCGTGCGGCGAAAGAAGCACGCCGGCGAGCTGCTTCTTCTTTTTCTGGAGCTTCATTATCTCCTGTCCTCGCGGTACGCCCTTTGTCAGCTAGGGCACTCATGTATACGGTACAAAGACGGCCCTCGTGGCCTGTTGGCCCTTTGTGGCCAGCTCTCACTTACCTCCTCAAAGGAGTCCCGGATATAGAAACGGACAGTGGTCACCTCTTTTGTCTGACCGATGCGGTGGATCCGTGCTAAGGCCTGGTCCTCCAGAGTCGGATTCCTGCAAGGGATTCCCCTGTCAGCTTGGCCACCTCTGTCTAAAACAGGCCGTCCTTGGATAAGGATGAGGCCTCCTCTCGTGTCGTTCATGGTCTTACCAGTGCGGCTCCATGAGATAGGCCCTCGAGGCCACGGTGAGCGTCAACCTGCGCAAGAAGGTCGATCAGCCAAGTGCAAAGAGACAAGAACCATCCCACGCAATGGTGCATCCTGCTTCGGAGAGGACTGTCTTACCCGACCGCGCCGCAAGACAGAGTCAAGAGCATCACTCGGACATTCCCGTCCCCCTTGAACTTCTCCACGACGGATTTCCTGTCCTTCTGCTGCACCTTTCCGTCGAACCGGACAACGCCAATTTTTGCCTGCCGCAGGCCCCTCTCGACAACATCGAGAGTCATTCTCCATGTAGAAAAGACGACACTGTTTCGACGAAATTCCCACTAGCGTCAGCAAAGCGCCTCCAATTACCGTAAGTCCTATCGGGAGTAAAAGTACTTGCCTCTTCGTACCAGGAGGCAATTGGTTGACATCGGCGATCAAGGCGGCGACCTTCGACGGGAGATCGCCAGCTTCAAAGTCATGCGAGTGCGGTAGCATGATATCGGGGATGTCCTCTCGGTCGGTATCGCTGACGGAGACCTCAGCCGAAGGGCAGGAAGGGGAGTGATCGCAAACGGGTCCGCGATCGGACGGCTTGAGCCTGCTGGTGCAATCTGAGCAAAGATATTTGGGGCAGCTAAAGAGCAGTGCGGTGGCTTTCTGTGGAGCAAAGGGATCGCCGAAGGCGCCCTCTGCTATCTCGAGGCTCTCCGCGCACTGCAAGCATACCATAGGACCTAGGTCACGCTCCACGTTGAAGGCCCGTTGCGCGAGGCTTGCCCACTTGGCACTCGACGTCAGTGCCGGCGCCACATCCATCGCCTCCGCGTCTTTTCTCCTATGGTACTGGGTGCCGAGGTCACAGATGAGGCGCAGGGATTCGATTTGCTGGAGCGCATTGACGTAGAACGTAGATCTGGAGAGCTCGGAACCCTGGTAAAGGGCCTCATCGATCTTGGTAATGAGTTGCTTGCTCGCTTGGGTGTAAAGCGCTCGCTCCGAGATTGAAAATTCCACGGAGCATAGTGTGTCGTGCCGAGCTGGCAAGCTGATGGTGTTTGGGGGCCTTCGGAGCAGGAGGCAGGATGAGAGCAGGGCCAGTCTTTTGACCGCTTCGTCTCCCTTTCCAGCTTTCCAAAGCTGGGAAATGTCCGCGTCGAATCGCTTGGGGTCGGTGTAAGGGAATGCGCGGACAAATCGGAGGAGGGTGGCGAGGTCTGCCAGGCGGTTCTGGATCGGCGTCCCGGTGACGGCCCAGCGCGAGACTGCATCTAGGTCGCAGACGGCCCGGGCCATTCGCGATGAGCCGTTGCGGATAAAGTGTGCTGGTGTCCCATTAGCCTCGGGTGAGTATCGAGAATGTGCTCCATGGCACGGTTCACTAGCGGTCCTGTCTAACCTTCGTCGAGTATTATTCTTCGCCACCTGCTGGAAAAGAGTATCGAGCTTTGATGTGGGCGTGTAGGGCTCCACTCAGCGGAAACCGTGTGATAGGCGGTGAGAATGACGTTCACGCCTCGGAGATCGGATCGTTCGGATAATCGTGTTTTTGCGTGATGGCGTCGACAGATCAGTCCCCCTTCAAATACGTGTCTGCATAATGTCAGTGTTGGTGACGCCGACACATTGTAAACCGAAGCCCCTCGGACACGCACCCTAATATCTCGCTTTCCCAGGTATCCAAAACTGCAGGATTCTTTTGTTAGCCTTTGACCAGAGCAAGGGCTGGTGGCAAGCACGTACGGGGAGGTGGGACGATGACAAGCGTTGCGGAAGCCAGGTCATCGTTATCCTCGATGTCCATCCTCTCGGCGCCAATATCCAAGTCCGATGCCACCAGAGCGATCATGGTCAGCGTTTTCCCGAGGCCCATGGGGTCTGCCACGATGCCCCCATAGAACTCCGGTGGCTCTTGGATCTGGCAAGAGCCCGAGACCTGGTTGACGAATCTAGGGAACGTTAGCAATACTAAACGATAGGTGCTTAAGAGAGGCAGCGCGCGTTGAGCTTACATGCGGCCCTGATCGCTGTCAATCAGCTCCCACATATCCTGTCGTGTATCGGTAAATGCCCAGCCCTTCTCGCGATGACGCATGAACGTTAGAGCTTGCCTCTGGTGTCTACGTAGAGAGGGGTATACGTCAGCCCGACCGCAACGCTCTGGTTATGGGACAGTTTGCTCACTTCTGCAGGGCTGTTCGGATAGGCGATGGCGTCGGAGCCTCCTCGAGGTTGACATGACTGTTGATGCAATCCAGAATATCCGGAAGTTGAGGGAGCTCCTGCAGCCGGAGAGGCCTGCTGCCACGGGAGACCACCTCAGACAGCATGGGACATGCGCTGAGATCGGACGAGGACAGCTTGTGTGGGTTGCAGTAAACGGCATCCAAATGGCAGGCAAGGGGGTCTTGCAGGTAGATGTCGAACCCCTGCGACCATTCTCCGATCTCTTCGAACATGTCCAAAGGTCCATATACCGTGATGTCCAAAGTGCATGGGATTTGTCCAGGACCGTACTTTGCTTTTCCCTTGGGTGGGTCCTGATCCGGGACGCATGTCCCGCAAACAACCACAGACGAGTCGTCAAGGAGCCCCTGAACAACCAGACCATGTTCGGATTTTATCTTTCCTCGGATGGCAGTGCCGGAGACGGCCTCGAACTTGTCGGACGCCAGCACGCGAATATCGAAGCGGCGCCCGAGGCTAGGGCAAAAGTCGCAACGACCGACAATGCCTGCGATCTGGAATAGGTCTGCGGTCAGAAGAGGAAATATTCTTGATGTTATGAATGTGCGTACCATACCAAAGCAAACCGTAATAGTCTGGTCGGCGCCTTGACAGACTTGCGTGGAGGTTCCTCGCGGAGTCGATGGCAATGCTCCTGGAGCTGATGGGACAGGTATATCCAGATAGGTAGCATCATTGGCGGCCGATATTGGTAATGTGGCCGGGAGCGAGTTGTAGAAAGGAGGGTCCGGGACTGGCTGCGGAAGTGCGTATGGTTGCGCAGATGGCCAGCCCAATGAGGCTGGTAGCACAGGGTGCTGCGGGGACATACACATATCCAGTGTAGTTCCGGCGGCGAGGTTCAGCGGCCAGGAATTGTTCAGCTCATTGTTGCCCTGTGCGGGCCAAAAGTCCAGGGGGATTGACGCCGGGCCTAGCCTGTTTAGGCAGAGGGGTAGAGAGGAGGAATCTGGCACGATGGGCACGAGCGGAGGAGCGATCAAGGGAGCGTCTGGCACTGTCCAGGAGCGGTCGAAAAGGGTCCCGGCCGAGGGTATGTGCTGTGCCGGTTGGAGCGGTAGCTGTTGCGCTCCGCTCCATGCCGGCTGGACGCTCGAGCTGCGTGGAAATCCCTCTGGGTCGTCATCGACCTCTTCTACACGTCTTCGTTTGGCCCCGGGGTGATAGACGGGGTGCGAATTGTCCATTGTGAGCGGGCTTTTCTTCTCTGGGTTCGAGAATGCGCCGTTGCCTAGATGAGAAGACCGCGGTGTCGAGGAAAAGGGCTCCGAGAAGCCCAGGGGCGCAGCTCCAGCCAGGCTAGAGGCCGCTCCCGAGAACGGACAATTTGCTGTGCAGGCTTCCGCAGTTGCCTTGGCGGACCAACAAATGGGGGAATGGACGGGTCGTGCAGGGCGTCGGAGGCTGTGTTACGGCTTTCCGCATGGTGTGGCTGCCAAGTAGAAAAATGCCAGCACATCAATGCTACCTGCCATTCATTGGAGATAGCACCGCGGGAGCTGGACGGCAGTGACGTCAGGGAGCGCGGCAAGCGAAAACTCTGCAGCCCTGTAATTCACGCCCGGCTTGTGAAGAGCCGCCCCCCGGGCCCTAGTTCCGCACCCATGTGTGCACGTCGCCTTCTTCCCGCGCCCACTCAGTTCTTCTCGGTCCTCCTCTCCCTCATGGATCCCGTATCGCGACCCTATCCTTGAAGACACGGGCCGCTGTTGCTCGTGCCGTGCCGCCGAGATGCCGCTGCGCCCAGCGCCCTCGGCCTTCGCCAGGCAGACGATGAAGAAGGCCTACGACGACCTCGACAAAGCCCTCAAACCGGCCCATTCACGCGATTTCCGGGACGTTAAGATTGATGATGTCCGCAAAGCGGCGACCGAGCTCGAGGAGCAGCTCGCTGCCCGACAATCTCTCCGCAACTTGCGCCGTCTGGCACCCCTCCTCGATGGATTTGAACGCTACTTGAAGGCGGCGGAGTCTCTCTGCCACGGCACACCCTACTTGAAGCTGGTCTGGGCCCCTGTCACAGAAATTCTCCGCGCATCATCAGAATCGATCGAAGCCTTGGAGAAGATCATCAAGGGATATTCTGAGCTCTCCTCCTCGCTCCAATCATTTCAACTTCTCGGGGCTGCCTTCAAGGACGATGCCACCTTCCAGGATGCACTTGCAGTCATCTACGCCAACATTCTCGAGTTCCATAAGCACGCATACATATACGCGCACAGGAGCGGTAGGCAACAGCTCCCTTAACATCTACGATTACGCCTGGCTGACCCCTCGGCAATGCAGGCTGGAAATTGCTGTTCGCGAGCTCTTGGGGCCGCTTTGGACACCGCCTACGCGGAATTCTCGAAGATTTGAAGCGGCATCGCGAGCTTCTGGAGTTTAACGCAACGGCACGCGACATTTCTGAAGCACGGAAGATGCGGGAAGATATGCGCTCGTGGCGAGAAGACCATCTCGAGCAACTCAGGCAAGCCGAGCAGGAAAGGTTAGCAAAAGACTTTTTAGCTATCACCTCGGCTCTCAATATAGACGAGCAGGACCAGCTCTCAATATTCCACGAGGTTTCTTCCGAAGGCGAAAAGTACCCGGGTACTTGCGATTGGGTGACCTCCAACGAAGGCATCAGGTCATGGCTCCAACGAAAGCCGGAAACGCCCATGCTGTGGCTCCAAGGATCCCCAGGCTCAGACAAAAGCGTCATTTCCGCCCGTCTTGTCTCTTTCTTGCGGGCCGCCAAGATGCCTGTCATCCACCATTTCTGCACGTATCTGTTCGCCTCCTCCACCCAGCTTGATCAGATACTCCGGTCCATACTCCTGCAACTACTCCGCATAAATTCGGAGATGGTCGCCCACGTCTACCATCTGTTCGTACAGCAGAAGAAGCAGCCCATGATTCATATTCTTGAACAGCTCCTGCTGTCCTTGCTCGAAGGAATGACCAAGGACGCAGAGAACGCGGGATATGTCTGGATCGTTCTCGATGGCGTAGACGAGTGCGACCAGGAGAAGCAGTCTCGACTCCTCAAATTGATGACAAAGGTCACCTCCAAATCTTCCTCATGGGAGAGTGTCACCGTCAAGGTTCTCATCTCCAGTCGAACTTCTCACAGTCTTGCAAGCAGCCTCCGGGGTTGTCGACCGCTGTCTCTTGAAAAGGAGACAATGTCTCTACGCAACGCTATTCACGCATACTCGGTGCAGAGGCTCGGAGCCGCGCACCCCAAACTGTCGCAGGTCGGTGTCACGGACGCTGATATCGCCGAACTTGCGGATTCTGTCGCTACTAAAGCAGACGGTAAGCTTATACACTGCACGTGCCTCTGCTTCACCAACCGGCAAGCTCTGTTGACGTATGGGCGCGGACAACTAATCGTAAGGTGCTCCAGGAATGTTCCTCTATGCCCGACTGGTCTTGGACCACATCACAGCGAAGATCTTCTTTTCCCCAGACGAAGTCAAGCGTTCAGTGGCCGGTCTGCCCGGCAAGGTCGCCGAGTTGTAAGTCCATTGACACCTGGTACACTGGCACTTTTACTTGGACTGACAACTCCCTATATCAGCTACCAGAAAATCCTGACCCAGATCCTCAACCGCTTGGACGCCCAGTCAGTGGACCGCATCAGATGCGTCCTGGGATGGGTCGCTTTCGCTAAACGACCCCTCAAACGACTCGAACTGCTCTCGGCGGTTTCATTCAGTGCCATGGAGGCCGCGGTTGAACGTCTCGCCCCGAGGTACCTTCTAGACGAATGTGCCTCCCTCGTGGTGGAGCGGGGTGACACGACTCTTGCCTTCATTCATATTTCTGTCAAAGAGTACGAATCCCACCCTAGATATCCCTACAAAGCAGATTAAACTAACGGCCATCGCAGATTTCTACAGGGACCTTCACTAGGGCTCACCATACGCGGGCAAGACATCGTGCGAGAACATTGCCGAGCAGCAATATCCTGTCTGATCTCCGGCTTGCACGTCTTCGGCCAGGGCTATCAGGAGAGAGCAAGAAACATGCGAGTTGTCAAGGGAATCCACGGGTTCCACGTGTACGCGACGGAGCACTGGCTTGAGGACCTCCTGTCGATAAGCGCAACGCCAGATACCGCGGACCGACGCACGCTGGAGCTGGCCCACCACCTGGTGTTACGACTTGATGAGACCTACGGGGTCTCGGAGCCGCCGGCGTCAGTCCAGACAAGGCTTGCCACCGACGACGGGCGACTTGTGGCTTTGCAACAGCACCCAAAGCTATACCATTGCGTGTTGAGCGCACTCGAGGCTGCGTCGCTTGACAGACTTGAGTCGCGAGTGCTTTCCCACCTGCCAAGGACCGAACCAGTGGCTGGAAATCAGTGTCTGGTAGACTTGGGGGTCAAAGACGGCATCTCGAAGCTCCTTGCCTCATACCAAGATACCACTCGATTCCTCCTCGACCAGCACGTTGTTGAGGGCGTTTCCGCCGAGGAGCTCAAGCTTTTCAAGGAACAGTTTGGAAGCTCCGCCTTCACCTGCCGGCTGCGGTCATGCCCCCGTGCAACTTTGGGCTTCAAATCAGAGAGCGAACGTGAGAACCACGAGATGGCACATGCTCGGGGGTTTCGTTGCACTGTCCCCGGATGCCAATACTTTCCGTTCAGGTCCGCTGAGGGATTGAAGAAACACCTCCGCAACAGCCACCACCCAACGCACGGCAGAACGACGATCCGGAGAGTTAGTCCATTGAAAACAGAGGCACGCCACGGAGAATCTGATGCAGAAAAAGTCATGCCGTGCCGTCCAACGGCTGCTGATCTGGCCACAGACCGCCCTACCCCGCCCAGCCACCACATCCCGCTCCACCGGAACAACCATTTCGTCGGACCATCCGGCACACTGGCCGCCGAATCACCCGCTGAAAACCACCTGGACGTAGAGAAGCTAGAGAGGATCGAGCAGCTACAAAGGTTGGAGACGGAGAGTGAACAATTGAAGCAGCTAGAAAGGTTGGAGAAGGAGAAGCAACAAATCGAGCTGAAACTTGCACAGCTGAAATCGACACCGGCCTCGCTGATCCCAAATTCGGACGCGTTCCCGCTATTACCCTCGCCCAATCGCACACCTTTATTCCGCAAAGTTCGCCGGCAATCCGTCACACGGCCGGCAGCACCGCCAATGTCGGCCTCGGCAAGTCATAATATCCAGGTATGCATACTCGAGTGTGTGAGCGAGCTGCTGATGATGTCCGCCCAAGAAGCTGGCCGTTTGACGCCGTCTCCGCCTCCGCCCTCCTTAGTTTCTAGCTTACTCACCTAGGATTATCTGTGTTTCAGACTACCCACGAACTCGCACATCCCATGAAGCGTGCCAGGACCATGTCCCAGCAGCAGCCTCGGGTTCGTTGTTCGGTCCCGATGGACCGGTCCGCTTCGGCAAGATCAATGCAGTCGATGCCATTTACAGGCTCCGGCCCAATAATACCCCCTCCTCCGGCAGCCTTTCAGCAACAGACAGCTCGCTTCGCCACGGCCGACCCGGCATCAAGAAACGGGCCATCAGAGAACCCTTACGGCAACGCCATGCAGCTCATGGGAAAGATGCAGCAACCCAGCAGCCAGCCCACCGAGATGCCAACGTTGACAGAGGGCTATGTCCTCGCCCCGGACGTTGGCATGGATGTCGCCGGGTATCTCAAGTCATTCGACGAGAGCCTTCTGCCAGTAATGCTGGCCGCTGGCGCGTCATTGCCTCAATGCCATGGACTTGAAGACTACACACAAACCGCCATGTCCGCCTGCGGCTCTCTCACCGAGGCGCCAACCCTGGAGGACCTTAGCATGAGCCGCCAAGCCAGCAACATTAGTGCGTTCGGCCGGTAAGTGTACCGGAAAAAGGAAAAGGCCGGGTTTAGGCGGGGGGGGGCCTCGGGACCACCCCTGGGCCCGGCCGGGGATGCGGGGGACCGGCGAGCCTACTGTCGGTCCGCTTGGAATAAAAGAAATACGATATAAAGGAAACGGTTATATGCAGGCCCTGTAAGCTTACATTTACCGCCCAAAGTTGGAATACGCATAAATTCCGACCTTTTTTTTTTTTCGACAGTTTGTACATATCCCCCCAGAGTTGATGTCGTCATACCCGTAACACCGAATCTATTCCAAGTAAAAATGCAACGCGTTCCAGACAGCCATCGCGCTGGCGGAGTACCACCGCAGGGAGGGCGAGTGCATCTGCGTGCGAAAGTGGCAATTGAAACGCGTCGCGGCCGTGTCCAACGAGTTCAATGCGTACCTGTGGCACGTCAGGCATCGGCGGAATGAGTTAGAGCGGGCACACAATGACGAATTTAGGTACGACAAGCAGGGTATCGCCGATTACGGGCTCGGGGCCGCCGGGGTTGGTGGCGGGGTGCCTGGGATGGCGGCCCCGTTGTTCGCGCAGCAGCGGGGGCCGGCGCCGGTGCAGGACCCTGCGTCGCTCATGGCTCAGCTGCAGGCCTCGCAGAACGCGGCAGCTAACCTGGCCCCGCCAATCCGGGCGCGAACTTTGGCACCGACACACCGGGAGCCGGCCTGGGTGTCAATGCTCTGGGCGCCAACATGGGCGCCAACCTGGGCAACCTGGGCGGCATGCCGTCGACTCTCGCGCAGTCGGGCGGGATGTCAGGCGGGATGTCAGGCGGCGGAGTGCCGCGCGGAGTGCCGCGCGGAGTGCCGCGCGGAGTACTGGGCGGCGCTGCCGCGCGGAGTACTGGGCGGCGCTGCCGCGCGGAGTACTGGGCGGCGCTGCCGCGCGGAGTACTGGGCGGCGCTGCCGCACCGGGCACCCAGCCGAACGCGGCAGAGTATGGCCAAGACGGAGCGTTCAATTACGGCGGGCAAGGGCACCAAGGCCATTGGGGGGCTGGGAGCATCGCCGAGATGGGTGGTGGCCTACCCCAGAACCTGCAAGGGCTGAGGCCGGAGCAGGTGCAGTACACCCAACAGAACTACCCCCAGATACCGGCCTCTCAGCAGCCACAGGGCTCGTCAATGCCTCCAGGGACGTCAAAGCTCTATCCGCCGGGTCTCGGGCGCCATAGTCACCTCACTGGGGACCGCGTTACACCATGTCACGGCGCGGCAGCTAGGTACTAGGTTGAAGGTTTGTTGTTGCACGAGGGAGGAAGACCGCTCGCCCCCACGGGGGCCGGCGGATCTCTGGCTAAATACAGGTGTGTCGGGTCTGGTCCCGTGACACACCAGAATAGGGTAGGATTTGGCCTCGGGTGGGAGATTGACCTAAAATGAGGCACGTTGTGCTACTTGTGCGGGCTAAAAGCGCCCCGCACTTGATCGGCCCCTTGGGGATAAAGTGCGGCAGACCGACTTGACGCTTTCCCTACCAACTTGACGTTTTTTGAGAACATTAATCCCCATAGAAATTAGCGCTAAATCCAATGTACCCGTAAATAAAGTTGTTTTATGCTCAACTGCATATTGCACGGGCCTCATGCTGTAAACCATGCTCTTAATCGTGCTCAATAACCCCGCCTTTCCTTTGGAGGATCGCGGCTTTCCAATGCTTAATTTGGCTGTTTTCGAGGCCAAAAACTCACTAAAATAGGCCGGATCTGGAGCGCAAAAAAGCGCGCTGAAGTACAAGTAGCTGAAACCCGGGTTCTCGCCGCTTTAAAGGATCTCGCCAAAGGTCGATTCAGATCGGCCGCCAGCGCCGCGAGGCACTACCGGATCAAACCTCGCACGCTGCAAAGGCGCGTTTAAGGCGGAAGATCGCGTTTTTCGAACGGAGGGCTGAACAAAAAGCTCGACGATATAAAGGAGCTCGCTTTGCAGGCGTAGGTTAATTGGAAGCAGTCGATAGGTTAGTTAAGTTGCTATCGCCGCTAAAGGTCGTTTGCGTGTAATTTGCTCACAAAATGCTTTATTTTAAATAGGATTTACCGTAACCTCCGTCGCCCTCGCTTAAGCCGTGAATTCGATTTTTAGCCGCCGGAAAAGCCCGCCCTTTCGAACAACGCGTAAAAAATGGGCGCAAAAGTAGCTTACTACCCACAAATCGATACTTAAACGCGTGCGAAGCACGCCGCGAGCCTTTAAAAGGCGCGCCGCGTAAAATAAACTCGTGATTAAAAAGTGGTTCGATTTCTACTCGCGGTGCGTTAAGCAGTATAGGATCGAGCCCGGGAATATTTGGAATTCCGATAAAATCGGCTTCCGGGTTGGCGTGTTCGAGGGAAGTTTTGTTTAGTGCTATACGGATATCGAAACGTGGTTCTAAAGCGATCCAAATTACCGCGCATTCGTAACGAATTTCGAAACCTGCTTAGCCGCCGGCTTTACGATCCTTCCGTTCCTAATTATAGCGGGAGTTAATATTACCGGGAAGCATATTAATAACTTTTTCGACCCGGGAACGAGGTTTACTACGAGCAAAAACGGTTGGACCGACGATTTAATTGCGTTTAAATGGTTAAAGCATTTTTTCGAAAATATAAAGTTTGTAACGCCTAAAGATACGCGCCTATTGTTAATTGATAATTACGGATCCCATTTAACGTTTCCTTTTTAGGAAATGTACCGGGAAGCGAAGGTCGTAATTTTCTCTTTACCGGCGTATATAACGCATAAATTGCAACCTTTCGACGTCGGTATCTTTTTAGCTTATAAAGCCGCGTATTAACGTAATTTCGCGTATTAAATTAAAGACGGCGCCGTTAATTATAATCGCCCGGAGTTCCTTAACGGCTTTAAAAATATACGCCGGCGCGCTTTTAAAGTTAGTACGGTTAAATCGGCCTGGGTAAAATACGGCCTTTCGCCGTTTAAACCGGAGGTTATATTTAATAATTTCGAAAATCCGCTAACTTCTGCAAAATCGGCGGCCGTAATTACGGAAAAAATAAGGTATATCCCAAACGCTGCAAATCAATTCCGCCGGATAAAACGACGAAGTTAATTTATAGCTTTTTTTTTAACGAAAGCGACAAGCCTTAACCTCCCTTTAAAATTTCCTCACTTGTTTTGTTAGCGCACAATTGGAAAAAAGCTACTACGCCTCCGTTAAATTTATCAAAAATTATTCCCTTTAAAAATTGGCTTAAAAAACGCCTGCATTCCTCCGCGCGTTCGGGCAAGGCGGTTTCGCTAACGATACTCCACGTTTTTTTAAAAATAAAAAAAGCAAACCACGTTGCAATTCTCGCCGGCGCCCGCGTTATTAAAAAGCTCCGCCGCCGCGAGGAAGTTTAAATTAAAAGGAAAAAACGCGCTTTTAAAAACCGGCTAATTATTAGGATTAAGCCGATCTTAGTTGGCGACGCGCGTTTACGGGCGATTAATAACGATAACAACCGTTTGGCCGTTAGGCGGAGGGAACGCCGGCGTTTGCAAAGTAAAAATTTATAAACGGAATTGCAAATTATAAAGCGTTAGTTGCGAAAATATAAAAAAAACGAAATCGAGCGCTTTTTGCAATTAAAGGCGCGTTTGCGGCAAAAAAAGGCAAAGCGTAAAGATATCCGCGATCTAGCCGGTTTTTAATAAGCCGCTTTAAAAAACGAGGCCGTATTGATTAGCAAATATTAGCAATAACGCCGTAAGCGAAAGGATCGATATTTTTATTTGCACGAGGAGGCTTTGCATTTAGCCCGTATAAAATTAAATAGGGAAAATAATAACGTTTTCCTTCCGGCCAAATGGCAGCTTGCCGAAGTCCTTTCGCCTTACACGCTTTGGAGGCTTACGGAAAAAAACGAAGGTACGCTTAAAAAGGTTATCCGGCACTACTAGCGGGATAAGTACGGCCTAAATCACGCTTTGGAGGTCTTTTTAGTAGGCAAATATACTGCAAAAGGCTACGAGGTCTCGTTTCCAGATTGCACCGATACCGACGAGGCTGATCTAAAGGAAAAAGTTGATTTAAAGGCCTAGATTGCACTAACGCTGATTTGAATAGCTTTAATTTTGATCAATCTCTTGCATTGAGTGCATTTTTTTTATTTGCTAATACAGGGGTTTGGCGGTGCATGAGCCCCTTTAATATACAGTTGTGCGTTGCACGTTGCGATTTACTGTTTACATTAATTTGCTGCTAATTTCCTGCAGAAATTATGTTATAGAAAAACGTCAAGTCGGTAGGGAAAGCGTCAAGTCGGTCCGCCGCACTTTATCCCCAAAGGGCCGATCAAGTGCGGGGCGCTTTTAGCCCGCACAAGTATGACTTATGACGAGGGCTGAACGCAAATGATGGAGAACTGCTGGGCTGAAAGAGTCTGGGTCTAGATACTTGGCCATTATTTTTTCTCCTTCATACAAGACCACAAAGTTGTAACAAATGTAGAGAGGCCCACAAAAAACGGGATAAGTTAGCTTGTGCTCTCTAACGACGCCTCGGACAGATCGACATTGTTACCTTGAATAAGCTTCTCGGTAAAAACAATCGCAATAATAAGAGACGAGATGGACATAACCACGCCGAAATTCTTCAGGGCCGTCCGATCACCCTTACCATGATCACCCTTACCATTTGCTTCGTCAAAACGCCTGTACTTGGCCCCCTCGGGGGCCTCCTTCTCGGGGCGTAAAATCGCACGCAACCCCCGGCCGAGCCCGACCACGAAAAAGCCGGCGCCAATCAGGGCGATGAAAAGGGACATGAACTTGGCAAAACCGACCAGATGGGAGTTGTAGTAATCAAAATAGACGAAAAAGAAAGCCCGGAGCTCGCACCCCTCTTTGCGGCCCTGGTTGGCCAGCTTGAAATTGACCCACGGCAGCATAAGGGTAAATAAGCCGTAGACGATGCCGAGGGCTGCCGAGCTCATACGGCCTCCCAGCAGAGTGAGTGGGACGAAGACGGTGGATATGGTGAAAAAGATCATGCAGAAAACGAGGTTCCACTCAAAGACGGAGAGGGCGCCCAGGTTGGCGTTTCGGACGAGGACGATGAGCAGGGCGAATCCGATGACGGCGTTGCCTCTTTCAGCATCTTCGACTGCCCTCCAATTGCCAGAATAAAGGCCGAGAACGCCGGCGAAATTGGCTAGGTAGTAGCTGAGGCGCACGCCGACGCCGTAAAGGTCTGCGTCCCCGATGAGGTTGCACGAATCTTCGGCGTAGTGGGTGAACTGGCTCGACGGCGCGGCTAGGCTGAGAAGAGCCACAGCGGCGAGAAGCCGCCTCGAAGCCATGTGTTTTATCGTGGTAGGCGGCTTCTAAGTGGGTCAGCTTGGAGGGCTCGAGGGGCGGGGTGGGCCTTGCTCAACGCCTTGACTTACATGTAATAGCTCAGTGTGAGGGCTTGGAAAGGGCTTCGATTTTGTTGATCAACTCTTTTGGCCTTAAAGGAGCTCAAGGACAGAAGAAAGGAAAGGGTCAAAGGCCTGCCGGAGGCCTCGCCTTTATCTTCAGTGCCGCTGGCTTGTGCACCTTCTAGCCCCCGAAAGGTGGCACCGTCGGGCTGTGGTACACGAAGTGTGACTACCGACAGCCAATCGTCACCAGCAATATTGACCAGTTTCCTTTGCATGAATTTGTTGCCCATGTGACGATTTCAGTGAGACGAGCCTCGCGCTTCTGAATGGCGGTTTTCGTGGACTTTAGTTCGAGACTCCGACAGAGGGCGACACGTATCGGACGCTCATATCAGATTGGTAGCCTGACCAAGAGAACTGCCGATGCACGCCTTTGCATTGATGGAACTAACTTTACAGGGATAGACACGTGTATCGAACCGCATTGAGTATTTGCTGTTCAGCTGTTCAATATCTCCGTGGCTTGCAGGCTGCAGAGGCGTTCTGCGAACTGCGAACGCGTGTTGGTCGGTCGACTGCCGGGGGTGTGATGAAGGTTGTGTGTGGCTGGAGGCCGCACTTTTCTGTGCCTCTCGGAGAACGGGCTACTACTCGATCAATGCCCGCTCCGGCACGACCCTTACGCCCTCGCCAAGAGAGAAATGACTCTCTGAAGTGGCCGCTGCACCACAGGTCCCAGATGTGAAGCCCCACACCTGCCTACCCTTTGTGTTGTTACCGCACTGTTGCAATTGGGTGGCAGCTCCGCCAGCCTCGCTTTTATCTTTAGGTATCTATGTTCCGTGCACCACACAAGGCCTCCCAGAAGCCTGTGCGCCTCCAGGCTTGTTGGCCCCAGGGACGTCCGAAGGGGTGCGCCGTTGGGCCGTAATACGTAAAGCGTCACTGTCGACAACCAATCGTTAGTAACAACTACTCCGGGAGCAGCAGGAGCAAGGCCTTGCTAGCGCCGTAGCAGGAGGGCGTAAAAGCGGGCGGGAGTTGGAAGTCCAGAAGCAGAGAGGACTGAACGCAAACACCGGTTGGAGGTTGAAGCTTGCCGAAGAAGAGACGGAATCGAAGCAGCAGAAGCGACGCTTTTATGGCCGACTAAAGCACAAGGTCGACGTTCTGCCAGCGGAATCGCAGGTGATTCATCCGCAAACAACGGCAGGAAACAAAAAAGCGGTCGAAGGGCCCCGTAACGGAAGACAAGTTTGCAGCTGATTCAGCTCCTACGGGCCGCGAAAAGGCGACTCGAGGCGGCTCGATGCACCACGCGGAGGCATTCGCCACCACATGCCGAAGTGCCGCCGTGCGGCACCAAAAGAACCCCAGCGAGACCCGCTGCCGTGGCGGGCCGAGCCGCAACCAGGCGAAGGCGTTCCCGTCTGCCGAAGTACCGACCCACAACGGCGCCGCCCCCACGGGCGCCCAACTATCGGGACGTCAGCCCCCTGGAAGGGAGGTGGTGCCAAGACGGGCTGCCTGCACACAAGTGTGTACACAGCACCAAAAAACGTCGGCTGCGTACGCATGCCAAAGGGGCTCAATTGGACTCAAAATGAGTGGCTGCCCTAGGTGCCCAGTCGTGCTTTCTTGCAGCGGCTTTTGTCGTCGCAACAATCCAGCGTCTTCATTTCGTCATAGCATCCCTCGTCGCCATCACCAAGAATCCCGACCGCACCGACATATTGACAAATTCTGGACAATGGCTCCCTCGCTCGAAGATCCCCGTCCCTTACGCCTTTTCGGAGAGAATCGACGAGGAGGGGGTTGCGCCCTATCCCATGGGACAGGGCCGGCCCTGATGCGTTCGCCGTGGACGCACTCAAGAGCCTCTCCGCTAACGTCCCGGGCGGACTGGACGGCGGCGTTGGTGGGCTGGTTTCCTTCGGCGAGCTTGGCCAGATCCATCTGGCTTTGCTCAATCTGGTGGCTGAGCTCCTCGAGGCGCCCCAGCCCCCTCGACGAAATCCCTGGTGTTTAATGCCGGCTGCGGACTCGTCCGTGGGCCTCAGCGACCCGGTCGAGCCCTTGTTCCTCAGACGATAACGCGACACTGGTCCCGGCCCTGGAACCGGCTGATCCTGACGTGACGCCCACGCCCACGCCCGCACCTCCAGTAGCAGCAGCCACAGACCCGCACCCCACCACGACCACCAACAATGCTCCTAGGCGACGGCTGATCTGCAGGGCAACCTTCTCGCTCGGGTCCAGTTCGCCTGTCGTGTCTGCCGCCGCAAGGATCTCTCGATACGTATCCTCGTCGATGCTCTGGGTCCAGGCCTGCACCGCGGGGAGGTGAAGCTTCCCGGATAATATCGTTGGCATCTGCTGCACGGCAATCCAAGCCGATGGGACCATGTGCGCCGGAAAACGTCGAGCGAGTGTGTCACGGATCCGCCTGACGCACTTGGCCGCCCGGGGACGCATCGATGGGACGACGAGGCGGCCGCGGAGAGGGCCTTCCGACGGGCTCATGAAGACCGAGTGCCGGATTTCGTGCAGGTCGCCAAGTGATGGTGGATCTCGCCTGGTTCGATGCGTTGGCCGTGGATCTTGACCTGGCCGTCCTTGCGGCCGACAAACGTAAGGGAGCCCTCGGAGTTGAGGCGCACGGGGTCGCCGGTCGCGTAGGAGCGCGTCTCGGGGGTGCGGCCCACGCGCGGCGCCTATGCCAGGCCCGCGACAAAGACCTCTGCTGTCCTTGCAGGGTCGTTGACGCAGCCGCGCGAAAGCGGTGCGCCCTCGAGGAAGAGCTTGCCGAGCCCCGATGGGCACGAGACGCTGTCTATTACCCGGCTCGGTCACCCAGCGAGCACAGCCCGAGAGGTGGCCGATGTTGGACGCTTCCGTCGACTCCGGCACGCGCGGCATAACGGATGATATGGCGGCGCACTTTGCAGGACTGTAGCCGTTGCCCTGCCGGAGTCTGTCAGCCCAGCCGTCAGCGTCCTTTTGGGATAAGGCTCGCTGCCGAGGAAAAGCGTTTCGAGGGGGCATCCCCGCCTCCGGGCTCAAGGTCCGGATAAAGGACGGCGTAAGGAACGCCCAGGTGTCTTTCATGTCCATAATAACACGCGGCAGGTCCGCAAACATGTTTTATCTCTGCGATATGCAAACGCAGCCGCCTACGAGCAGGGGCGTGACCATTTTTAGTATGGCGATGTCGAACGCGAAAGAGGCGAATTGCAGGCAGGGAGAATCGGGTCCAATCGATATGTTTTTGCGCTTGCGCAGCGGCGGCGGTGCAAAAGGGGCCGTATTCGACGACCGCGCCCTTGGGCTGGCCGGTGGTGCCCGACGTGAAAACGACGTGGGCGGCACTGGAGTCGGGACGTCGGGCAGCTGGCAGGCGTAGCCGGCCGGCCGCGATGGAGTCTTTGTCGACCACGATTAAGGCCGTACACCAGCCCTCGACCGAAGCGCTATACGCGGGCGAACAGAGGACCATGGATATTTCGGTCTTTTCGAACATGTATTGGGTACGCTCCTAAGGCGCATCGGGCTTCAGGAGCAAGAAGGCCGCCCCAACCTTGTGTACGGCAAGGAACGGACGGCGACCTGGGACGACTTTTTAAAGCATATGGCAATAAAATTGCCGGGTTTGACACCCCGTTCGATTAAAAGACCGGCCAGGCATGGCGGAGCATTGTCGAGTTCGGCGTACGGAAAGTGTGCATTTTAGGCGTGTATGGCGGGCGCATTTGGCCGTGCGCGGTATGCGTCGCCAAATAGGATATGGACGGTATTATCGACGCGGGGCGGTATGGCTTCGTCTTAGCGCGTAAGCTGGGAAAGGTGCTCTGGCGGGAGCGGCTGCGGCGAATCGACGCCTGCGTCCGGGGTGGCCTCGATGGCGCTTAGGGACCTGGAGCAGGCTTTGGCCGACGTTGGTGGCTTGCGCTTGCGTCAAGTAGTCGTTACGGTAGTCGATGGAGAAGTCGATGGGCCGCCGCTTAGCACGTTAAGCATAACATCGAACTTGGAGGGTTAGTTGCTGGAAGGGAAAGGACCAGGAAAAGAAAAAAAAAGGCTTACCTTTGTAAGATCGGCGTTTTGGATAGGGCGGAAAGATAGTGGCAGGTCCTGGGGTTGCCCGGTAGGCAACTTTTGGAATGACAATGCCGTGTTGAACAGCTGACCACCCGGTACCTGGAGCGCGTGCTTGACGCCGACCAGCGGCGCGTGTTGGTGTGGCAGGCCGTCGACGTAGGCGGCGAAAAGATGCCGCAGGATGGTCGCGGTCGTGCTGTGCCGGTTTAAAACCACGCGAGAGACGAGGATGTTGATAAATGGTCCCATAGAACCCGAAATGCCGTCGAGCTCGACGTCCCTGCCCGAAGCGGTGTAGCCGAAGCAGACGTCCTGGGCGTCGGTGTAAGAGCGGAGGACCAAGGCCCAGGCGAGCTGGAATATGTTGGCGACGGAGACGTGGAACCGTCTCGCCAGTGCGCCGAGGCGGTGTTCGAAGGGCACGTCGACGTAAAGGCGGCGCATTTCCCTTTAACCGGTCGGCACGATGCCGTCCGCCAGTCGGGGAAGGCGGCAGACGGTGGCCCCCTTGAGGCGGGCGGCCCAGAACCGGAGGGACGACTCGAGCGAGGTTATTTGGACGTGGGCAATATAGCTCGAGCAGGGAGGACCGGGGCCGGCGGGTATGTCGTTGGCGTAAGCGCGGGCCCAGTCCTTTGGGAGGATCTGCAGCGAGGTCGCGTCCACCAGGGCGCGGCTGACCTGGAGGTGCGCATAGGCCTTGCCTCCGGGGCCGGCGCATATGGCAAGGCGGTGCGCAGGAGCGTCGGGGTCGAAGTCTCCACGGCACGAGTCCCAAAGCTTTTCCATCGCAGCAGCCTCGTCGTCGCCGCAGGTGAAGAACGTGACGGACGGGTCGAGTCGGCCTTGCCGGCGCCGCGACCTTCGGAGGGGGTGATCTCCCAGACGGCGTGGACTTCATACTGTGAGGCGTCCTTGGACCGGCTGAGGAGGATGCCGCGCTGCATGGGCGATGTCGGGTACACGCCTTGGACAGCTTCGACGTTGCCGCATGAGACGGCTCCCTTTGCACGCTAAAAAGGCACCGGTCGCCTAATGCGTCTGGCAGGTCATCGTGCCGCTAGCCCGCTTTCGTGGCAGGTTTTCCCCAGGGCGGGAGAGCTCCCGTCCGGGCTGGGATTGGCGTTCTAACCCCTGCGGTCAAGGAGACCCTTAGAGCGGGTTCCGGGCCCCAGGTAGGTCGAAGTTTAGTTGCCGGAAACGAAGTGGAGTCACCCATCGACTCCAGGCCCCAGCGTACAGTGTGTAATCGGTAGACTGAGTGCTCAACACGCCGGGGCCAAAGCCGGTGGGCACGAAGCAAGCCGAGCCGGGTTTGCCGATGCTCGGGCCGGGAGCTTAAATAAACGGCGAGTTACGTACCCCACATTCTGTCTGTTTAGAACCAAACCACAGTGGGTCCAACGGACCAGGGTGCACTCCCACCCACCCCCCTCGTTTTGCGGTGAAAATCGCGTTTTTTGAGGTGACGGCCTGGCCGGATCAACTAACGCGCGTTTAAAGCAAAGCTCAAGGATGCATCTCGAAGTCGCGCCTACCGGTATCGGGATTGAATCCACGAGGTCAGCAAAGCGATATAATGGCGCCACATCTATCGATCCAGCAAAAAAACAGCGTATGCATCCTGCTCGAGCTTTACGTACCGGCTAAACGTATAGCGGCGGCGCTCGACCTCAATAAACGACGGGTTTATAATTATCAACGCAAATATAAAATCACTGGCAACCCTTTCCCACCTAGGAAATCTTCTGGGAATACCGTCAAATTACCTCACGCGGTACTGCTCGTACGCCTCTCGCTTTCTCGCCCTCCGCCGCAACGTCGTTTTTTGGAAGTGTTTGCTAATTTTGACTGCCAGTCGCTACTGGACCTGCTTAGGGATAAACCCTGCTTATTCCTCGACGAAATGCAGTGGTGGCTGGCCCTCGAAAAGCACGTATACGTCTCGATCCCGACGATCTCGGTACGCCTAAAAGAACAAAGGTGGTCCAACAAAAAGCTATACCACGTAGCTAGTTAGCGAAATAAAAAGTTACGCGTTGATTGGGAGAGGAAAATCAGCGCGTTTACTGCCGAAATGTTCGTTTTTTGCGATAAATCTAGGCTGGATCGACGAAATGCAGCGAGGCGTATTGGTTGGGCACCGCGGGGAGTTTCTCCTTACAAACGGCACCCTTTCGATAGAAGGAAGCGATTTCATATCTTGCCTGCGATTTCGATCACCGGTCTCGTCTGCGAATTAATATACGAAAGCCATACAAACGCTAATGGGTTTATTCTTTAGCTAAAACAGAATCTACTTCCTCGCATAAATAAATTCCCTGCCCCCAAAAGTATCTTGGTTATAGATAACGCGTTTTGGCATAAAAACCCTCGCGTTGAGTTAGCCTGTCGGGAAGCTGGCGTTCTGCTGCTGTTTTTACCACCCTACTCACCAGATTACAACCTGATCGAAGCTTTTTTTAAGGACCTAAAAACGGCTGTCAAACGTTGCGGGAAGTACGAAAAAAGCGAAAAGATATCAAAGGACGAATTCAAGCAATTCCTACTAAATATCGCGACCGCTCGAGGATCTTGTATAAAGGCGATCAAAGGGCATTTCAAACAGGCGAAAGTGCTATGGAAAAACGGCTGGGAAGAAGGCGCTGCAGTTAATTATATGGAATTGTATTAAAAAGAATATGCTAAATTTTTTAGCGGCATATTAAGGTAAATTAACGTGCCGACCTCCAAGCGATCGTTAAAAACCTTCCTTATATATATTTCGCCCGGGCTTTGCATTTTGTTACCGGATCGAGCCCTTGTCGCTATAGCTGTCGTCGTCGGTAGGATTTTAGCTCGAAAAGGGTATCGTTTGTCGCGTTGTGGGAGGTGGTGGCGGAAGGAAGCTATCGAAGTTGTTAGCATTTATAAAGGGATTTTGGATAAAATCGCGTTAAGTAGGAGGATTTGCGGGGAAAATTAATCGTAAGTAAGCATTCCGTTTAGATATTAAAATAATTAAGGGCTTAAACCTCCTCCCGGTACGGCCTCGTTCACGTCGCCGTCGCCGTTAGCTTCGAAGGCGAAGCGGAAGGCCTCGTCTTTAACGCGCTTTTTAAGCGACGATTTAAACGCCCGCACGAGATTAGCCGGCAGGCCGAGGGCCAGGAAGTGTGCGTCGGGCATTTCCCGGATACCTTAAATGCTCAATGATCCGTTAAAGAGGTGCTTCGAAAGGCGTTAAGCGGTTCTTTGGATTCTTCGATATTGCTAAAGCGACCCGCTAGCGTAAATACGCGCAAACTCGTCCGCAAACGAATCAAATAGCTTTATTGCAAAAATATTGGGCGGGACTATTGCGTCAGATGATGGATGAAAAGGAAAAGGGTACTGATTTCTTTAGGCAGATTCGGTGCCGTAATGCGACGGCAAAATCGCGATTTGCCCGCGGGAAGGTAGCAAAAAATCCGGCAATCCATTTAAAAGTGATTGGAAGGGTAAAGCGATCTCGTTTATTTCGTAGCTGGCCGGCGCGACGAGCGTTGGCGCCGACGAGGTCCCAAAGACGGTTTGTTGCAGGTTCCGAAATATATTAACGTTTTTTGCGATGCTTTAATGCAACGGTGCCGGCGCCAACGTTGCTTGCGCGCCTGCGGGAGGATTTCGTCGTGCCAGGCTAGAAATCAGCGAGGTTAACTCGCCTAACGGCTTAGCCATACCGTCGTTGTTAATGTTAATAACGTTGTTATAAATAAGCCCGATCTTTTGCTTATTACCACCGCCAAAAGGCCGGTAATAGTTTATGGCCGTTTCCGGATTAGCAAAAGCTTTCCTGTATACCTCGGCCTGCTTTTTCCGAAAGCCTTCCCGGATATCAGCAGGAGGCTGCTCGAGCAATGCAGTTCTAGCCTGGATCGCTGCCGCCTACTGCTAAATCTATGCTGGGCCAAAAGGGTAATGAATTTCTTTTCGGCCAACGCGCTTAACGAAGCACAAAAAAGGCGCGTGGGTATTGCGGAAATTGTTGCAAGTTCCTCTCGGCAACGTATATAACCACCTCGCGGTAAGCTCGTAATATAGCCGAATTAGCGGATTAGATTGCTTCTTTTCCTCCAGCGCTGCACGCATTATATTAGTAGTCGTTTTCCGGGCAATCGAGGTCGCCGCCGGGGCTGTCGTTCTTGCTAACCGCATAGTGGATAGGTGATTTCCAAAAAGGTTGCGGGCGCTTAACTTTGCATCGTCGAGCACCCTATTTAAGGGAGTAAACGGCGCGATCGAAGGTGCGGATCGATAGGAAATCGAGCTGGATTCCCTCCGTTAAAGGCGGAAATAGTAATCCAAGCTAATCGTCAACTCGCGATTGGCGTATTGTATTAGCGCCTCGAGGATATCGTCGCTAGAGATGAAGCTATTGAACTTGACGCTATCAAGCCCTTCATCGCAATCAAAAGTGCTCGAGACGATCTGCGGGGCGATGACGCGAAGTAGCTTGTATCCGGCCGTCAATTCTGCCTTGGAGTATCTCGCCAACGCGTCCTCTACCTCGTTATCCTCTCGGCTTAACCTAACCATGCGCGTTATTTTATAAGCCGACGCGAACTCGGCGAAGGCTCCCTCGCAATCAACGCCGGCAAAGGACGTCGCGGCAAGTGTTGCGAAGGTCAACAGCTTGACGATCGAGCGCGGCTTTGCCCAAAGCCTCTTTTCCGGCAACCAAGACGGCTTTATTAAGTGCACGGTAACCTTAACCGATACCCGGATCTGCAAAGGCTCTTCCGCTGCCGGTATCGGTGCCGCGGGCGCTGCGGGCGCTGCGGGCGCTGCGGGCGCTGCGGGCGCTGCGGGCGCGCGAGGCGCTCGAGACGTCGGCGGTGCCCTAAAGCGAGGTCTTTTTGCCTTGGGCGTGGGTTGGTCGTCCTCCCCCTCTTCAACCCCCCTCACCGCCTTAAAGCGACTCGTTTGCTAACTGGCGGGTATAATATCGTCGCTAAGAAGGTCGATCACCGGGTGGGTGAGGTGCTAAAAAGGCGGGTAAGATTCGGACTCGCTCGTGTCGGAGGAGGGCGGTAAAAAGGATAGGTCCGAAAAGATCACCGCAACCTTTGCTGGTTGCGCCGGCGCTTTGCCCTTCCCCTTCACAGGCGCCTTTCTTTTCACAAGAGCTCGTTTCTTGGCCGGCGCTCTCTTGCGTGCCTCCTCGGGTGCTGACTTCTCGGTTTCTGGCACCTTTTCGACCTTAGACTCGGTCTCCGGCGCCTGAACGGCGGGCCCAGCGATTTCGGAGGCTTGCGACGGCGTGCTTTTAAGCTTCAGCTTAATCCTCGGCGTAATTGCCCGGTCCGTTGGCTTTAGGATCCGTGTAGAGCGTTTCGTCGGTTTTTGGGCGCTTGCCTCCTTATTGGGCGCCTTACGCTTTTGTCGGGGGTCCGGCATGGCTACGAAACCCGAAAATCAGCAAAAAAAAAACGTACGTTACGGAGTTAGGAATCGCTTCATTACTTTAATCGCGTTAATTTTGGTCTTTACTCTAGTATTGCTGCTGTCACAACGCGCGTTGGTTGATCCGGCCAGGCCGTCACCTCAAAAAACGCGATTTTCATCGCAAAACGAGGGGGGTGGGTGGGAGTGCACCCTGGTCCGTTGGACCCACTGTGGTTTGGTTCTAAACAGACAGTTGGTGTTGGCCCAATCCCCCCTCACGAAACGACCGCGCAATCCGCAATGCAAAGGCTCGGGGCTCGTAACCGAGCTCTCGCACAGTCTGCTCGTTGCGCTCTGCTACGGGAGTAGGCGCGCAGTCGTTGGTGGTGACCTAGGACCTGCCAAAGCTTTGGGAAAATCCAATGCTTCCTTCCACCGCCTCTTATCTAGTCTAATCCTCCATCCTTCCTCGAACCTCCAATTCTTGGCATTGTGCTGTTAGTGCACACTGCCAAATTGCACACAATTCCCTAACACCCGCCAATCCAGCGACCCAACACCAACACCACGCCCGCCAACGGCGCTGGCAACGGCAGCATGCCGTTGCCAACAGCCCCCCTAGCTAACAAGGTGGCACAATACGCCATCCTCGGCGGCCCGCCGGCCCGGAGGAGCGCGTCGCTGCCGCCCCGGCCCCCGCGCACCTCAGCGCACACGTATACGATCACGCCGTCCCCGTTTGCGAAACGTGCAACACTCGACAGGGCCCGAACAGGGCCAGGAAGGCTTCCACGGCGTCGGCACCGGTACAGGTGCCCCGATAGACCCGAACGCGCCGCACACAGCACGCGACGGAACCTCCCCTTCCCCTACCCCTCCTTCCCCTACCCTCTCCCAAGCCCCTTACGCGCGCCAGCGCCCGACACCTACCTCCTGGCCCACGGGCCCGACCCCTGGGTCGGCCGCAGCGGCGGCGGAGGAGATAATTGCAAGCTTTTTTCGCAAGCAAAATCAAACGGCCTTAATTTGCACCACGTTGGCCCGGTTTATCGACGCCGGCATCACCTCCCTACCACGTGAAGTGGCACACGAAGCGAACGGCTGGAAAATCTGCTTTTTGGATTACGCAAAAAAGGCACTGCTAGGCCAGTCAGCCCCTTTCCCAGGGGATGGAAAACCCTTTGCAACCCTTAAACCAAACACCGCGCCCAGCTGTGGGAAAAAGAAATCCCCTTCTCACCTTGCATATTGCAGGCTGGCTAGGGTGCCGGAAAACAAGTGGCCTATCGCGGACCCTACCCCGACTTTCGATAGGCCCGGATATTGGAAACGGCTGCTATAAAAGCCCTTCCTTTTCGCTTCGTTCGTCGAAGCTACCAACTACTACACCGTCGTTGGACGGTAGCGGCAGGCTAGCGGGCCCGCACATTACCCCTTCCTTTATACCCTTTCCCTTTCTTTTCCTTCTTTTCCTTTTACCCCTTTTCCTTTTACCCCTTTCCTTATTACCTTTACTCGTTTACTCCAACCGGACCAACAGTAGGCTCGTTGGTCCCCCGCACCCACAACTGGGCCCAGGGGGGTTCCGAGGTCCCCTCCGCCCAAACCCGGCCTTGCCCCTTTCCCGGCACACTCGCCGGCCGATAGCATTACTACCACCCGCAGCGCTCACAACGCCCCGGAGTATATATACGCCCTACTGCCGATTTCCCGCTCACCAACAAGGAGCGCCGGAATGCGGCCCGACCTCCGTGTGCCTTCGGGTTTAATTTGTTAGCCGCCTCGATAGCAGCACTGTAGCCTGGTGTAGATAAGCTTAGGTAGCGCTAGCACGTCGTATGCCCCTTGGGAGGCAGGGACTGGTAGATCCCGACTTTACCGACGTTGAATATACTCCTCCTCCTCCTCCTCCTCCTCCTCCTCCTCCTCCTC